>CM056833.1:13275826-13805826 GCA_029853015.1 Chelidonichthys spinosus | reverse complement strand
GTGACAGGCTGCCAAATATCATCTTTGTACGATTTTGTGATTTCTGTTCCTCTGCAGCTTTCACTGTGACCCACTTATCTCCACCACAGCCTGTCATTACATTGCAAATCTAAACTGGATTCATGATACCACTTTTACTAACATCTCCCCTTTCTGTGCCAGGCAGGGCAGCTACCAAGGGCCTGGCGTCAGCCCGGCGGCCACCATGGCTACCACTGTCCCCTACAGCCAGCCACCTGGAAACAACAGCTCAGCCATGGGCAACGCACAAGGTCCGGCCTACAATATGCCACCTTTAGGTATACTAGCCAAATGCCAACCAGCATAGTAATGCTCTTTATTGTCTTGGGGTTTAAATGCTTAGATACAGTTTTTGACATTAGAACTAATGTCAGCATTTAAACCACCTCATGGTCAACAACTTATCTCTGGAATATAGAGGACGTTGATAAATCGTGAAGCGCCCGTTGCATAAGAACTCACAGCACATTGAGCCACTCGAGATTAACCTATGTTTTTATGTTGAATGTACAGCAGAACCCACACAGGCTTGTTCTCATTCAGAGGCAGAGCGAGAGGTGCAGGACTAAAAGGAGCAAAAGATAGTAAAAGGCTATGAAATCAAGAGTTACTTTCTGAGCTCTTACTTTTCCTGTAGCGCTGGCCCTCCAGTGAGCAAAGATTAATGTGGTGCATCCATTTTTCTTTCAGCCCTTCACCCCACTGTATGCAACTCAGAGAGCACCGGGGCTTCCAAAATGAAAGGCACCTTTTATTTAAACATAAATATCACGAATGTGTGACATTTGGAAAACTTCGTACGAATTAGAGCTTCAAGGTTCCTCACACCTCATCTGGTGCCCCTGGGCACGGTAAAAAGCCATTAGTTTTCCCACCGTGCCGCAGTAAGGAGGGAAAAATAAAGAGGGGAGCCTTGGATTCAAGGACCCCTTCTTTCTGTTAATAAGAAATATGCAGCTGGCACGATGAAAAGTAGTCTTTAAGGACGTTAGCTCAATTTGAAGCCGCATGAAGGTACACAAATAAACAGAACACAAGTGTTCTTGTCAGCCGACATCTCTTGAATGTTATCCTTACCATTCTGTGCCACTTTGAATGTGAGAACATTCATGATTTCCCTCAGACTGAGGAGGTGCAGCCAGCATGGTTGATCGAGTGCACCGGCTCGCTGTTAGTGGAGCCTTATCTCATTCTCTGTCTATATCTTCCTTAAGCAGCGGTCTTTTAAACGTTTCCTTCACTATCTTCCCTTGGAGATGAATGGCTGGGAAGACTTTACAGGGGCATTGAAGACAGGGAAAGGAAGGAAGGAACCATTTGATTTTGTCTGTGACTTTATACAAACCATTTTAAGCATGTTTCAGAATACCCAGAGTTCATTTTAGTAATACAAAATCATTGAAAGAATACCTCGTCATTCCACTGTGGTGAAAGCACACCTATTGAGATAAAGCCTTTTTATTTTCTATGTTAAGGAGGAAACACAACCTACCCACAGATCTCTCTCACTAAATGTTTTTATTCAGTTTCTCAGCTATCTTTGTTTGTGGAAATTTCAGCAGTATTTTTTGAGTAAATGTTTCCTCTTTCTTGGTGAAGGAGCCATGGGAATGTCGGGAGACGGGATGATGAGCCCCGATGGGAAACCGAAAGTGGACGTAAAAAACGAAAGCAGCCCTGTCAACGAGCCTCATAAATCAAAGGTACCTCCTTGACCTTTTTCTTCTTGCCGTCTTTCTTTGCAATTCCTTTCCCTTTCATTTAAATTCTTTCCCCTTTTTTTATCTTGCTCCCTTAATGAAGCAAACCAAATCTGATCAGCATATAGTAAGCTGCCTCAGCATAGTGGGCTGTTTTTCTGTTGTTTTCTTGCCATATTTTATGATTTGTTTAACATTTACCATTCCTAATGTTTTCCTCGCTTTGTTTTTGCCCTTAGCACTCTCTTCTTGCTGATGTTTTGGCAGCCCAAGCTGCAAAAAAAAAAAGAGAGTGACACAGACAGAAAGCGAGGGCTCGGTATCTGCCGTACACACACGTTTGCACACACATTCAAACAACACAAAAATACAGTGCATATGCACAACATATTTCTTCATTTATTGTATTATTCAAGCAAAAAGGAGCAACACACTGGCCTTTCCAGTAAGTCCACACACACACACACATGCACCATCCTTGTCTTAACACTTCTTCCTCAGTGCCTCACACACACACACACACACACACACACACACACGTCCCAATACACAATGCTGACTTCTCATTTTGCCCTACAATTGCAGCTCGGCTTGGCTCAGCACAGCAACAACAGAACTCTGCTCTTTGCTCTCATCTACCCCTTACCCTTGTTTTTGCTTAACATCCCCTCCCTCTCTCTCTCACATACACACTCACACACACACACCCATGCACAAACACACTCGCACGCCTCCATCACATCCACTACACGTCTTTTCCCTCCAAATCCCTGTCTTTTCTTTTGCTGATTACGGTAGTAGGGCCTTTTGAATTATTTAAGGCAGTCAGAGCAGCCAGAAAGACCCCCAGTGCTCCCAAAAGAGATGATCTGTCTGCCAAGAGAGAGAGAGAGAGAGAGAGAGAGTGAGAAAGAGAGAGAGAGAGAGAGTGAGAAAGAGAGAGAGATAGGGAGAGGGAGGAAGATAAGCTTTTGCTGACATGAGCATTCTGTACACAGACCAGAAGCACTTGTCAAGCTGTTGTTCCCTCTTTCGCAGTCTCTTTCACACACACACACACACACACACACGCACACACACACACACACAAATGTATGTACACATGCACTGAAGGACTGGACACTCACACACTGATTTACACAAAGTGAAGCATGCACACATATAGCAGACACAGCGTTCCATATCTCTGGCATGCAAACATGCATTCATGCATGTAGACAAAGAGATTGGTATAAGACATGCAAAATCTTTCCACACGCACACACACTGGTGAAAGTAACTAAGTGCAAGTATGCAAGTATTGCACTTGGGCTACTAGTACTTTACTTGAGAAATTCCATTTATGCTTCTCTACATTTCCCTTTTTACCTGAATATATCCATCCTCACTGTTTTGCTCACCAGCTACAGGATGGCTACAGCAACAACAACAGCAGCAGCAGCAGCAGCTCCCAGCAGTGTGCGTCCCAGCCAGCCACGCCAGGCGGTGCCCTGCCCGTGCCCTCCCCCCTCTCCCCCAGCCCGGCCAGCCTGTCCTCCTACCACGGAGACGACAGCGACAGCATCAGCAGCCCCCCCTGGCCCCTCAAGGCCCCCTCCAGTCCTGTAAGCCCGAGAAGCTTAAACTGGGTGGATGTGTGCATGAACTGAATGTGTACAGGAGTTACATGAATATGTAGACACAGAGACCAAACCAAGTGATCAGTGAAACAAAGTGAATTTCCCTTTATGGAAAATAATATCAGTATAAGCTATTAGCTTGATTGATTTGTGAATGACTGAAGGATTATTGTGTAATTACACGATCAAAAGCCTGTTCTTGGACCACAGAAGTCTTTTTAAACCTGTACTGAAGCCAGACATGGCTGTGTGAGATTAAACTTTGTACACCAATTTGAATTTGAGGGACATGAATGTGCTGTGAATGAACTTTGAAGTAAATACAGGCCGCACACCGAACAAAATGCTCTAAAGAAGTGTTTATTTTTGCGTGGTCATTCGACAAGGGCCTACTTCAGGATGTGTAAATATGGGATGAAACTTTAATGATCCTCATGGGGAGAGTGGGTTGTTCTAGCAGAAAACAGCAATAGGATACGGCAAAGGAAATTAATCTGCAGTCTAGACTATATATACTAGAATGTATAGTATATACTGTGCAGGGATGAATAAAAGGATACTTTCAATACCGTGAGCCAACTTTTCTCGTCGTCTGTCTACAGAAAGCCAACCCAAACGCCTCCTCCCTTGGTGGGGAGCGGATCACGCGACTGTTTGAGCTGGGCGTGGAGCCGGAGAGGCGGGGCTGGGTGGAGCGATACCTCACCTTCATGGAGGAGCGGGGCACGCCTGTTACCCAGCTTCCTACTGTGGCCAAGAAGCCGCTGGACCTCTGGAAGCTCTACATAGCTGTTCGGGAGATTGGAGGCCTCGCCATGGTAACGTTGAGGAAGCACACTTGATGTTATTGTGTTGAAATGTTTGATTAGATACACCTTTACTGTCATGAAATGCAGTAAGAAATAACAGACAGGTTCCACAAGTCAACAAGGCATTCTGAGCAGAACGTGTACACGAATATCATAGACTATTGTCCATTAGCTATTTAATATTCTCCAGCAATGTGCAGTGAAGCAGCGTGGCATATAGTGAGCTTGTAAATGTTGAGAGATATACTCAAGAGAATTAAATAACTCTTGAACTTATTCCTGATTCCTGAACTTATAAAAGCTTTACATATTTTAATTACAACGGTAGCCAGATTTACAGCAAACGGCAAAATACGACATGACCAAACATATGTGGACGAGCAAACATTACACTTCTTATTCCGAAGCCATGGGGATATTTTTTTTCATGCTGCTGTAATAGCCTCCACACTCTGGAAAGGGTTTTCAAAAGATTTTGGAACCCGCGGGGCTGAGTGAGGTCAGCCACTGATGTTGGGAAATAAGGCCATGCTCGCAGTCAGTGTTCCGGTTCAGCTGGATGGATGGAGCTGAGGTCAGAGCACTGTGCAGGCCAGTCAAGTTCCTCCACACCAAAATCTGGAAAATCATTTTTTCATGGACCTTGCTTTATGACCTTAGACATTGTTTGGTCGAAACAGGAAATTACCCTCCCCAAACTGCCACAAAACTGGAAGTTCACTGTTGTCTGAAAGAGTATTGTGTGTTGTCGTATGAGGAATCCTCCTAATTGGAACTGGGCATAATGAAAAACGGCCCCAGATAAAACAGCAATGTGAGAAGTATGTGTTATACTCAAGATTGGCCTAAAACTCTGTGGTTATACAAAACATGAAGTGCACAGCTGTGGAAGTGATTATTTTTGATTGAATTCAGCAGGCTGTGGTCTACCATACTCCAGGCAGAATGACAAGTGTGTGGCTGACGTTACTAGGATGCGTTACTATATAGAGAGAGTCATCAGTGATCCTCATTTGGCTCATGAATGTTTTGTCATTCCCCAACCCTCGACCGCTCAGGTGAACAAGAACAAGAAGTGGCGCGAGCTGTCCACCACTCTGAACGTGGGAACATCCAGCACCTCGGCCAGCTCGCTCAAGAAGCAGTACATCCAGTATCTGTTTGCCTATGAGTGTAAGATGGAGAGGGGAGAAGAGCCGCCGGGGGACAGCGGCGGAGGCGGCGGCGTGACTGGAGTGGACAGCAGGAAGCAGGTCAAGATCCAGCCACCGTCACCTGGTAAGGCCTGATAGCAGACTCATTCACTGGGGGGTTTTTTCACATCTCCACTCTCCCATCTGTTGGCAGCCGAACAACAGGTGCTACTGATCAAACTACAGGTGTCAGGAATCTTTAGAGAAAGAGTGATCTGTATTCACGGCTATATGGCGTACAACATCAACCGACTGCCTTGTAGGGATGTTAGCATGCTAGCATCTGGGACGACTGATAATTGGCAGACATATTGGTTGGATGTGCAGATTTATAGAAAGGATTGATAAGCAGGTTGTTTAAATTTGTCCCCCAGTTTAGGTTTTGGTGACAGAGGAAGTTGCAAGAGAGTCAACTCATTCGGTCTGAGCAAACAGTTGCATTTGATTTTGCAGCTAATTGGCTATGAGGTTCATTGAGTAAAGAAATCAAATGTTCTTTTATGTTATGTAACCTGCTGTGCACATAAGAATATTTCAAGTAGTGAAGTGATTCATTCTGAGCTAAAAAATGTAAATGAATCTTGTCTATCCAGGCAGTTAAAAGGTCAGTTTACTCAAATTCCTTCTTTTTTTTTCATACTCGACGTGAGATTCGGCACTGTGAGGCTCACAGCATTTGCAAATGACAAACAAAATCTACATTGCAAACATAAAAGCTTCGAGAGAAAATGTTTTGGGGCCAAATTGACCCTTTAAACATCCAACAGTACCATGGCCAGACAGTGGGTGCTACATTATTAGTGAAGACGGCATTCATGAATCCACCAACACACCTTAAACCCCAAGAGAGGTGAACATCAGCAGCGTTTTGATGAGATGATTCTCAGTTTAATGAAGGTGCGTTCGCCACTTACACCTCAAACCCGGGACTCGCCTTTATTTGATTACAGTGCTTTAGAGGTTAAGTAATATTGTTTTGGTGCAACACTGTAACACAAAGACTGCGTATTTGTTTGTGTATACCTGTTCACGCCGCGCCTCTCCGTGCACAATTATGATGCGGGGCTCAGAAGAGGAGAGGGAAAGAGTTGGAGCGATATAGAGCAGTAAGGTCACGTCTCTAATTTGCAGCGGAGATGAGAAAAGTGACCCTGGCTTTTAAATAGAACATCAGAGCACTTCACCTGCCTGAGACACTGCAGATTGCTTTTTCCTGGTGGGAGGAAAAGAGCATCTGCCTTCATTTGCACATTTAGACACACACATTTAGACACACACACCCACACATATATATATATATATATATATATATATATATATATATATATATATACATATACATGTGTGTGTGTGTGTGTGTGTTTATATATAATAAACATATATGAATTAATTCATATTCCCTTTTGCCCATAACACTATATAATTCTCAATTTAGCCCCCTCACATGTATTCGAAGCGACCTAAACTGGCCAATTTCACAGAAAGTAATTTTCCCCACATCAGCTGATGGGACCGTGGTCCACATAATCAGAGATAGCATCTTTATTGTGAAATATGAAAAGGTCAGTGCTTGGGTTGTTTAGACCTTTTGGATATGCAACATTAAACTGTAAAGTGCTTTTGCTGCAACACTTGATTGAAGTGAGATCTGTTGCACCATTTTTATATCACCTGCATATGTAAAAAGGGTGATCCTCCTGAGAGATGAACCCCTACAGCTAGTGCTGTAATACTGATGTCCGACCTTTCTCCACAAAGTATTCTTCTATAAGTGCTATAACGCATTCAAAACAGCTTTGCCTCTCAATGTAAACATTGTACTCGCTAAGTTAACTGCTGACATCTGGAAACAAGCGAGATTGTTTAAAAGAAGTGTATGAGACGTCTGGTTTGTAAGGTGCTTAAGACTCAGCCATGACCTGTGCAATTAGGGATTATTTCTATGGTTCAATCAATAAAATTACAGATTTTCTTCTTTTTTTTTTTCAACTGAAAGCTAATACTTGGGGAATTGTTGTCATACTAAAGCATAATAATTGAATGTATATGAAAGAATAACATTACGATGCATTATCTGCTGTGCTGTTTTTGAAATCAAGCTGTATTTATGGAAGAAACCAGGGAAAGATATTTATATTCCTGTATAATTATCACAGTGCACCATTCAACCCTAATCTGGCTACTGTTGACTTGTTTACCTGTGGATTCTCTCTTCTCGCTCCGTCTGGCTTCAGTAACTGAGCAACGTTGCCTTCTTCCCAAATATTAGGTGTTTCTTTGATGCATACAATATTATCATAACAAATAGAAATGATGGTCAGCGCTGCGAAAATAAGACCCAAACAAGAACTACATTTGAATTACTACAAAATCTCTGAATAGGGCGCGGCGTTTTTACAATGTCAATAATAGTCATAACAACATTTTAAGAGTGTAAAATGACTTGAAAGACGGACACTTGCATTCTCTGTATTTGTTTTTAACACAATCAAAAAATCAGTATAGAGACTTTTACCACACCAATTATAACATTTTGGCTGTTATGAAAAGTGCTAAATACCAAGCGAGGAAAAAAATCCCATTCATTTACTTTTCATGCCTCTCGATCTAGCATCGAAGCTTTCCTGCTGCAAAGTGCAAACAGCCCTACTGACACCCTGCCAGCTTATATATAGACCGACAGCCCAATGATGTCACTGAGGGAGCTTGTCCAGTGGGGGGGTGGAGGGTGTGTGTGTAGTTGCGGTGGTGGTGGTGGTGGTGGTGTGTGGAGGAGTGATTAATGAGGACTGGAATGTAGAACGTAAACACACTCGACCTCGCCGTCACCGTTCATTCACAAAACTGGCTTGGATGACTATACCCCCCCCCCCCCCCCCCCCCCCAACCACTACCACCCCGGATTATGTCACACTCTGACACACACACACACACAGCCTCTCGTGCACATGCACATATCAAACGTCCGCCACATGCCTCTAGCACACGCACTTATTTCCCCTCTAAATGTGGAGCGGAGGGCACCTGAGTTCACGTACGCCTCCACCTCCCCTCCATCTTTATAACCGTATTATGTGTCTGTCTGCCCGCCTGCTCTTGAGGAATGGTAAACCTCTTAACCTTGGCTAACCTCACCATTGTTTGCACACACGCGTGTGTGAGTGTGTGTGTGTGCGCGCGTGCAATTCATGTTAGTCTGAAGCAGGCATATCCCGGGAAGAGAAGAATCCCTAATGCTCGCTGCCCCGTCCCTGCCCTCTCCCCTACCTCTGCTCATCACCATGGGATAACCATCTCTCCCTGTCTTTCTCTCTCTTTCTCTTTCTCTCCGTCTCCTATGATGTAGAGGCAGGGGGTATCATTGAATAATTCAGAATTAGCATGAATTTTTAAAGCTTAAGTCTTTCTTTTATTCCTCCCCCCTCTTGTGGAAACGTGCGGTGCAGGAAAAGGCCACTGAGGCTCTTCCAAAGAAAGTCTTCTTGCGCTAAATGCTCATTAGGATACTTTCATATTCTCTCTCCCTCTGTCTTTGTCATCTTTTAGCCGGAACGGTCCACATTTTTCTATTAAACCTGCTTCTGGGAATTTGTACCCCTTGGTTTTATGTGGTTGAGGGTTCTTTGTGTGTTGGGCTGTTATAAATTTCTAGTCGTCTGAACTGAGAAATTCACAGAAACGTGGTGTCATAACAAGAGAGCACAGTTACCCTCAGTTGCAGTCTCTTTGTGAGGGGGTGTATATGTTCTAGGAGGTTAGCTTGTGCTTTTTCAAGCGCCTCCCTTATATTTAAGGGTATGTTTGCATCGACTTATTCACTAATGGCAGATATATACACTTTTCTTTAACTACATAGTGCTCCCCAGCTTAGCCCTCCTCATGAACCCGTCACCTAAGGCATAGCACACCTAATAGCCAGATAAACCATCTTCAAACGGCTTCCAAATAAAGAGCTACGCTGCGATTCCCTCCTTCCCTCCTCGTGGCCGCGTCTTCTCCTCCTGCTCCTTGCCGTCCTCTCGTCATTCTCATCCTTTCCGTTTGCTTGAGCTCAGGTCTCATGAAGGGTAACACTGTTCGTGCTTTGGCCTTTAGTCCAAAGTTATCTCTTTAATACAGCACCTTGCTGCAGTGAGAAACCCACTACGGACCCTCTGACTCAAACCAGCTTCAAGATCACATCTGAAGTCAAAAGGAGCCCTGCGGCCCGAATGTGTTCCAAATTTCACTGCGTTTTTTTTTTTTTTTTTTGTAAAAATCGTTTTGCTGTTATGATAATAAAAAGGATACTTGTGTCTTCCAGCTAATTCCGGCGGTTCCCTCCAAGGCCCGCAGACGCCCCAGTCCTCTGGCAGCAGCTCTACAGCGGAGGCAGCGGGGGATCTGAAGCCCCCTACACCTGCCACCACCCCCCTGGGACAGGTCACACCGCTGCCCCCCAACAGGTACCACACAGACTACTATTACTACTTAGATCCATACTCTTACTGCCGCTACAGTAGTAGCAGTAGTTCTTTATTTTCTATGATCAATTTAATAAAACTGTACGCAGTGTTATTCATGTCAGTTAGCACTAATTGTTCCTCATGTATGAACAAGCATTGTCTGCATGATATAATTGTGAACAACTTTAGTGTCGTCTTTAGGGTTTAACTCAATGATCTTCAGATACACTATTATTATTAATTTGAAGTGATTTACATGAGATTGAAGATGAAATCCATGTTATATTTTGTTGCTCTCTTGTTGCTTTATTTTGTAAAATGCCCTTCGTCTTCCCCAATTTCTGCTTGTATGACTATAAAGGGAAGCTTTAGTTTATGGCAGATTTTATTTGCAGCCTGGGAGATTTGTCTGTGATATTATATTATATTCTCGTCTAATCAGTGTTTTCACACTGCAGTGGTTTATTTTGTGCCTTTTAAGTCCTTGCTGACACTTGTATGTGCATGACACAAATAAAACAAGAGTGGTAACTTCACCTTATTTTATGCAACGTCATACTTTTTTCCCACAAATATATTTTACAGTCACTAGTTTTTTATTCGATCAACGTTTTATATTCAAACTACATTATCAGTTTCTAAAGTATGATGCATTGTAATAGATTACACTGCTTGATAGAATAATAAACTGAGCTTTACTTTAACCAGCTACAGCATACAGGTCTACAGTAATGCATCTGTAAGAATAATCCAAAAATGTAATATCACAAAAGGAATACTTTTACATTTAATAAGTGGATTTTGCTGCTAATTCTTCTTGATTTAGTTTTTTTGGAACACAGCACTGCTACCACAAAATTACACTTCCATTGTTGAAACAATGTCATTTTTTTCCGTCCAAAATAAAAGCCCAGACCTCCTTCACAGCGTTTTCAGTGTATGCACTCCGTGGCTCCAGCTCTCTCACACAGCTTCCACCTTCTCCCCTCTCCCTCCCTGCTCGCCATGCGCAGGAGCAGCGTGAGCATACAGGACCCCTTCTCGGAGGTGAGCGACCCGGCCTTCCAGAAGCGTGCTACCTCCCTGCCCCCCTCGGCTCCTTACCAACAGGGCCTCAGCATGCCTGACATGATGATGAGGATGCAGTACGACGCCAAGGACCCCTTCGCCGGGATGAGGAAGAGTGAGTTAGGGGCCCATTACAACCAACATTTTGAGACCGATGTGAATAAAGTGTTGTTTTTTTTTTTTTTTTTTACGGCAACAACACTATTTGTCTTTTCACTTTTAAATGAGGATATTTAAATTTAAAATGTCTCAAAACGTACATGGCTCTTCGTCAATGAGTCATGCATGGCAAAGCCATTGTTGTCTTGTTGTTTGACTGTCTGATTCATTGTCTTGTCAGGACAGATGTGTGTGTGTGTGTGTGTGTGTGTGTGTGTGTCAGTGAGACAGAGAGTTTTACTACTACAACTATGAAAGCCGCCGAGAACTCTTTGTTATGCCGCACATCCCTTTTATTGAAAACACACCAGCTCGTCTGATGTTCTTGTAGCTTAGCCTTCGTCTCATCCTAACTTTGTTCAGCCTTTTCATCCTCCTCGTTTTCAACCTTTCATCCTCTCCATCCTGCTGAGCAGCACCTGTTTTGACAAACTCATGCGGTTTAGTTTTCAGTACAAACAGCAGTTTGAGGAAGGATGGTGGCAAATCTGAAGGCTGGAGAGAATGGTGTCTGAATGAATAATGTGGTGGATGTTAGCTGCGTAAAAACAGTTGCTGCCTCAGAACAAAAGGTTTAATCACGGACATTTTTGGAATATTTGTAGAGAAATGCTGCCACCTGGTGGTTCACAGTCATATCATATTCAGACTTCTTTTCAGCTGTTGCCTGTTAAAATTTTCTTTTCCATTTTGTTCATTTTGATTCAGCCACTATTATATAAGATCATCTGAGCTGCCTTTACCTAATTGTGTTCCCTCCTTTTCAGTGGCAGGAGCTGACCCCTACATGCCAGGACAGATGCCCAGTGGTGGTATGCAGGAAATGTATGGTCGAACCCCGTCAGCCTTGAGCATGAGCCAGCGGTCGCAGTATCCGTACGGGCCCGGTTACGACAGGAGGTAGGCACACAAATCTCCAGAAGAGGGTGGTGACTTATTTCTTGGACATTTCCCTAACATGAGCCTTTCCTCCTACTTTCCTGTTGTTTCATCCTCAGACCCGATGTCATGGGGATGGAGGGTAACATGGGTCCTCCTGGGACTCAGAACAACATGGGACCTTCTAACAGTGAGGGCAGCATGTACTCTCCAAGTAGATACCCTTCACAGCAGAGGTCAGCACCTGTGTGTGGTAGAGACTATTAGAGTAGAAACTTAAAGCTGTGGCAAAATGATATGTCTTTGTGTAACTCTGATCGTTTTGTAATGTGTGACATATTCCTCCTCCACCCTCCATTCGTTTCAGACATGACGGTTACAGTCAGCAGTATCCCAGCATGCCATATGGGATGCATCCATCTGGGATGTACCCACAGCAGCAGGTGAGAGAGAGCCCGCCCGTAAGAAATACAGTACTTTACAATTTAATACATTGTGACTTTGTAGGAACACTATAAATGACAGCCTAGCAAAACGTTAAATGGTAAACCCATTTTGAACTGGAAATGTCCTAAAATTGTGCCAGTTCAACCTACAGATAATGTACTGTATGAATAAATTATCATATTAAATAGTGCTGGTGTGTTTCTTCCAATAAGACTTTAAGTCCAGTTTGGTAAAAGGGAAATGCTTTGTTGAATTTTACATGTTGTTTACATGTAAAAGCTGCTACACAAATCACATTTATGATTATAATAATAATAATAATAATAAGTAGACTTAGACTTGTCTTTATTGATCCCTTTGGGATGACTCCCGCAAGGAAATTGTATTTCCAGCAGCTTACAGAAAACCAAATAAATATAGAAAGTAAACAATAAACAGTAAACAATAAAACTCCAGCTAAATATAGAAGGAAAACAATTGACAGTAAACAATAAACTCTCAGCTAAATATATACAAAAATATATAATGTCGAGGAAAATGTATTGAGGATAAATATAAATAAATAGAGATAAAATAAGATATGTACATTTTTTAATTTTTAAATGTACAGTGAGTGGCTACCACTCCTTCTTCCCTTCTGTCCTCTATACCCTATTTCCTCCTCCTTTTATTTATTTTTTAATTATTGTTATTATTATTATACATTCATTATTATACTCATAATAATAACTACTGACGCAGTGGAACAAGGGAGTAGGTTTGATTTTGAGATTGGTGGGGACACAAAAGTGCTCCAAGGCAGCACTCATGAAAGTTGAAGTTTTTTTGCATTAGCAATCATAATTTCACGTCATGAAAATGTTATAGGTTAGATTACTTAATATTAATTAATTATTTTTTATAATTATAAAACCACATGATCATCTAGAATCTGAGGTTTTATTGTATTTCCACCACAAATTTTCTTTATTTGTGTTTTTAAAACGTTGCTCTCTTCTACACAAATACATGGAAATAAGAATTAAAAATAACTTTAAAAAGTGTATCTCTTTGGCATTAAATATTCTCTTTTAAACAATATCTGTATCGTTGAGCCTCTATCTATACACCCTAGAAGTAACTTACACTTTGACTCCTATAGAAGTCTCTTATATCCACCTTTCTTTTCTTTGACTTCCTTCAAATCCTGTACAGCACACACGCACGCACACACACAGCACACACACACGCACACACACACGTACACGCACGCAAACAGACACAAACACAAATGTGAAAAATGACACCACTGATATTAAAATCCATCTAGCTGACGTGACCCAGGAAGAACAAATGCCGAACATGTTGACAACCTGCAGATAACATGCACTGCCTCTCGTCCGGTCCAACTAGCAGATTGCAGGTAGTTTTAACAAGCAGAAGGAGTGACAGTGGGGACAGCCAATCACATGTAAGTTAGCGAGAAACCGGCAGCCGATCAGGGAGCGGTATTTAGGTTAGAGGCGGGACTTGATAGTGACTACACAGTAGCGGCTGAATATTGGTAGGGACGTGTCCCTAGCGTCCCTACCCAATTCTACGCCCTTGCAGTGGAATGATGAAGATGAATCCTCCGTGTGTGTTTGAACTAACTATCTAACTTGCTTTAGCAGGGCTACAAACGTCCCATGGATGGCATGTATGGACCCCCACCCAAGAGACACGAGGGTGACATGTATGCCATGCAGTACGCCAACCAGCAGCCCGACATGTACAACCACTACAGTGGTGGGTACTCAGGCCCTGAACACAGACCCATCCAGGGACAGTTCCCCTACCCCTACCCCCGTGACCGCATGGCCCCCTCAGGTCAGAGTCAGCACAGTATGATGGTTGGGGGGCCCACTCCTAACCATGCCGCCGATGGCCCCAACATGTGGCTATCCAGGACAGATCTCGGCTATCCCTACCCCAACAGACAGGGGCCGCCATCACAAATGCCACCGTACGGCTCAATGGGTAGAGACGACATGGACGGGAGGCCGGGGCAGGAGCAGTGGCACCGTCAGTCTCCCTACATGTCGTCATCAGGTGGTATGCCTCCCCTGTCCTCGCGCCAGCCATCTTCTTATTCCAACTCTCCATCCATGGCCAACCACCTGCCCAGAGCACCGAGCCCAGGGGCCTTCCAGCGCTCCATGGACTCCAGGATGTCACCCAGCAAAGCACCATTCATGTCACCCATGAAGATGCCTAAGCCCGGGATGAACATGATGGGCTCACAGGGAGGCGGGCCCCTCGGCCACTTTCCTCCCAACCTGAGGCGGGACCTCAACTACCCTCCAGGATCAGTGGAGGCCACCATGCCAATGCTCAAGCCCAGACGCAAGCTCACCTCCAAGGACACTGGTGAGATGGAGTCCCCTTCTGTCATGAGTTACTATTTTGACTGGGTTTGTGAGGTGGATGGGTTGGAAAGGCTCTTTGAAGGCGTGGTGCTGGTTGTTATTCTAGTTGTGAATCTGTAGTATTTTCATGCTCTAAAAAACACCATTTTATCTCTGCCTTTGATGAACAGCTAACTCTAATTTTCAGGTAGAACTAGCACAACATGAGGTACATTTCATGAAAGGAATTACGATGATGTACTCTGTTCAGTGTTTTATCATTTGGACCATGTCTGATTAGCATTTCTTTTCTTCCTGATTCCAAATATCCCACTGTTTTAATCCCAGGAACGCCTGAGGCTTGGCGCGTGATGATGTCTCTAAAGTCCGGCCTGCTGGCAGAAAGCACATGGGCTCTAGACACCATCAACATCCTGCTGTATGATGACAGCACTGTGGGTTCCTTTAACCTCTCCCAGGTAAAATTAATTTCATGACTACCCCTCACTGCTGACTGATGCATTCATGCCGCTGGAGCACGCTGTGATAGAATGACAATGCTATCTTCCAGATTAATATTCCATTATGTCACTATATCGTCTAAATGATTCAAGATGTGATGACTTTTTGAGGAGAAACATTGACATTCACTTTATCTTACGTCTGATCAGTTGCCAGGATTCCTCGAGCTGATTGTGGAGTACTTCCGCCGATACCTGATCGAGATCTTTGGCATCCTGGAAGAGTTTGAGGTGGGGACCGTGGCTCAGAAAAGCCTTTTGGACCCCGCTGCTAACCAGAAAGAAGAAGCCGTGCCTGACCAGGAAATGGACTCTACTGCCCAACCTGAACCTGAGTCAGCTCCGGCAGCAGAGACGCCGGTGGAGCAAACAGGCGGCATCATAGTGGAGGCTCTACCAGCCACCGCAGAGCCGGAGTCGGCTGAGGTGAACACTGAGAAGGAGGAGTCTGAGGTGAGCGTAAAGAAGGCGGACAAAAACGAAGAGGACAGCGGGAAAGAGATAAAAGAAGAAGGAGAGAGTGAAAAAGGAACAGAGAGTAAAAAGGAGTGTGTTCACCAGCCTGTTGAAGAGATGGAACCTAAACCTAAACAAGCCAGTAAATATGATAAACACCCCATCAAGATTGTCCACAAAGAGGACCTGATTGAAGACATGACAGAGCGCTTAGGTTACGTCACCGAGTTCACCAGCGGGTTGCTACACTGGCAGGCGGGTGGAGGTGACTCCACCGCACATATTCTAATACAATTTGAACCCGGGAGTGAACCAGCGTCCAGGCCCGATGGAAAGACAAGAGAAGAAAACAAAGTGGAGAACAAGCTGGAAGACGGGAAACAACAACCACTGAAACATATCACCGCTACTATTGATGATGTTCTGTGTGCTCGGGTTGACGCCCTTTCTTACGCCCACCCTGCACGCTCCTTGCCATCCTACCCCTTCAGGGTGCATCAGGACGGGGAGCAGGACCACATCACCTTGCTGGAAGATGAGCCCCGCTGCTTGGATGAGGCGCCGCTGTCCACCACCTCTGCCTGGCAGGACTCACTGGCCAAACGGTGCCTCTGCGTCTCCAACATCGTCCGGAGTCTGTCCTTTATCCCCGGGAACGACTTGGATATGTCGCGGCACCCTGCTCTGGTTCTTCTTCTGGGCAGGCTGCTCCTGCTGCACCACCAGCACCCGGAGAGGAACAGATTACCCCCCAGTTACCAGAGAGACGAGCAGAAGGAGCAGGGGCTGTCGAGCAGCAAAGAGGAGTGGTGGTGGGAGTGTCTGAGACTGCTCAGGGAGAATGCTATGGTCACTCTGGCTAACATCGCGGGTCAGCTGGATCTCTCCACCTATCCAGACACTATCTGCCTCCCCATCTTGGATGGCCTTCTCCACTGGATGGTTTGCCCTTCAGCTGAAGCCCAGGACCCCTTCTCATCGGCAGCAGCCCACTCCCAGCTCACTCCCCAGACGCTGGTGCTGGAGTGCCTCTGCAAGCTGAGCATCCAGGGCGGCAACGTGGACCTCCTGCTCGCCACGCCGCCTTTCAGCCGCCAGGAGAAACTCATCACTGTCTTGGTCCGCTACGTGGGTCAGAGGAAGGTCCAGGTGTACAGGGAGATGGCAGTGGCTGTTCTCTCCCACCTGGCACAAGGAGACCCCACAGCAGCACGCGCCATAGCCGTGCAGAAGGGCAGTGTGGGTAATTTGGTAGGCTTCTTGGATGATGGTGTCAGCATGGCGCAGTACCAGCAGAACCCTCACAGCTTGCTGCACATGGGGCACCCCCCGATGGACCCACCGAGCATAAACATGATGTGCAGAGCAGCTAAAGGCCTGTTGGCTATGGCTAAAGTGGAGGAGAACAAGAGAGAGTTTGTTCTGTACGAAAGCAGATTATTAGACATCTCCATTTCCTCTGTGCTCAACGCAGGGGTGGTGGCTATTATTTGCCAAGTTCTCTTTCACTTGGGGAAATTATGACAAGAGGAGAGGCAGAACTCACGTGGCAGACGCTAAGGCGGACCAAATACTTCTGTGGTTTTCTATTTTTATTTATCAAAATGACAGAAAATGTTTGTTTTTTTTAAAAGAAATATCCACATAAACAAAATATCTCTCTATATGTATAGCTTCTGGGCCCTGTTGAAAAAAGAAGGTGGGTTTGGGATTTCAAAGCTCATTTTAATACAAATATTTAATACCTGCTGGTGTTGGATTGCTACTTTTGTTTGGCATTTGTTTTTGTTTGTTTTGTTTTCAGCCAAAGCTGCCACCAGATGTTGGTGCTGAATTACGTGGTTCCTTTTGAGTCTATGAGTCGTGGAGATGTTTTTCAGTTTTATAAATGCTAATATACTCATCAACATTTTGTTAATGGAGAGTATTTATTTAAAATGTGACACTGTACAGTAGTTTGAACTTTTTTGCCAACAGTTGTGGGGGGAAAAAAAACACTGACTTTTCAAATTGAAATGTATATGTCTCCATCGCTGGAAGATAAATTGTGCAATAGGACTCCAGAGCAAGTTGTCCCTTTTTGAGAACGAGAACCTTAAAAGATACATGCAGTGTGTGCTTTAGGCCAGGAGGAGGCAGCATTGCACCAGCCAATCAACATGAGAGAAGCGCATCTGTTAAAATAAGTGTCTAATTTATCAATCATAGCCTCAATGACTTTCAGATGAACTTTGTGTTTCCTAAGCACTTGTGTTATGTCTGTATTTTTTCATCACTGTGTATATAAACAGTTGTACAATGGACGCACATGATTCTTTCAGTCTCGATCAAGCATAGCAAGAGATGGAACTTTCCGACTATTATAAAAAAAAAAATGCTTTTATTGTTGGTAAAATTTGTTATTGTTATTATACATATTTTGTTAATGGGGTCAAATATTTGAACATGGCAGATGTAACTGGTGTTTCACTGTAAAAAAGAAAAAAAATCCTGTATGCATTGTATTATAGCTGAGAAAACAATCGCTTTGGTTATCAAACGTGGAAGTGCCAGGGTGAGAGGATATCTGGGCGAGGTGACGTGAGAAAACTGAACACATTTCTGTTCATTACTGTCCTCCATTCATGTCAGTGGGCATATTTTTGAATCTAGATGATGCTCAAAAAAGAAACGTGTGAAAAGAACCTTCAAAATGTCCAGAAAGCTCATTGTAAAATTTGCCTTTTTTCTTATGACTCCATGTCTCTCTTTTATTCAGTATACACATTTATACTCTGTGCTGCACATGTCACAAATAAATGTATGATGAACATTGTTACGCACCAGAGACGTTGCATTATGTCCAGACAATCTTAGGCCAATAAAACAAACATTAACTGCTTACACGGACTGCCTGTTATTAATGTCTTCAAAAGGACTTTGACACAGTCACAACTGACTCGTGCAGCCTCGTACAATGACATACCGCAAGAGTCCAGAGGACACGTGATAAGAGAGCCTGATCGTTTTTTGTATTTGCTGGAGTTTAAATATTTCAGCTTTAAGATAAAGATGGCCGCTACTCAGGTATCGCTTCAGACGTCTCTGATGTGTCATCAAAATGTTTCCGCATGACTCTCAGTTTTGAATGTAATCTCTAATGACAACCAGGACATCAACAGGTCAGCTGTATTACTTTATATCTTATACTTCATTTTATTTTTTAAGATTTTGATAACTGTTGAGTTAGATACTTCTTACATGAATGGTTACAAGATTAACATCATTTTTTCAGTTATAATTCTCAGCAGGAAATTAGTTTTTACTGAAATGTCTGCCGTTCCTTAAGAGTGACTGTAATATGTGGCTTTTCCATCTCACAAACCATTACATAAACTCCTTTAAAGGGAAAAGTCTATCTGAAGATGAGGTAGTAGCTCTTTCCCAACCGACCACAGAGGATTGTGCATTATCGTCTGAGGCGCTGATTAAGGTGAAGCTGTTTGCGTTTTTGCACAAAAGAAGTGATATTGCAGCAACTTTCTGAACACATGTGGAATTGGGAAATGTGATAAGCAGATAAGTTTGGCGAAACTGTGTTGGGGTTGGTATTCATGAACCAGTGAAGTCACATTTTCCAGTTTAATTGTCTTACAGCTACTCAGTTAGTTGATGACATTAGTCCTGCTGGTATTAGTAGTCCCTCCAGACAGTGTTTTAAATCCTTCCATACTGGTAAATAAATGGTAAATGGCCTCATTTATATAGCGCTTTTATCCAAAGCACTTTATAACAATGACTGACATTCACACACCGACAGCGGAGTCAACCACGCAGGGCGACAGCCAGCTAGTCAGGAGCAATTAGGGTGAGGTGTCTTGCTCAGGGACACCAGGCACTCAGCTAGGAGGAGCCAGGGATCGAACCAGCAATCTTGCGTTTGCCAGCCAAAGCTCTACCTCCTGAGCTAAACCCCCTATACTATTATGATTTGAGATAAGGATGTTAATTGTGTCTCTTCCCGTTCTTTGTATAATATATAGACAGAGTTCAATTTATTGGTGACCTGATACTGCTATACCGATGATGTGTTCACGCTGTGGTCTGCGTCCCATCAAAAACGACATATCATGACCCCACGCCATATGAACAGCTCCCCTAGGAGCATCGGTTTTCATAATCCCCTCGTTAAGACAGAGGTCCATGACCTTTCTACCGCCTTTCTCAGTATGTGCAGCCTGGGCTCGGGGGCCGGCCTTCTGCGTGGAGTTTTCATGTCGACACCGTCGACAGACATGCATGTTCGCTAATTTGATGACTCTAAATTGCCCGTAAGTGTGAATGTGAGTGGGAATGGTTCTCTGTCTCTATGCGTCATCCCTGTGATAGACTGGAGACCTTTCCAGGCTGTACCCAACCATTAATCAGCACAAATAATACCAGGACTCTGTGGCTGAAGCAACTAAATGGAAATCAGCAGTCATTCCTTTTGATATTTACACCTGGGCTTTTCATTCTGGGGCATGTCAAAACGTTTCCATGAAAAAGGCCTATTGCTCTCATGAGGGGCATCACATCCCCCTTGCTAACTGTGTCCCATAGCATGGACGCTTTGTCATTACAGAAAGTTGAGACCCCTGCAGGCTGAAGAGCACTACAGGCTCTGTACCAGATGTGGTAAGTACATAAGTCTCTCCAGAGTACAATAGGAATAATACATTTTTTCTTAATGTTGGTGATTTTATTTGTTTGTTTTGTTCGTCCATTATGGTAAATGAACACGTTGATCTCATGCTTGGCCTTTTAAGAAAGGCTGGCAGTTTTACTAATCTAACTAAATTTCTCAATATCAATTAAAAAATGATATTATTATGATAAACAGGTAGCACATTTCATAATTACCTTGCTCTCTTACAGTAACACTGACATCAGACGGGAATTGCGTTTAAACCAGACATTAACATAAGACCTACAGTCCTACACTCCCTGTCACTTGCCTATGTTTTTTAAGCATAAGAAGTGTGAATATTATATATATTATCTTCTAATATATTGGAGGCTACATTCTCTGTGTATCACACTGTCTGATAGAACAAGTTACTCAACAAGTTTCTTATTTATTTTGTCTGAATGGAGTCCTCAGAGCTGTTACTGCCTGTACAGTTGGAATTTGACATATTTCCTTTCCTTTGCCAGGGGAAGTGTGGGCAGGATACCAAGTCCTAATTTAGGCTGCCTTTAATAACAGCATTCCTGAGTTTGACAGCACAGGTAATGAACAGGTTGGGTTTCAAAGAATGATTGTTAGATTAGGGTTTCTTGGCTGCCGAGATGCACAATTACTCATCTTGATCTTAATCAAACCTTACTGGCATAAACAATAATAACAGCAGCTTGAGAGGCGTTCATCCGCTTGATTTAAAAAATGTTTTTACCTAAACCACATTTCTGTTGAGACTCAAATTATTCATATGACTTTGGGTATTTCTTGGCATCATAACTGTAGCTGAATTGCTGTAACATGTATGCACCTGCACATTAAAAAATAGAAACAAGGCACACACCTCTGAGCATTTTCAATTCCAATCATTTAGAGTTCTGATGGAAAGTGGGCTCTGCTATACTTACTTGGTGATGGAGGATGTGTTTCACGTAGGCAGCCAACCGCAGGAGAAAACCTCCCACACTCCTGTGCCTCTGAGAAGCTGAGTCATCAAGCTCTGACAGAATGGATGTGGTGGCTGAGAGGAAGCCGGGCCAAGCCAGTCATAGGCTACTGCTGGCCTGGTTACCCTGCCCTGCTGCCTCTCACTGCTAACAAAGATAACATAGATAGATGAATGAGCGTTGGGTGAAATTTAAAAGAGACTGGTCTGGCCTTTCCAGTGAATTGTTTTTGGTGTGAGCTATATGTTTGCATGTTTACCAGATCAGGCCAAGTCCAATAATTGTGGCTATAGAGAGTATTGGCCGCTTGGTGAGGCTTTGATGTCACTAGTGCTTTCATCCTGTCCAGCTTTCTAAATGAAACAATATTGCCTGGATGAGGCCTTGGCAGGATGTGATTCAGGCCCATGTTGTTCTTGGACTGGAACTCAAAGGCCCCATCATGTCCACTTATTTCCCAACACAAACACAGCTTCAGCCATATGTCATCACATTGCTTAACGAGCCCCACAGTTAAGGAATTAGTCTAGAGGGCTAAAAGATCATTAGCAACCATTGAAAACATCCGCAGCTTTCCAACAGATTAAGTGAAACATGTGCCACTTGATAGCTTCACATGCCCGGCAGTGGCAGCCAATCAAGCTCTCAGCCAGTTTCAGATTCATGACACAAGCTTTAACAGGGACAACGTAATGTAGACGACCGCTTCCTTAGAAACGCAATATCGTCAGCCAGCTCTGTGTATGAAGTAATGTAGCTTGTATGTGTGTGTGATGATGTTTTATTTCCGACCTGATATTCTCAGAATGCCTGACAGTTAAATCTCCAACAAATGCATTGGCAGAACGAAAAAAAAGCACAATGAGAATGAATGTTTGATTCTGTAATGTGAGTCCCCCTTTCACATCACTTGAAGTGCAGCCAGTCTTCTTTTCAGTGAAAGTGGATAATTGTTCAGCTGTGGGAGTGAATGAGCCAAATGCTCGGGTGACTTCAGAACTAAGATGAGGAGGTGTGTGTGTGTGTGTGTGTGTGTGTGTGTGTGTGTGTGTGTGTGTGTGTGTGTGTGTGTGTGTGTGTGTGCGTGCGTGCGTGTGAGTGTGTGTGCTTGCGCGTGTGGGTGTTACGAGGAGGACGGATGACAGGAACTGTAGGCCGATGATGCAATCATCTGTACTTCATCATCTGTAACAGGAAATTGCATCACCAGAGAACTGGACTTGACGTGTGCCATGTGTCAACATTACAACATGTCCATTTTCAGTAGAAACAAGGTAAATATAATTAATCTGGCCACCATTCAGTGAATGATTTATAGCCCATGATAATGTTTTTTGGGTTGTTTTTTTGTCAGTCTCCAGTCATTTTATCCTCTTTCTGAATCATGTTGATTCATGCAATAATGGTGCTTCCAGTTCCAGGGAACATTACTGATCATAGATCATAGGTCAATACAGGGGCATCATACCATTTATATCTCCAACTGTTCTGGGGGGCAATTAGAGATGCTTGTAGACACACTATTTCACTTTCCTTTCTCATCCTTCAAGCATAAACATCTTTCATGTTCCTGGTGGCCCTCTTGGAGCCGGGGCAGTTCCATACACTTAAGAATAACTAACCCTGATACAAGGAATATTAATTGGCCTAATTTGCAGTTTGTGGTGTCCTGTCAACAGTTTTACAGACACAGTAGCAGTTTTCCATGGGGAGAATCCCTTTTGGTCTCCAAAGGATTTTTGTTGCAGTACCACAGACGGCCTCTGAGTCCATCTATAAATACTTTCTGACTTCCCAAGCCTGTAGTTCTAGTCAAGTCAAGTTTATTTATATAGCAAATTTCATACCATAGGCACAGACTCAATGTGCTTCAGGAAAGAAAGCAGAAAATTCATATGTAAAGATAATACATGACATTATAGGGTTCATATACAAACAAAAAATAAGACAAAACCATGACAAACATGACATTATTATTAAAAGGGGATAATAAAACAGTCTGATTCTAAAATAAGTTGTTATCCTCTTTTGGAACTTTTGAGATTGATCTAGTTCTCAAAAACAAATGGATCAATATTATTATTTTTCAACAATGGTGTAAAGCATGTTTGTGAAATATGGGTACGACTCCAGAGAATAGGGAAGCATTGACTATCCCATCATAGCAGAGAGCTGAAACCACCCACCAACAGAGGAAACCACAATATTATTTATAATGTTGGGCATTTTGTATTTGAAGTTTGAGGCAAATTCATAGAATCTGTCTCAGGGGAGCTCAGCAGGTATTGGTCTGAGAAGATTGAGTCAAGTGTACAAACAGAATTTTAGAAATATTCAAATATTCAGCAATAATTTGAAAAAGTAATTGTCTTGATTTCTTTCATTTTTTCCATTTCATTTCTTTGTAGATATAATAGTCAGCCTGCTTTGTTATGCTCCATTTGCTCAGCTTTGCAGAAGGTTATTTTTAGTGCCCTTACTCTTTCCATATTCCTCCTTTTGTCTTTCCCTGATTATAACTTAGTTTTTATAGGTGCAATGTCATCCATAATGTGAGTCACAGAAATTGACCAAATTGTCATATAAAGACAAGGAGGACAAATCAGAATGTGGCCAGGCCCACCTAGTCAGTATATCTAGCAATAAAGTCAGATCCGTCTGTATACAAATTCATCGTCTTTTGAATACTTTGAAATTAGCTACTTGTCTACTCAAGCAGGCAATATTGATGAAAATACAAAAGTGATCCGAGATCAGCATCTAGAGTGCACTTTGGAGTTATACCTAGGCCTTCAGAAATAACCAGGTCAAGAGTGTGACCCTGATTATAAGTAGGCCCGGCAATAAGCTGCATGAACTAAAAAACTGATAGCGGGTCAATAAACTGATGAGCAAAGTGATCTGTGGCGTTGTAAATCTGAATGTAAAAATCACCTGAAATAAGGATTGAGTCATACTCAACAGTGATTTCAGATAAAAGCTCCCCAAATTCAGATATAAATCCCCTGTTAAGCCTTGGAGGGCGTTAAACTGTGAGCACTAAGCTGGGATGTACAGATCTGATTACAGGGGCTAATTCAATAGAGTAAGAACTAAATAAGACACTTTTACATGTTAAAAGCAATGCCACCACCCTTCTTGTTGGACTCGTTACAGTGCGAAAATGAAAAAATAGATGGTGTACAGGCTTGAAATATTCCAAAAATGGTTTGGGATGAAGTCATAGCCTGTAGCAGAACAGAAGTTTTTATGCTCAAATTCTCGTTCCTATTGAAGACATAAATCTTTAAAAACAAGTCCTAATTATATAATATATATATATTTAAGGCGTAATCATTTCCTACGACAGTTAGGTATTTTTCCTTGAGCTGGGGGGCAGCCCTGTAGTCTCGGGATCTTGGTGCTGACCACTGATCATGGTGGCCCCAGTTCATATCCAGCCGGGCACCTTTTGCCATTCCCCATCTTTCTCTCAACTCAATTCCAGTCAAACCCTTTTGTGTCAGCTATCTATTCAAGGAATAAAACACCCCAAATAATGAATAATAATGTAATAAACAGGGAGTAAATAGTGAATTCATTGGGGATTATTTTGTGTTGCAGAATTGGTGTGCTACCAGGACAGTGTATTGGAATCACTTCAAAATAAATGACAGCGATAAAAGGGGAACATTTTATCTGGTTCAATAATGTATTAATAATATATTTGTAAACAATGTAGCTTATGGCACAGAGGAATATCCTTTATCAAGTTTGCTTAATACAAACAGTACTTGTTTATAGAATAATTTCATTGCTGGTTTTGGTCTTTTGGTCTCATTCTTACCCTTTAACCCCAGTCTCAGCGGCAAGTTGTCAGCCTGAATATGATTGATTATCAATGAGTATGATTATCAACCGAAATTAAAACTCTGCCTCAACTTTCAGTGCTCTGACCACAGATAACCCACGGACCTCCCTGGACACGCCCCTGCTAGTATCGACCTCCCCTCCCCCCCCCCCAACGCACCCCTGGAGGTCGCCGAACCACGATTTGGGAACCCCTTTAACAGCCCGTCCTCCCTTTGCACCTCCAGTAGTGACTTCAGCCTCGCTTGGAAGGGGGAGGAGCAGGCGGGGAGGCCCTGCTCCCGTGTTGATGTTTGTTGTTTGTGAGGGTGGCAGCACTGTGTGAGAGAGGGACACGATGTCAAGGCAGGGTGGTCGACTGGCCTGTGTCCATGCTTCTTGGGTAATGCTGCAACTTTATTCCAAAAATGCGGCTGAATGGTGAAGATAGGTGGTGATTATTCGCGGCGGGTTTCCGTGAAACGCGTATACGGCTAGGCTATAAGGTCCTGCTTCATTCGTGTTGTACGCAAAGACTCGTAGTGTCTCTTTGGGCGACCGCCAGTCAGGATGCTGGAGCTCGTCTGAGAGCAGTCCGTCTTGGGGTCTTTCTCCGGATTTCCCTTTTTAAACGAAGTTCTTCACCGGCGACGAGGAACCAATTTCAAAGTCGTTTATTACCCCTACACTTCTTCAAAAATGGTGTTCTTCGCTCCGACCTCGCCTCGTAACAAACCTGGATAACGAAAGGAGCTACGTGACAACACCCAGCACGACGACCAGCGATACTTTCCTTCGGTAAGGCAGCGCTTCAACTGTCGCTTCAGCAGGCAGAGCAGAAAGGACAGGCGGGGTGTGAAGCCGTGGTGTCTGTAATGTTATGTGCTTGACAGGCGAAGAGCACACTAAAACCTTCATTTAGCTGCTCTTGAGTCCGAGAGTTCAAGTGAAAGAGTCGCAGCGTGTAGTTGGGTGAAGTGAGCGACCAGCGAGCTAGCCTTTAATTGCAAAGTTGCCGATGTGCTAACATTAACTTACCAGTCATCTCATCAACTTGCTAGCTGTGTTAGCCTTAGCGACACTTTAGATTGAGTTGCTATAAAATGCTAACCAGGTTGCTTGCTAACAATGGCGCTATTAACCTTATGCTATGGAATGTGTGCGCTGCCGGTGAAGTTATTTGCAAAGTTAGCTAACGGTAGAGTAGCCTAATTGCTGTGGTAATTTACTAATATGCAGCTTTAACGTAACTAAATTACCTGGAGGCAAGATGCGTCTTTAAACTACTACATGATCTAACGTGTGCGTGAGTGTTAGCTAGATACATTTATAACAGGAAGTGTCTTGCACTTTTCACAAACTTTTTTTCCACCTTCATTCACGCAGGCATGTGTATGAGAAGTTGTGACCTTAGCCTGTAAACTGAACCGATTTATTCTCTCCACAGAGGCACATCTGCCCCGGGATTTATTCTGCTGTAGGGATTTGAATCCGCAATTGATGCATCTCGGGGTATCTGAGTCCATGAGAGAGTGCGAGTACAGCCAAATAAGCACTCGCAGCTCTACACCAATGGAGACCCCTTACAAGAAAAGGACCCCAAAAAGGAGGAAGTGGGAGTCCTTCCAAGGTCGGAATAAATTTTACTGCAATGGGAGGATTATGATGGCCAAGCAGACAGGGGTGTTCTACCTCACTCTTGTCCTCATTCTAGTGACTTGTGGACTTTTCTTCACCTTTGAGTAAGTATTGTAGAAACTATGTTCAGTCCCTTTGTGTTCCCATCTGCTGTTTACATGTCCCACAATGACATTGTAGATTAGGGAATTCATTCCATGGGCTCAGTTGTCAGAGCAAAAGTTTAGATATAGGTCAGTTATGTCACTGGCATCGCTCTGGAGTGGGTGTATGTCCTATGATCTCCTCGGGACCTGGTTGGGGATTAGGCAGAGATTTCTCTGTTTTAGAGGTCATATTGATGACATTTTTATTTAAATGAATCATTTTTTAGATTAATATTAAAATAATACATCCATTCATTTTAAAACAATTTGACAGGTCCAAAATTAATGTTTTGTTTACCTCTGCAGTTGTGTGGCTGCGGCTTGGAGCAAGGCTTGTGAGCCAATAAAATATCAATGTGGTATCACGTGGTATCTCTGAGTAGTCGGGGTCAAGAGTTTGACGTAGGGCTGCAGCTATCAAATCAATTTGTAGTCGAGTAATCTACCGATTATTCCATCAATTGATAGAGTAATCGGATAAAAAAATAACATTTTATAAAGTTCCCATATACACTGTTCATTTCTTAACACATTCGGTCAATGACTATAAACAGGAATAAAGATAAGGAAAAAAATAGGGAAACCAGCTGATCGTGACACCAGCTCAGATGGAGACTGGACCGGTATCTTACACCGCAAGGGGAGAAAGGGCTTACAGACACAGCAACTTTCTGTACGAAAAAAAAAAAAGATCGGCAGTTGTCTTCATTTGTGGCGCTCAAGTCACTCTGCTTGATTACTTTTCCTGACAAACATTCAGCCAATCAGGGACCTAGGCCCAGCCCCCTCGGTCTCTGATTGGCTCAGACCATGGTGATTCATCTCTATGATTACACAAAGCATACAAAAACAACAATGGAAGGTGAACTGAGAGTTGATTCTCGTTGCTAGTTGTGCACATTAACATGACTCTTCAAGTGCAAGATAACTTGCTAAGCATTATATGCAACATGTTGATGCATACAATGGTGGCCTTGCTCAAGCATCTACTGTTTTTCTATCTTCCTTTTGGGATCAACGGTCTGAGCTTTTTAAATCATAGAGATCACCCCAACTACAGGGCTCGTCTTTAAACCACCATTGACCAAAGTGTCCTTGAGCAGTTGCAGGGTTGCTGTCAGCTGTCAGTGACATGATATCTTAGTAGAGGGCTACCATACACTTGTTTCTCTTTCATTGGTGTTTAATCAGTGACCCATTGCTTATGGAGTAGACTAAACAGTGTTAGTCCGCCAATGTGTACCACTTCCTCTCCCTTAATCAAAGCCTCACTATCTCCAAAGGAGCACTCTTTCTTTCTCCCACTGGTTGAGCAACCTATAATCAGACAGACAGAATGTACTTCTCCTCACTGTCTCATCCAGCTCTTCACCGCCACCTCATCCCAGATGTCCTAGATTGGCCCACTGTGACGGAAGTGCACGATACAGCATGTCGACACACACACTGACCTGAGCCCTGGAGTGTGTACCACAAGAGAGTGTCTCTCTCCGCGTTAACCAGACTAAATACTCTTGTCATCGATCATGTTCAAAGCCCCATCTATACTGGAAATGAATCCTGCTTCATCATGAGATTTGTTGCTCAATCGGACTGTCTTTATTGGGCAGAAGTGCTTCAGAGCCAAAGACAGCTTAATAGGCGAAAACATGCTGTGGTTGATGGCTGCTGTTCAGTATTTGGACTGTAAAGATAGCCCGTGCTTAGGGTTGATAATCAGCGAAGCATTTTAGTTATAAAACAAAGACAAGAAAAATTCCTCAGTTTAGGTTTCTCCATTGTGACAATTGGCTGCTTTTCTCTATTTTTTTGTAGATTGAATGTCATTTGGGCTGTTGGTCTGACAAATCAAGACATTTAAAGATGTAATTTGGGGATTTTTCTTTTGTCCCCTTACAAACTATTGGCAGTTTTCCTTTTTGTATGCCCTGTGTGTGAAGTCCTTCACAGATGCATTGCTACACTTTATAACATTTCACTGCTACACTGCACTGCTTTACTCTTTCAGCAGTGGCCTTTGGGCCACTTCATCTTTCAATGCATTGTCACCTCAGCAGACATACAGACATAACCCATGACCAAAGGGCAGACTGCTACAAAGGGCATCACTGGCTAAAACAGCCAACCTTCTTCACTGTGAGTTACAGTTGATACAAATATTAAAATTGGAGGGAAACATACTTTAGTGTCCTTTTGGACCTGGATGTTCCCCAGCACGCACAAGGAAGATGCCAGATGCTTCCTGGTGATACCTCTCCCTGCTCAGATAGTTTAATTTAACACTGTGGTCAATGTACTGCTCTCTGTGTGTTGTGGCTAAAGGGGACGTTTTCAGGAACACACCATGCAACCACAAAGCCACTTTTCAGCTCAGTGCTGTCCTCCCTGTTCGACTGTCCATGCCCCCTGGCCGGTCAAGTCCTCCCTGGTTTTCCTCTCTCTCTCTCTCTCTCTCTCACTGTCTCAACATACTACCATCAGCTGAAAGGAGACATTTATTAGACAGAGCGATAGTCAGCAGACCTGCACATTGGCTTCTGTTGCCATTAACTGTAATGCGTTTCGATTAGATGTGTTTTTCTAACCCTACTTGCCAGTTGTAAGCATATTGGAGAACAGCGCCTCATTTGGTTTGTAAGGGCTTCTTCTGTGTGTCGACTTGCCTTTGTATATTATGGTATTTTAAATTTAACTCTGGTATTATGACACCTGGTCCATGGTCTGTTTAAAGTTGTTTGGGGAGTCCAGAAGGAGTCGACCGAATGTTATTGGATGAAGACGTGCAGAACCTTTACCCGAGTTCATGCAACATCTGCCTCTTTTTCTTTAGCTTGTTTTCTTTGTCTGTCTGAGGGGTGCTCAGCCATGCAAAATAAACCCTGTTAGCGACTGGCAGACTTTGGTTTGTTTATTGTTCTTATGCTGGCTCCCCTTGATATCCATGTGTGTTGTTGTTGCACATGTTGCCTTCTCTTGCTTATGCCTCGTAAAAAAGTTCAGGCAGATGTTTTAAATGGTGTTATGTTATGCTATTTTGTTTGATGTGAAAATTGATCTCAAGAGCCATGGTTTTGGTCAGAGAGAAGGCTTTCACTTTGGTTTCACTAAAGTTCAATTAAATTGTATTAATATAGCATCACAAATCACATGACATCCTCTGGGCCCTCACATTGGATAAGAAAGGAGCTGCCTTCTCAGGGAGAGCAACTGAAGAGAGATCCCTCTCCCAAGGTAGACAGATGTGCAGTTGTATTTCATGTTGACCATAGGATGTGATGCACTCGTCATCAGGAGTGGGATGGGACACTAAAGACTGAATAGTGGCTACACGTTTTGATTCAAGGAATTTTTTTTATCTGCCGTGAATGCTATTAGACAGACGAGTCCCAACTTGCATTCACATAACATGGACATTTATAAGCTTGATGAGTAATCAACTTGAAATGTATCAACTGTCTTGATGACTATATAGTTGTTTTACAAGTGCGGCCCCCTTTAATAACAGGGTGGAGTTAGGTTCTTGTTCTCTGGTCTCACCCATTTTGCACCTGCCTAATCCCAGCCTGCATTTGTTCAAGCTCAGCAGTTTAAAAAAAACTACTGTGAAATGGGTAGGTAAAGGTTTTGAAGAAGCACAGTAGAGTTTAAAGCAATAGAAGAGTTGTTTTCACCGTGGAGAGGACATTAACAAAGACTACGGGTCTTATGTACAAGAGCATTTGGGCTGGGTTAACGATTGACATTTAGATCACACAAGATGCTGTCTAGTCTAGTAGCTCAGTTGCCTTGGAGGTTGTTGAAAAGAAATCTGCTCAGATATTGTAATGGCACAAAAGCATTTAAAGCCAACCTAATCACGTTTATCCAAAGGCTAAATAAAATGGTCACTTAAAAACACTCTAAATTGACAAGTAGATGTAAAGCTACTTAGAGGTGATCTTCTGCCATTTCTTGTGAATAGAAAGAATACCCCAGGCATTGTATTTCTGCTTCAATGAGAGAATAACAAAGCTCTCAAGAAGTCTTCTGGTTGTACTGTTGTAACACATTTAAAGCAAATAAATCAGTCAAATATTGACTTTTCTTTGTTGTATAATGTTAGTTCTGCGGTGTTAGTCGAGAAAATGTGTTCGCTGCATGCTGGGGCCCATAAATACGTAAGCTTTTGCAGTGTCATAAGGCAAACTATTGCAAAAGAGTCTTTGTCCACATAATTTGAACAGTCACACCCATGGTACACCAGACAATAAAAGCATTCCTCACGAGCCAAACCGAAACCGTCAAATAAGAATGTAGAGGAGCTTCCCATGCCTTTTTTTAATCTCACTGGTTTAGACTTAATTGAATGAAATAAATAAACAATTTCACACATTATAAGAGCATAACATTTACATTTACATTTAGGTCATTTAGCAGACGCTTTTGTCCAAAGCGACTTACAAGTACATTTGTCAAAAGAAGGAAACAAAGAAACCACAACGTATCATTGCCGATCAAGTAAGAGCTAAAAATAGAACAAGTGTTAGGTCCTCATCTGAGTAAAGTAGTACTTCAAGAGCAACAGTGCTAAGATCAGAGTGCTATAGGTAAGGTTTTTTTTTTTTTTTTTTTTTTTTTGGGGGGGGAGGGGGGGGGGGTGTCGAGGGAGGGTGCTAGTGGGTCATGCTATGTAGAGTCAAGGTGAAGTCTGAACAGGTGAGTCTTGAGCCTTTTTCGGAAGATGGTAAATGACTCTGCTGTCCTGACATTGGTCGGGAGTTCGTTCCACCACTGAGGCGCCAGAACAGAGAAGAGTCTGGACTTTGCTGAGCGACATTTGCTTGATTTCAGCGATGGTGGTACCAGCCGGCCAGCTGAAGTAGAAGAGCGAAGTGCTCGCTTCGGGGCATGAGGTTTGACCAGTGTTTGAAGGTAGAAGGGTGCCGTTCCATTGATGGCCCTGAAGGCCAGTGTCATCGTCTTGAATTGGATGCGTGCTGCAACAGGGAGCCAGTGGAGGTCACGGAGGAGGGGGGTCACGTGGGAGAATTTGGGTAGATTGAAGATAAGGCGTGCTGCGGCATTCTGGATACGCTGTAATGGTTTAATCGCAGAGGCCGGGAGTCCGGCCAGGAGAGAGTTGCAGTAGTCAAGGCGGGAGATGACCAGTGCTTGGACCAAGAGCTGCGTTGCATCCTTTGTGAGGAGGGTCCGAATTCTGCGGATATTGTAGAGGGCGAATCTGCAGGATCGGGCCACAGCAGTGATGTTGGGGGTGCAGGATAGTTGGTCATCGAGGATTACACCCAGGTTCCTCGCAGTTGAGGAAGGTAATACTGTGATGCCCTCGACAGTGACCGACAGGTCCATGCGAGGGCAGTCTTTCCCTGGGATGAAGAGGAGTTCGGTTTTGTTCAGGTTGAGCTTGAGGTGATGTGCAGTTGTCCAGACAGAGATGTCAGCCAGACAGTTTGAGATGCGAGTTGCAATGTGAGCGTCAGAGGACGGGGGAAAAGAGAGGAACAGCTGGGTGTCATCTGCGTAGCAATGGTAGGAGAATCCATGCGATGTGATAACAGAACCTAGTGATCTGGTGTATAGTGAGAACAGAAGCGGTCCTAATACTGAGCCTTGAGGGACGCCCGTGTCCAGAGAGCAGGGTTTGGACATAGAGCCATTCCATGTGACCTGGAAGGTGCGGTTTGTCAGGTATGATGTAAACCAGGCGAGAGCAGAGTCAGTTATGCCAAGTTCAGCCAGAGTGGAGAGGAGGATTTGGTGGTTGACTGTGTCGAATGCAGCAGATAGGTCGAGGAGAATGAGAACGGAGGAGTGGGACGAGGCTCTGGCGTCTCGCAGGGACTCGGTCACTGTGAGGAGGGCCGTCTCAGTGGAGTGAACAGTCCTGAATCCTGATTGATTAGGGTCTAGGAGGTTTTTCCGCAAGAGATAGGATGACAGTTGGTTGTAGGAGGCACGTTCCAAGGTTTTAGAGAGGAATGAAAGAAGAGATACAGGTCTGTAGCTTTGAATGTCAGTAGCGTCTAGGGTGGGTTTTTTAAGGAGAGGCTTCACGATAGCGGTCTTAAAATCCGCTGGAATGACACCTGAGGTGAGGGAGGAGTTGATCAAGGTGGTGAGGAATGGCAAGATGTCGTGTGAGATGTCCTGGAGAAGAGAGGAGGGAATCGGGTCAAGGGAGCAGGTGGTGGCGCGGTTATTTATTTGTTTATTTGTTTATTAAGATCCCCATTAGCTGCAGCAAAGCCACTGCTATTCTTCCTGGGGTCCAACAGTATCAAATATACAGTTGAAAACACAAAACATAAACATTATAAAAATTTAAAACAAAAAAACAAGTGAGCGATATGCTTAACCTAACAAAACAAAAACAGAATAAGTGTTTACATTTCTTAACTGTGCTTCATTCATTTTTCGTTATATTAATTGTTCACATACTAATCCTATTACCCACATTTCTACATATCATATATGTATACATCATTACACATCACACATCATACTCGTATATACATTCATTCTACAGAATATACATTATAATAACACATATCATACCTCCATCGAAATATACTCCATATATAAATATACCATGTTGTCTTACTTTGATAAACGCTGTTTTATTAATATTTTGAATTTCTTTGTGTTCGTGGTGAGTTTGATATTTTTCGGCAGTGAATTCCATTCTTTCATACCTCTATACAAAACCGTACGCTTGATGGCGTTAGATCTTGCTTTAGGTAATGTAAAGTTTCCTACAGCTGCATGTCTGGTGATATATTTATGACTCTCTGCACTAAAAGCGAGGTTTTTAAACAAGATAACAGGTGTTTTTAGGACAGATATATTTCTAATAACCACAAACAGTGAGTACAATAGTCTGTCTTTGACCAGTAACCAGTTAAGTTTCTTGTGCATAGAAATTATCCTTGTCCTGTAGTCACACTTCAGTATTGTGCGGGCAGCTCTATTCTGTATACATTGTAGTTTATTTAACATGTCTCCAGTGGCATTTGACCAAACTGCTGGGCAATAGTCGAGATGTGATAATATTATCGATTGGATTGCTGTTTTCAAGATGTTTATATTTATAAAAGTTGCATGTCTTCTTAGAATTGATATACCTCTACCCATCTTTGCAATCATATTATTAATGTGTTTTTTCCATGATAATTTGTTGTCAACTGTCACTCCCAGCAATTTGGTCTCATGTACCTGGTCTATAGTGATATCTTTGATTTTAATATTTAATACAGGATTTCTATCAATATTATGATTTGAGCCTACAATCATGCACTTGGTTTTAGATATGTTCAAGACCAGCTTGTTTTCTTTAACCCATTCAGCCACACTTTCTAGTTCCTTATTCATAATAGTTTCTAATACATTATTAGTAGATGCTGATGTATATATGGTTGCGTCATCCGCATACATAACTGTGTTAGCTTTCTCTAATACATACGGTAAATCATTTGTGAAAATACTGAATAATAAAGGACCAAGGCAGCTCCCTTGAGGTACTCCACATGTCGTGGTTTTGGTTTCTGAGTAGCTGCCGTTAAAAAATACTGTTTGTGTCCTGTTTGATAGATAGCTATAAAACCAATTAAGTGCAGATTGCTCAAAGCCATAGCAGGACAGTTTTGTTAGTAGTAAGTGATGATCAATTACATCAAAAGCAGCTGAGAAATCCAGAAATACAACACCAACCATATTTTTGTTATCAATTGCTCTAAGCCAATCATCAGACATGCTAGTCAGCGCCGTTGCCGTGGAGTGAGCCCTTCTGTAAGCATGTTGAGAGTTACAGATAATGTTATTCGCAGATAAATAATTATTAATTTGTTCAAATACAATCGTTTCCATTATTTTTCCTAATACTGGTAATAAACTTATAGGACGGCTATTTGAGCTGGAAAAGGGCATTCTCTTGTTTTTTGGCAGTGAGATTATTTTCGCCTGCTTCCATGCTTGTGGACATGTACCACACATAAAACTTAAATTGATTATATGGGTTAATGCAGGAGCTATCTGATCAACAGCTATTTTGAGAAGCCTGCTGTCAAGGCCATCAACACCCGATGGTTTGTCTTTGCAATTTTTTAGGAAATCCTTTACCTTGTTAGTGCTTATATTCTCCAGTTTAAACTTGGGGTTTTTTCCATTCATGATTTTATTTCTTATTAATAGGTGAGATATATCATTACTTAGATTAGACATGTTTTCTCTTATTTTTTCTAGTTTGCTAATAAAATAATCATTTAAATAGTTTGCAATTTCATTGGGCTTGGTGATGAACTTGCCATTTGCCTCCATAAAGGATGGATTCGTTTTGTTTTTTCTCCCTGTCAGATCATTTAAAATGTTCCATAGTTTTTTACTATCATTTCCTACCTCGTTAACTCGTTTTTCAAAGTAAATTTTCTTTTTTTTCCTGTTAAGTTTGGTAACAGAGTTTCTCATTTTCTTATAGAGGTCCCAGTCACATATATTTCCTGTTATACCTGCAGTTTTTTTCATTTGATCTCTCATTCTCATAGCATCTTTAATTTCTTTATCTAACCAGGGTGTTTTGGCATTCCTGACAGTAGACTTCTGTAGTGGTGCATGTTTCTCCACTAGAGGCAAAAATAAATTGTTAAACTTCAATAGAGCAATTTCAGGATTATTGGCTGCTAAGACTTCAGACCAACAGATTTCTTTCACATCATTAACAAATACTTCTTGATTGAACCGTTTATATGACCTTTTAAAAATAATTTTGGGTCCAGGATTACTTACTTTAATGTTTCTTCCAACTATGACCAGGTTGTGATCACTGCTGCCGATGGGCACAGACAATATATTATTACACAGGTCTGGACAATTTGTAAAAATATGGTCTATGCACGTTGATGTTTTAGTGCCATCCTGCTTTACACATATTCTCGTAGGTTTATTTATTACTTGAGTAAGTCCACATGTATTTGTGGCAGTTTGCATCTTGTTCTTCAAAGGGCAGTTATTAGCAAACCAGTCAATGTTAAAATCTCCCATGAAGTAAATATCCTGACCCACAACAGCATTATTATCTAACATATCACAGATTGTATCAAGATATTCACTCTTAGCGCTGGGTGGTCTGTAGCAGCATCCTAACAGTATAGGCTTTCGATGAGGTAGATATGCTTGTAACCATAATATTTCAATGTTGTATTGCATCATATCAGTACATATTTTCACAGGCACGTGATCCCGAACATAAAAAGCTACTCCCCCACCATATTTATTTCTATCATTTCTGTAAATGTTGTAACCTTTAATCTCTAGCTCCGTATCTTCAAAGGAAGAGTCCAGGTGAGTTTCCGAGATGGCAAGAATGTGCAATTTATGTTCAAATAACATTTCAGTGACTTCATTTATTTTGTTCCTAAGACTGTTTATGTTAATATGTGCAATACTTGGGCCTCTCTTTGGTTGTTTGTGTTGTGACATGATTGTGTTAGTCCTAAATGTGTTAAAAGTGTATTTTATGTAGGCATACCTTCATTCAAACCCCACTTAACATGGGGTGCTGGTGCGAGGATGGATGATCAGCCTGTCGTGTCTGAGATAGGCTATCTCTCCTCTTTCACGTGCTGCTTTCATCTTTGGCATCAGTTCTTTCCTTTTTTGTCTTACAGCGTCCGTGTAGTCCTCATTGATGAATATCTTCGTGCCCTTGAGGTTCTTGGCCCTTTGCAAGACTGCAGCCTTATCCTTAAAACGCAGGAATTTAACAACTATAGATCTTGGTCTTTCTCTGGTCGCTTCAGGTTTACCTGTGCGGTGTGCACGCTCCACCTCAATCTCCCTCTGTAGCTGCAACTTCTGCTTCAGCATGTCCTTTACTTTTTCCTCTGAGTCCGCCCAGGATTCCCCTGGGGTTTCAGGTATTCCATCAATCACGATGTTATTCCGCCTTGATTGACCCTCGAGGTACTCATGCTTGTCCAGGATGACCTGCAAACTCTCACATAACCTCATGATGTCCATTTGAATTGTGTTGCAGTGATCAAACTGTTTGGCTTGAGTGATTTTCAGTTCATCAACATCTTTTTGTGTGTATTGTATGCTAGATTTCAGATCCTGCACTTCTTTAGTTATTGCATCCACTCTGGAGTTTGTTGAGTCCATAATGACTTTGACAAAACTTTTGAATATATCTTGTTGTTGTTGTAATAGAGCAGTGAACATGTCTTTCTGCTGATTCAGCAAGTCATTTACCTGCGTGAGCGATACATACTCCTCCTCCACAGTGTTTTTTTGCTGCTTTGGTCCCATTTTCTGCTGGAACCTGCACTAACCCTGGTCTGGTGGGGTCTGGCTGTTGCTGGAGCCTGGGCCTGGCCTGTTGGAAGCTGTTCCTACTGGAGCCTGGGCCTGGCCTGGCCTGGTGGAAGCTTCTGCTGCTGGAGCCTGGGCCTGGCCTGGTGGAAGCTGCTGCTGCTGGAGCCTGGGCCTGGCCTGATGGAAGCTTCTGCTGCTGGAGCCTAGGCCTGGCCTGGTGGAAGCTGCTGCTGCTGGAGCCTGGGCCTGGCCTGGTGGAAGCTGCTGCTGCTGGAGCCTGGGCCTGGCCTGGTGGAAGCTGCTGCTGCTGGAGCCTGGGCCTAAGCCTGGCCTGGTGGAAGCTGCTGCTGCTGGAGCCTGGGCCTAAGCCTGGCCTGGTGGAAGCTGCTGGAGCCTGGGCCTAAGCCTGGCCTGATGGAAGCTGGCTGCTGCTGAGCTGGGTGCAGCTAGAGCTTGGCCTGGAGGAAGCTGGCTGCTACTCGAGCTTAAGCTTAGCCTGGTGGTATCAGACCTATTACAGTTGGATCTTGGGCTATATTCACTAATTACACCTTTTCAGTCAGAAATTCAGTTCTTGTATGACGCAGATGACACTTGTTACCAAAATAATCAAAACACTGAAGAAAAAATACTCATGATTGTGAGGATTTCTGACGGATTGACTGCTACTGCTTCTGCTGCTGCTACTGACTGCTACTGCTGTGTGTGTGTGTGTGTGTGTGTGTGTGTGTGTGTGTTTACTGCTGCTTGAGGGAAAACATGCTGGTAAACAATTTGCTGGGTTGATAATGTGGACCAACGAGGAACAAAATCGTGCTTAGATGTAACAAGTGCGTGGACGTCCTCAGAGGTGAGGGGGCTAAAGCTGGTAAGACCATCCGAGTTGAGAGTTGGGGGAGATGTCTTCTGGGAGGGAATAGGCGTGAATGAGGAGCTGATGTCATGTACTTTCTTGGTAAAGTAAGTTGCAAAGTCATCGGCAGTAAGGGAGGAAGGGGGGGTAGGGGCAGGAGGGGTGAGGAGGGAAGAGAACACGGAGAAGAGTTTCCTGGGGTTGGAGGCAGAAGAGTTGATCTTAGCCAGGTAGAAGGCAGATTTGGCTGCCGAAACAGTTGAGGTGAAGTCAGAGAGGAGGAGGTGGTAGTGAGCAAGGTCCTCGTGATGTCCCGATTTCTTCCATTTTCTCTCTGACGCTCGCAACAATGATCTGTTGGTTCGCAGAGGTTCAGACAGCCAGGGAGGGGCAGGAGATGATCGCGCCGGTCGTGAGATTGGGGGACAGAGTGTGTCCAAAGAAGAGGAGAGTGAGGACATCAGGATAGAGGAGGCTTCCTCAGTAGACATTAAGGAGAACTGTTCCGAGGCTGGGAGCGAGGAGATAATAGTTGAGGAGAGAGCGGAGGGAGTGAGGGATTTCAGGTTGCGGCGGCTGGTGACCATTCGAGGCGTAGAGTGGAGGGATGAGGTGGGCTTCATGGGGATGGAGAAAGACACAAAGTGGTGGTCGGACACGGTGAGCGGGGTAACAGAGAGTACCGAGATGTCACAGGATCTTGTGAAGACAAGGTCAAGTTGGTTCCCGGCCCGGTGAGTTGGTGGAGAGGGGGACAGTGTAAGGTCAAAAGCGGAAAAGAAGTCTATGAATTCAGATGAATGCAGCTTTCCCGGGTGGATGTTGAAGTCACCGCGGACAATGAGTGGTGTGCCATCATCGGGGGAGCAGCTCAGGAGGGCATCCATCTCATCCAAAAAGTCACCAAGAGGACCGGGTGGGCGATAGATCACTATGATGTTGAGTTTGAAAGGAAGCGTGACAGAGACGGCGTGAAATTCAAGCGTAGATCGGGGTAGGTGGTCGAGAGGAAGGACCTGGTAGGACCATGTGGGTGAGATGAGGAGCCCAGTTCCTCCTCCTCGCCCTGTTCGTCTTGGGGAGTGTGAAAACGAGTAGGCAGTTGAAAGGGCAGCTGGAGTGGCAGTGTTTTCTGGGGTGATCCAGGTCTCTGTGAGGGCCAGGAAGTGGAGAGTCTGCAGGGAGGCATAGGCTGAGATGGTGTCCGCCTTCTTGACTGCAGACGGCAGTTCCAAAGCCCTCCTAGTACTTCAAGTTCCTTACCGGTGGAGAGTGGTGGGTAGCAGAGATTGGATGGGTTACAGCCTCGAGTGAAGGGACTTCGGTGAAATCTTCTCCAGTGCGATGTCCCGACTGGGATAAGACACATGGCTGCGAGGGGGGGTTGAGATGTTATACCTACCTCAATGGGCTTCCTCGATGGACTCCCGCAGATAGACTCCCTTGTCTTTGTTCAGATGTCTTGACTCCCGCAGATAGACTCCCTTGTCTTTGTTCAGATGTCTTGACTCCCGCAGATAGACTCCCTTGTCTTTGTTCAGATGTCTTGACTCCCGCAGATAGACTCCCTTGTCTTTGTTCAGATGTCTTGACTCCCGCAGATAGACTCCCTTGTCTTTGTTCAGATGTCTTCGTTCTGATGGCCCGACGCTGCAGCTGACGCTGAAGTGACAGCCTTTTAAGTGCTCAATTTACCGCAAGTACTGACTGTGGCTCCTCCTTCCCTCTAATCAAGTCTATTCACTACAGGTGAGCTGGCTCAAAAACAAGCTGATTGCTCACTTAGCACAGACAGCTTCACAAGAATTTCAACAACAAGCTATCAATACTAGACTAAATGTTACTACTAGCTTTACTCACACAATGCCTAAACTCAAATCTACAATTAGTTTCTGACTTACCAACAAGAGACAAAGCAGCTTCCTTCCTTTCTCCAGACAAAATGTGGTTTGGCATAAGATATTGGATGGACATGATGGCCGTGACTGTTTAATCATGTATAAATATCATTTTAAAAGTGAATATGACTTTAATTCCTTGCAGCACATGCTGTCACACTTTATTGCTGCTGTCTGTTTGATTTGTAGAATCAAGAAGCAGATCTGTCACCTAGGCTCATTGAAACCAGGAATCATACCCAGCTGTTTGCTTTTGGTAGTGCGATTCCTCTCCCCGCCCAGTACTAAACCTTCAGGCGACCCAGCACCCTGTTTTGTCGCACAGCTTTCCTGTGCTGGCACAGCTTTCCTGTGCTGGCACATCCACTCCCTGTGCCAGGAGTAATTGAGCGCATGGCACATGTTGGAAGGTTCTCCTAATGGATGTGGAGTTTTCAAATACACACACGACCACTGCGGTCCTGATACGCTGTGCCGTGCACCGGGGACCTCTACCCAAAAGGTGGCAAGAAGTCATGATTCCATGAAGTAGTCTGGGCAAAAATGTAAGCATTTGCAAAGCATGTCATGTTCAGTTATTTCATTGACAAACGACTTGGCCTGCAGCTAAAAAGAGGTTCATGTCCTGCCCTTGCCTGACATCAAAAGCAATCAAACTGTAATAAAAGGCAAAGCTGACAAAACCTTGTATCTGTGTAGCCCAGATGAGTAATGATACTTTAGAGGGAAAGGCCACAAAGTCAAGTGCTTCAAATGCATTTTTAACAGTATGTTAAGCACATTTTTACACTGTTGTGTAATTTCTCTCAGAAAACTATATTTCCTCTTAAGCAAGTACTTGGGAGAATTGCAGGCCCAGATGCTGCGTATGTTGGAGGATAGTTGATCTGGATTTGACAGACTTTTCCTGCAGATCACAGGATATTGATTGCCTCTAAAGCTATGGCTGAAGAAAAAAGAAAACGAGGCTGCAGTTCATCCCAGGTGACACTGAATGGACAGCAGTGCTGAGGGCTTCTCATGGTTACCTCAAGCAGAGATGAAAGTCCCCCAAGCTTAACTCCCAGCAGAGTTTTGAAAAACTGGTCGGCATCATAATAGGATTCAGCAGGAAATGTGATAACTGTAATCTGCATTGGATCATTGTTGTCGATTAGTTCACCCTTAGGGAGGCAAATGAGCAGGGAACCCTTGGGATGACCCCATTGAGGTAGAAAGATTACCCTCTGATATTCTGTAGAATATATGTCCCACACAGAGGACATTGGCTGAAAAAGAACTATAATGCCAGAATTTAGCAGGGTGACAGTACTTGCAGTTTTTATTTTCAGTTACATTTTTATTTATTATAGATTATATTATATATTACTTATTCTGATTGCCATTATATTTGCTGGTAAGCATATCAAAGTCAGATAAAGGGTTGAGTCTTGAAAACATATCTCCTTTAGGACCTATTGTTTAAATTCAAATTCAAATATATTTTTTTTAATTTATTTTATTTTAGATTTTTTAGTTTTTACAAGACCCCTTTCCTTCCCGTGCATGTTTAGTGAGAAGTCTCAGTGAGCAAGAGGCATGAAAATAAGATATCTGATTGAGTGGATGCTCAGATTGGCTTTATGCAATTATTATTACGATGCAAAATATTGATTGTCTTTTACTGTGCCTCCTCCATTTTCTGTTAGAGAAGTCGATGCTTCCATTTTTTTCAATATTCAGATTATATTCAACTTGGTATTGCTCAAATTCAGCCGATTATTAATATTTACTACACTACACAGGCTTATACGTTGCCGATGCCTTTATCGGCAATGTGGTTGTTTTACTTTCTGTCCACTAGAGGGCGTTTCAAAATATTACCAATAAATATGTTGAATTACCAACAGGTGACAGCTTTCTTGCTAAGTAATAATTAAGCTTAGGCACAAAATGAATTACTTGAAATTGTCAACTTTAACAGGAAGTAAAACAACCACATTGCCGTTCTCCTGGGGACGCTGTGTCCCCGTTGCCATGGCTGCACCCTCCTCGTCTTCCTCCTCCCTCATGTTAACTCTACTTTCACTTTCTCACATACATCCTGCTGTTGGCTTCGTTCAAAAGGAATCAGCCAATGGAAACGCGAGTCGAGCTAGCTAGCAGTATTAAGCAGCATGAATGCATCTTTGTCATGACTATCGTGTGCGCCGCTGTCAGCTAATTCATATAGTTAGATCGTGATTCAGAAAAATATATTGTTCATCAGACTTCATGTGTTAAAAGCATTTGTTTATGCCGGTAGGCCAAGGTGAGGAGGGCGAGATTTTCTTGTTAGACAATAAAAAATAAAAAAACACATATTTGAATATTAATTGCAGCATTCGATTAGTATTTATTTTTTTACTTTTGAAATTATATTTGATTCCTGAATTTCATTGCAACAGCCGTAGTGAGTACATTACGAAACCCACAGGTAGCGTAGCTTCAGCGAGAGGTAATGTTCTGCAGTATTTCAAGGTAGCTGTTTGGACTGATTAAGTCTAGGTGAGAAAATGGAGACTGTACCTTGTTCCCTCAAATAATTTGGCCATGGGATTCATTACATCATGTGATCTGCTAACTTTTCCGTGCATCAAGCTCATTTGTCTCTGTTGTGGAATGAAGCAATGAGCCTTTCTCATGAAAATGTAAAGCAAACATTTGTTTTTGCTTATGTCAACATAATGCGTCCTGCTACTGCCTTTGCTGTCTGAATGTTTGTTGGTTATAACATCCTCTGATTAAAGTCAATCAGTCGTTGTGCTTTATGCTACTCGTTGCTTTGCAGTGACACACATTCATATCTCTTACAGATGCACTGACCATATATCATTATGGTGTTTGCCCTAGGAATAAGCTATCAATTTTATTATACTGCCGTCAGCAGTTAATAATTTACACCGACTTTGACAGTCATGATGTACACTTTTATAAATGGGTACCTTTAGGTGAGTAATTATCAATACGAGGTATCAAATAGCAGTCATCTCAGACCTTAGCTTTACAGTAGTCAACATCCATACATTTGACTTGTGTCAAACCAGCTTTCATAGAACGCAACTCCAGCTTTTATTGACCAACAGTGCTATTTGTGCTGCATATTGCTCCAGGGATTTCAGTGAGTTGGAAAGTTTTGTCAACCATTCTGAAAACAAGTTTTTTTTGTTATGTTTTCCATTACAAATATTTTCTTAAGATATAAATTGATCCCAGAGTAACCAATGCTAGATCTGCCAGCCTAGAGTTCTCTGTATTGTAATCTGTCCATTGGCTGCTTGGGGTACCATGTGTTCATTAGAAGAGGCTAGATTTCTGTTGTTACTTGGATTATAGACATTAGTCATTAATAATTTGTGAGATATTTGTTGTCTTCTTTCCTCTCAGTGTTGAATGAGCAGGTATAAAAATTCTCAGTTTTAAGCCAGATAAGCTGTGCGCTTGAGTCGTACTTGCCACATCAATGTGTTTAGTTCTGATATATGTGCTGAGGGTTAGGGGCTTCCAGTCCCATGTCCCAGCCTGCATAGTTATTGTTGTGAAGATTGAAAACTAATACATGTAAAACAATGCTAAGACCAATTGAATATATAAAGACGTCCTCCACCTGAAATCCAAAAATAACTCAGTCTGCTTCCTCATCAACAATGCTGTTTTTTGAGAAATGTAAAATGCTACTAAATGCATGAGATGAATGTCATCATGCTGTCTCTATCTGGGTGAATGTCTTTGTTTCTTTTCTTTTTTCTTCCTTGGAGGCTTCAGCTCGCTCATGTGGCTGTTTCCAGGGTAACCACATTCCCTTTTGAAATGTACCATATCTGATATTGGATACTGTTCCGTCTCCATGGCAACAAAGCCCCTAAATTCCCAGTTAAGTATCATATTTGGTATCAAACTAAAAGGAAAATGAAGATGTCTCTTGGAAATATCCAGTTCCTTGTAGATATCCACTCCGCTCCTTAAATCAAATTCAGTTCAGTGAAAAAAAATGATTCCTGAACCATTGTCTTCTTGGAGATCAGAAACCAGGCAAGACGTTGCCTACCTGCAGCCCATGTCCACGTATCTCTATTGATCCATGCCTATAGAAGAGCCAGGGTCGATCTCATATTTCCTCCCTCTCTAATGGCGTCTGTCTTTACTCCCTCCGTTTTTACCGACCTGTCATTTTCTATCACACATGACTGCCTTTTCATTATGTCCTTGATGTCCGACACATTGAGATGCATCTGAGGATGGAGGCAGCGCTTTGTGCTGCTCTGTCATTCCTACTCCATTACCACTTGCCAGATGTTAAGCTTTGAATATAAGCTTTGTTTTTATGAACGGAGCACAAAAATTACTTCCTCATTCTTTACTTCAAAATCATTCACAATTGTGGCTTTGTGTAGAAGATGTAGCACCCTCATTCAAGTTCTGCCAAGGTTTTTACAACTGTAGTGACATTACATTAATGTATTGTTTATTCAGTCAGACAAAAGAGGACAAATTGAATGGATACAGATGACGTCGGGTGATGAATGATATCAGATGTTGATTATTCTGCATTTCTGGGGCAAATGCAGACAGCCTCAAGCTTCAGACGTTCCCACAGTGGTTGTGTCATTGGGTTGCTTTTAGCATCACTTGTTTTACAATATTTAAAACGTTTACACATGTGGCTCCCTGATTTTGTATTTGTTGTAAATTACAAATGTTTCATGAATTTGTTGTGCTATGCTTGTTGAAGGGGTAATACCTATTTCCCCCCCTGATATTTTCCTTTTGTAGATACAGAGATGAATGTTGTCGACATTTTGAGCAGTGGGAACTTTTACAACTAAAAATATCAGTGTTGATAGCATTTTAAAAACGTTAAACGAGGGCAATATCCTGCAGGCTTTAGTGTGGATATTTTTTGTTTAACTAATAGCCAAGAGCAGGATGGGTTGTTTCTACTATGTAATGAGGATGATACATTTTTCATGCACCTAACCCTCCAGACAGGAAACAAAGAACTTAGTTACTTCGCTGCATGACTGGAGTAGTCATCTCTTTTCAGCATCACTTAAGGAATTGTCTTGTCAGCCCTACCTAAATTGTCAGAAATATGCTGGAATTCTCTTGTTATTAGTTTCCCCTCTGGCAGTTGAAGAACTGGTCCTTAAAATAAACATGGACGGGGGGCAGCTTCAGATGTATTGGTAATTGCAAGCCTATCACAGAGTGATAATTGTGAGGCACACTTCTTCTAGAGAAATAGTATTTCATGGAGTTTAATGATATGACAAAAGGAAAAATGTTTTATATTGGTGGCAAGTGTGTAAGGAGGATGGAAATGCCCTCCATTAACAAGAATTGTTGAACAGTATTGAAGACATCTGCAGTCAAAGGATTTTGAAAGAATGACAGCCAGATTTGGAAGATAGGCAGTAAAGGATGGGATTATTAGATTATATCACTGAGACATGTAAAATGCATGCCGTGTATATTGTACATTGGCAGTCGCTGTCCAGGACAATGACATTGGGAACCTCCAGGCATGTTTTTAACTGAAGAATTATTTGAGTCGCTCAGTGTTGCTCCCTGCTGATGTCCCAGACAACCCAGTGTTTTTTTTATTTTATTCAGTCTCACTCCAGATGTTGAGAAGCAGCAGGACTGGCCAGTGTCCAATCAAGATGTGATACTGGCATGAGTTGTACATAGTGTGTTTGTCACAGCTTAAATATTCTTCAAAACGGCAAGTATTATATGTGTCTGATTCAGAGAGGTTCTTTTTAGTTTAACTAAAAAGAATGCAAATTGTAAGCCAGCTCACAATGATATGAAATAATGCCAGCCACTTATGTTTATAAATATGAAACGTTGTCCACTCGTATGTTGGCTGACCTTTTACCCTGCCTGAAGGGCAGTCGGCTCCAGCATGAAAGCAGGGGGCATGTGTATGTGATGCTAGAACCAGGATGCATCAATACCACTTTATTTCAGACCAAAATATAGGGCACTTACAATTGGGTACTTGCCAATAAAGAGTACTGATATGAGTACTTAATCATTTGCATTACAGTGCTAAAATGACTTTGAAAGCATGTTTTACATTCATCCGATATTACTCACTTTCTGACTGTAATAAATTAAATATACATTAAATGATGTTATTGCTGACATTTTAACATTGAACTTACCTGTTACAAACAGAGCATTAATTAACCGTTAACAGACAATACACATTTGAACTGATCAGTTAACAATAAAAATAAATATTAAACATGAAAAAGCTGAGCAACAGTCAGAGTGGCTTGTCACTTTCCCACCTATAATGAGCCTGGGCCGTATTGCAAGCTTCATGGCTAACCCATTTCACTTTAATCAGCAGGTGGTAAGCAAGGCAGTTGGCTTGGGTCTGGAGCAGTTGTAGCATTTATTAACAGACAAATAATCTGTGCAAACAACGTCATTGTTCCATTTGTAATCACACACAGACACACACTTTCTTACATTGCACACAGGGGAATCTGTTGCGGTGGTATCAGAGTACTTTTACGAGTACATGAGCACAGTTTCAGACCCGTTTCTGCTATCGGTGCATCCCTAACTCCAAATCACACAAATCAGCAAAGGTCCTTATTTTCAACCTCCTCGTCTGCTCTTATTGATGCAACCCAACATGGCATGCCTAAGTATAGTTTGGCTTGGTTTATCAGAATAAGTACTGTTGGCAAAGATCAGCTGATGTAAGGTGTTACCATCTGGTAGCTGGTTAGATGTCCCCTATCAATGTCCCTTTAAGCATCCTCACCCTATCTATGTTCTGTAGACATTGTTTTCTCCGCATTGATTTGAATGAAAAGTGAATGGCGGTAATATCTACCCACCTACCAGCTCCACCTGTTTTTCTGGACCGCAGAGGTCCAGCCCTATATGTCGCTCTGTGGCTGAGTGAGTGAGTGAGTGAGTGAGTGAGTGAGTAAGTCAGTGATGAATGTTGCACCATTGGTCAGTCGAGGTTACTACGTCACCAAGGGCTGTTGCACATAAAGATGCACGCACAGTCGTCTTGAGGGAGTCTTGGCGAGCATAAACGGTTGCATTCAAAACTCCACACAGAAAACACATGTTGCAGTATTCGTCATGTGTAATGCAAAGCTGGTGAAGTCAACATGTCTAGAACACACAAAATACAGTGGATCTAAAAGCTGCACCGTTTTTCATAGCCTCAAAGTTAAATCCCCCACAGCAGCTGCAGCCAGCAGCTAGCGACTAAACAATCAAACTTCACCGTAACAGACAGCAAAACACTATGTGAAGCATCACAAACCTCATCAACGTTTTTCTGTGATTAATTAGCTCATTGGATGAGTAGTTGTTGGAGATAATTGGGCTGTTTACTGTGATAATGTCTTGTTAAGCTGAACATTTTTACTAGCATTAGCCTAAAACTCCTCACCAACATGATATTTAGTCACCACAACACTGTGCGAGACTATATGTCTGAAACCTTGGTATTAAACCAGTATTTGTGAATTGCAGACTAATAACAGGGAAATATCACAGTATGACGTGCTGTACTAACAGGGTGGTGCTAACCAAACAGGAAGGAAATCACTTGTGCGTCTTATGCATCATTAAAAACAGTGTTGGCCTGGTGACTGACTGACAGGCTGCAGGTATTAGTTTAGAGAGAGGTGGATTTTATTTCATGTGGTGTTTAATAAAACAATTTAAATAAAAACCGGAGCAGTGAGGAGTCAGAAATGATAACATTTAATACTGGTTACAATAACACCAAAGACGTGCATTTTAAGTTTATTTTTAAACAGTTTACGTTATTTTTCTTTAGTTTGTGTTGAGATTTATGAAGGAAAAAACATTTATCTTTAGATTTTTAGATTTTCCTTTCCTTTTTCCTTATCTTTATTCCTGTTTATAGTCATTCACAGACTGTGTTAGGAAATTATATGTATATGGGAACTTTATACAATGTTAATTTTTTATTCGATTACTCGATTAATAAACGGTAGATTACTCGATTACAAAAAGATTCGATAGCTGTAGCTATGTTGACGTTTAGACTTATTTCTTTTACAAAAGTAATTTCATGTTTTGTTTTACAGACAGAGTAAAGTACAGAAAAAAAAGTACTGTTGGGTCCATTCAACTTTCCGTTCAACTTTCAAGTGTCATTTGCTTCATAAGATCCTACAAATCAAACATCTTAAAATATGAGTACAAAGTTTTAGTGTTGTAAGTGCAATAAACATTTTACTCAAATGTAGCTTAACCATGTCATGTGATCTGCAATCGAACACATTGACCACACACAGTCATACCATATTAGGTTTCATCCAAGCCTTGTTTTTTGTTCATTATTCAATGTAATTCAGCTTCCTTACAAAACAAATGGGACATGTTCGAATGTCATTCTTGATTTTAACATGTGCTCTAAAGTCTGTTATAATATAAGTCACTTGACAAAAAGTATTTGATACAGATGTATTTACACCAACTAAAAATAATCTATACTTAAATGTGCGATTAATCCAGCCTGTGTCACTTCTATCAATAGATGAGTATAAGAAGCCTCTTTTTAAACACAGTTATTGTGAACCATGCTTGCAGTATTACTTTGCCTTCCTCAATAGCATCCCTGAAAACATATGGTGACCACATATTTATTCAGTCTGCCTTGTGTGGAAGGCACCCCTTTGCCGACTCCCAACTCAATCAAATAGACCAGAGACTAACAGATGAAATGTGATGCGGCAGCCTGTGCCCTATCTCTATGGGACTAAATGTGATTACAGTAATAATCACCTGCACCGTTGGACCTTTTAATGGGATTGTGCCAAATTGGCTCAATAGAATGGATTACAACAGAAGACACTGACCCCATATGTCCCTGTCTGTGTATCCACTTACTGCAAAGACACAGGTATTCAAATACAGTTCAGCTCAGTTCAGTGTTTTGCACGGGCTCGCTGTGTTGTTTTTATTCTAAAAAGAGCAGGTTGTATTTGGGCAGACAGACACATGGTCCTCAGGCCATCAGCTGTTTTCTGTCCAGTAATTCTCCAAGACTGGCTTCTTAACTTTCAGGTTTTTACTACTTCGTTAAGCATTACTGGCATTACTGTGCATTTTGTCTGCTGTTTGCTTATTTCTCTTTCTGTGTCTTCCTGTTCTACCAGTTGTCCGTTCCTGGCACGGCAGTTGACCCCAGTCATCCCAGTCATAGGAGGTGTACTATTCCTATTTGTATTGGGGACACTTTTGAGAACCAGCTTCAGTGACCCAGGAGTGCTGCCCAGGGCCACCCCAGATGAAGCAGCTGACCTGGAGAGGCAAATAGGTAAGACTCTTAGATTTTTAAATATGAAAATGGAAATGAAAACTCTTTATTGAGGTATTTTCTTTCCTTCTGTATGTTTGTACTCTCTTGTCTTCTCCCTATTGCAGCATTCTTTGAAGACCCTTTTTTTTTTACCCTCTTTTTTGTTGTTTTGTATCTCCAGGCTGTTCTTCTCTGTCTGAACCTGTGATTACCTCCATCTTTGATACTGTATTTGTCTTTGAGTAAACCTCTCTGCATCGTACTGCTTCACGGGAGCTAGTGTGTGCCTTTTACACTCCACTGTAAAGTGTGCCAGATCTTGCTGTGTAGCCCAAAAAATTGAGGACCTAGCTTCCACTGACTTCACTGGCATTTTTAATTTCGGCTGAGGTGAAGTATCGGTGCTGCTTCCATCAAATAGGATCTGTTTATTTCACTCCACCTTCTCCAAAGGTCCCCATCTGATGTACGACCTGACTCATAAATTTCACCTAGATAACTTCTTAATCTAATTTGTGATGAGAGGGAAAACTGTTGGTGCATTTGGTACCAATTGATTTGGTGTAAATGAATTACCAGCAGCACAGCGATGATGGTAGCTCGCCATGAGTCAGATACAGCTGTTGTGATGTGGATTCAGTCTTATCAATAGATTCATAGGTGCCTCACTGTTTACAGTCATTGTCTTATAAAGTTATTCAACAATTAATTTTGAATTTAATGCATTAATGCAAGATAGCCAGTATCTGGATGCAGCCCCTGTTCAGATGTTGCTGATTAATGTGACTTAAAAAATAGAAGTTGTTAAAATGGCAGTTCAAGATTTGTTTTCTCTACAATTCACACTATATTTGAGATATCTCATGGATAATGGGAAAAGAGTTAATGGTGAGCTCTGAAGCATTAAACATTTGAGTTGAAGCTAATGTTAAGACAGTATATAAGCAGTGAAAAATAATTTACCTGTTCTGAATTTGTATGAAGTTGCTGCAAGTGAATTACATCAGTCAAGAGTAGGGCTGCACAAAAAATCGTTAAAAAATCGCGATCTCGATTCACACTTACATGTGATCTCATTTCTACACACGGCGATTCTGAAGCATTTTATATCTCGAGCGGCATCACAAATGCTCCTATTTCCTTCCGGATTTTTTGAAGCGCCCCCAAACGCAGCACTGCCGCCCCTCAACCTATGGTAAAGCGTCTTTACGACACGTGATTCAGTGGAGGAAGCCGCCTGCAGATGAGTGTTTGGAAAGAGTGAAGGAACGTGCCCACAGGCAGTGGTGTTTCCCCGCGGCCCATTCATTGCGCCGGGCTCGACTCGTCGCCTCGGGAACGCTCGCGAAAATCTTCTAAACTGAATGTTGTCGATCTAAAATAAAGACAGATTCAGCAACTGCATAGCTTATTTCTCGCTTAAAATGTTTTCGGAAACACCTTTCGGTGAACTATTTTCGTGAAATAAGAGAAAGATTCCAAACGAGCCGCCATGTTGGTCTGCGTGAACTCCGGAGCAGACAGGACAGCTGTGGAAGCGATCGTCCAATCAGGTGCAGCCATGAAGTGTACGCGTGATTGTATGAAGGAGAGCGCCTGTCAATCATCCTCTAGTGGCCGCCCACCAAGCGTGCAATACTTAAAAATGTTTTTTTTTTTTTTTACTTTTGTAAAAATTACTTATCTTCCAATGATAGAACTACTACTATGCCTCTGCCAAAGCAACAAACGTTTTTTGTTTTGTTAAAGTTCATCAGTGCAATAAACATTTTGTGGAAAAAAATCGTGCAAGAGAATCGTGATCTCAATTCTAAGCAAAAAAATCGTGATTCACATTTTTTCCAGAATCGTGCAGCCCTAGTCAAGAGTGTCATTTGCTACATGGGACTACCTCGGAGTAGGGTTGGGCGGTATGAACAAAATCTTATATCACGGTATGAATAATTTCATATCACGGTAACGGTATATATCACGGTATGGTTTCCCCCCCTGTAAATTCAATTAATGGCTTAAAAATAACCATACTGTCGCATTTGATCATTTTCCTCTTTTATTTTAATTTTCTCACAGCAGCTGCATAACATTGTTTTAAAGAAAATCTAATAATGTAATAAACAATAAGCCACAAAGACTGTGCAAATGTCTGGTTAACATTTGAACTCCAGCTTTAACTTAAGCTATAGTGTGTGTGCAAATGTAAACACAGAGCTCCATCTTAATAAGAAATAAAAATAACAAATGAGAAAAAGTATGCATCGTGATGGCCTCCGTTATCTCCCTCCATCGATGTGATTTATTGTCATACGGGGCGCCTTTGGCGAAAGACTCGCAATACTGCTTTGCATGTTTTATCTTTAAGCTGTGGAAGAGGTTACCGGTGTTTCCACCTGCAGCAGCAACAGTCGCGCGACACTCTTTGCAGAGTATCGCTTTTTGTTCGTTGTCAGATTTTCTAAATCCGAAAAAGTTCCAACAGACGTAGCGCCCTTTTTCGGAAAGAGTTGGGTGGGTCGCGCTGCCTCCGTTTCCTCGTGACGTTCACTCTCCGCCTCCGCCATGATTGTTATTATTCAGGTAAAGCTGTTTCTTCTTCGTTGTGCTCATGCAACCACACAAGCAGTCTGCTGCTATGCCCGCAGTGCCCCGTGTGTCGAGGCGGTGTAATTACAGTGACTCAGAGCGATGCCGCAGACATCTGCGCTTTCTCCGGTATAAACGGTATTGCAAAATCTCTACCGGTGGACACTTTTATACCGTCACACGGTATAATACCGTCATACCGCCCAACCCTACCTCGGAGTAAATAATCAAGGGTACTTTAGACTTGAAATTATGTTAGTTTAGTAAATTGCCTGATTGTCCAAAAGTGTTCTGCAGACTTGTAGCTAGATAGATCATCTCCACACAAAGGTTACAATTTTTAAACCCTCTTTTTAAAAACTCTCTTCAAAGTTTTGGTGTGAAGCTTCTATTTGCCAGCGATGGTCCTTTCCATGCTTGAGGCCAGTGGGGCCTCTTTAAACAAACTCTGGACTAACCTAATTAATCTCATTAGGCAACTTAAAAGCTTTTTGAGAGGTGGTACAGAGAGCTTGGAGCATTGGGCCGAAACAGCTGAATCTGAAACAGATTGTGCTATTCCTGTTTGTTGTTCTTTTGCAACATATTCTTATTTGTGTTGCATTTGCTGTCATTCCTTTCAGTATCGTAACTTTTTAACTCGCCAGTTTAAATGTCCAGATGTGGGTTTACAGGGACTTGACACATCATTAGTGGAGTGCATGGCATCACTAACGCATTCAGACAGATGTTAAAGTGTAAAGTTCAAGAAAAGGTTGTAGATGAATATTTAGATTAATAACATTAAGCTTGTTTCAATTGTAGAATAGTTTATTGCAGGATAAAAATAGACTTGCTATAGTCTTGGTGCCATTATGGGTGCCATTATCTTCCGTTCGAAGTAATAAACTTGTAATAGCATAAGTATTTACACATATACAAACATAAATCCTTCAGGTGGTTTATATCCTTCCCCTAGGAATGTTAGGTATAAGGCACTGTTAAGGGTCCCACAGCTAGTCAAAAGGCAGGATCACATTTCATACATAGAGTTGCTTATAGCACTCTAGTCTAGTCTGTCAGTTTTTGTTGTGTAGCGTCTCTTCTGACATGCATTGCTCTGTCTATCTATTCAAACCACCTTCTCTGGTTCCTTACTCCCGACCTGTGCAGTGCTGTTTGGTTCTAGCTGTTGCTTGGCAGCTTGTCATGCAAGACATAAGTAGCACATCTGTTGGCTTTTAGCCGAATCATCCAATCCCATCTGAAGCCCAGCTCCAACCAGCCTCACAATGAGAGAAAACATGTATGCCTGACTGTTTTCTGCCTCCCTCACACCTTTTTTTTAACCATTCTTGCTTTCACTTTGCCAATTTGCCCTTGGATTTGTTTTTTGGAGTTGTCTAAAATATCAGTTCAATACTGTTCATTTTGTTTGTTTGTCTGTCTGTCTGTCTGCATGCACTTGTCAGATGGGAGCTGTCATTTTGTTTTGCAATGTGATGCACACACTTTCCACTAAAAGTTTTTGTACGAAATGCTGATAAATTCGTGGATAGAACTAACATTTAGTAAGTTTGTTGCAAATGACAAACAAACTTTATTACACTCGTCATTCTATTTTTCATCCATCTTGTTCCTATGTGCTTATGTACTGTAGCGTGTAGCTGTAGACGCCTGCAGTCCAGCAGCCTCATTGATAGAGGATGTTCTCACATCAAAGTGCTACAAGGCTCAGGATCGACACCATTTCTATTGATCTGTTGACTAAACAATGGGGATATAATATCTCTACAAAGTCTCTCATATTCCCTTTACTTTAGGAGAGAAAGCTGATAGCTCGCCCTCCACTGTCATTATTGTGAGCAGATATCTCTGCTGACTGTGAAAAGGAGGTTAGAGTGGGTTATCTGAAGCCTAGCCTATGTCCAACAAATTAAAATGATGGCATGTTTGCATCATATGAAACATAATACTGTATATGTGCTCTTCATTCTTAGAATATGCCTCTTTTGCGGCGGCTACACCTGCACAAATAAGACAAAAAGACGGTTTCATTCGTACATTTGATAAGTGAAGCGCATTTTTACGCCCAGCCTTTCCAGTGATTATGGCAGCAGTGATTGTAGCCGGGCAAGGCCATCATCATGTTCTGCTCAGTAGTTTTTATTTTGAGATGCAGGATGAAGTGACTGTTGTCTCATGGAAAATAAATCAATAAAACTCCCCCTGTGTAGTTTTTGAAAATATACAAGAAAAAAAGTAGAAGAAATAATGAATGATATCAGGTGATTATATGAAAAATGTAACATTTCTTCCCTGTCCCTCCGCAAAAAAGGACGTGTTTGCGCTATGATAGATATGCAGTATCTTTTGTGAATCCAACTTTGAGATGGGTATTGTGTGCACCTATAAAGAGCTGGGGGAAAGGGGGTCAGGAAGGCTTGTCGTTTATCCCTTTTTGAGATTGAGACAAGAGTTGAATTATCTTCAGTGTGCCGTGTTTGATGTCTCTTCATGTCTGATACTGCCCAATATGTCAGAACTAGACAGACTGGCATCAGTTCAGCTACCACAGGCCAAATCCAAAATACTCTCCTAAGCATTACTCGGGGTGAGAGATGGTCATATCTGCCCATTTCCTTCCTTCCACCCAACATGGTCCATGCTAGCTGGTGAATGTCAGGGCAGCCAACTGTTTTTCCAAAGCTGCCAGCCAGACCCGGGGCCAGCAGAGGAAATGGATTAGAGCTTGTGTTGCTGGAGGAACTGTGGGCACATCAGTAGAGAGTGCAATGACATTTAGGCTTTTCATGACTGAATGAGCAGTAACTATGGGTGTTTTGAAGGCAGGGACCTCAGTGCTTTGAAGTAGTGTTGTCACAATACCAAAATTGAGACTTCGATATGATACGCTGCCTAAATATCTCGATACCGATACTGAAACAATGCCACAGCAAAAATCTAAAATGTTGGAAAAAGTAATGGAATGGAACTTAAAATTTTTTTTCCTAAACAAAAATGTTACAATAGTAAAAATGTATTAATTAAAAAATGTTCATGATATGCAGTTAACTGATGTCTCTGATAGTTTTAGTTTATGTGATTACTCTATCACATTAAACAGCCTTTAATAAAACCTTTTCTTTTTTGGTAAAACAGCACCCCTACCCATTCAGTCCTCTAATCCACGCTACTCATAGAAACAATAACATACTTAAAGTATCAGTACTACTAAAACGGGGCATTGTATTGTTTGAAACAGCAGGATTTCTTTTTTTGTATATTCAACTTCAACTTCACTTTATTTATAGAGCACCTTTCATACATGAACATGTAACACAAAGTGCTTTACACATCAAAAAAGAAAAGAAAAAACAATTACAAATAAAGCCCCTCCCTCCCACCCTCCATACTACACACGCACACACACACAAACACACACACCTACACACTCTCACTACTGACAATAGGGAGACATGGCATGACACTGATGATTGAGGAAACGCTATCTTTGGGGCCATCCACACTGGGAGGAGTCGCAGGCTGTGCCACAGGGGGCACCAGTGCCCAGGCCCCCCGACACCGACAGACAACAGTCAGCCGAGCCGAAGGGACCCAGGGACAGCGCCCCCAGCAGCAGCCCAGACACAGCTCCCAGTGTGGAAGACCCCCCCTGAGGAAACACTGGAGTTAAAGCTAAAAACTAAAACACATGAAAAAATAAGTGACCAGCTTAATAAAAGATAATAAAGATAATAACATGACAGATATGTATCCGTGTGTATCCTTTCCCCAAGTGAGTATGCCTGAATAGAAGTTCATGCATGTTTAATTAAAGTCAAAACATATATAAATATATTATGTGTTGGATTAAAATGGTAGTTTTAGCCTTGGGGCTAGGAGTGGAACAACTGCTTAATTTTCGACTTATGATTTGTAGTTGGCGTCCGGCCACTGTTGGTTGTTTATGCTGACTTTTTCCACTTCAAGTGTATGATGTCATAACAAACTGCTGGACACCCTGTTTCTGATGCAATCAGAGATATTTTATGTGATGGTAATGTGATGATGCAAAAATGTTTTTTTAAATCATTGGGGAAGGCAGTTATTCAATATTCATTAATCATTATAAAGTGCTGATATTGGGAACTTAAATGTTTTTCTTATTTAGTTCAGGCTTTTTAGTCTGCCGCCATCAATTTGCTGATTTCTTTTTCTTTTTTCCCCCCGTATATTTTATAAACAATGGCAGACTGACGAACCGACAAACAACAGAGGACTTGTGGAGATTACAGGGTCGTGCACTTGTCAGATATGTCACTTTCTGACAAGAAATGCATTCTGGTTAGCAGAGATGTTGTGAATACCCAGACACAATGAAGTTATTTTAAAATACATTTCATATTGTAGTTATGAACTGTATGGCATTTCCATAAGAAATAAACATTTCTTGACTCAGAAAATGAATGACTGGCCCAGGCAATGGACCCATCTAAATATTAAAAGTTAGGTTTTAACCGTTCTTTGTTTTCTTACTTTATGTTTTAGAGACCACTAAGCAATTCATGACACATAAATCTCTTACTTGTACCCTGTCTTGATTACATTGTTTATCATTTTTATTTTATGTTGTGAAATGTTTTTTGGGCGTTCTTTTGTCAGAATCAATTCCAGAAACTTAATTCAGATGCCAAACTCCAACACAGACCCAAATACAAGAGCCATTCTCTAAGATGAGTTAGTCCAATCACATTAATACGGCTGAATACGCTTGTTGAACTATGTTTGCTTGTAGCGCTGACTTTGCTTTGGCTTGAGGCAAATGTGAGAGTACACTAAGGCTCTTTTTATTATGAACCGTGCCTTGCATTACATTAACATTTAGGGCATTTAGCAGACACTTTTGTCCAAAGCAACTTACAATAAGTACATTTGTCAAAAGAAAGAAACCACAACATATCATTGCCGATAAAGTAAGAGCTAAAATAGAAACAAGTGTTGGGTCCTCGTCTGAGTAAAGAAGTAGCTGTTCAGCAAACATACCTTAAGAACAACAGTGATATGATGCCTTGAACATCACAAGAGGTTAGAGGTTGCTACTTTTTTCCACTTTGGGATTTATATCCCCTAAATGCTGACCACTGCAAAGTTACATGCCACGAAGCATCAAAAAGCTGGCACCAATTTAAATTTATCATCATATAGTGCCAGGTTATATTGATTCTGACCTCCTCTTGGCCTCCAACTCCAGAAATTAAACCAGTGAAATATCAGCCAGAATGCACCAGTGACTCCAAGATATGGTAGCTCACATTGACGTAGTATATCAGAAGCACGGTTTCTTAAACTCTTCAAGCTATATACTGTATGTCTTTTCGACAAAGTGCTGAGATGTCCTGTTGTAGAAAATAATGAATTAATAGCTTGTTTTGAATGACCGTCCCACATATGACATGACTCTCTTCCTCCCTCCTCTCTTGTTTGACTTCATTGTTATTGGCTGAGTAATTAGTAATATGTGTGCAGCCAGTGGAAGAGGGGCTCTATTACTTAGCCATCTCGACTTCTACATTTGTGAATTGCTTGTACATTGACCTCAGCATATCCTCTCTTATTATGGCTGACAAAGAGGGCATGTCAGGACGAGAGGAAGAGTTTAACAACGTGAAACGGAGAAAAGCTGCTTGTAAGAGAGGATGAAGGAAATTGTAGATGACTTAATTACAACGAGGAGACTGATCATGCAGAGCCATCCATGGGTAATTAATGCGTGCCACTCTCAGGTGTTAGATGTTTTCATCAGCAAGAAACAGTTTTTGATTTCCTTGCTGAAGTAGAGCATTCTTGGTTTACCATCTTCTTGCAAACCCCCCCAATCTAGGACAGGGTTGTGTAACATGGTTTATCAACCCCTACAACTTAAAGCTTCTCCTTCAATACCCTTTATGTCATTTCAAAGTGCCTCTCGCCAAATAGATTCAGTCTGCCTTCATTCTTTGCTAGTCCTGAGGCCTACCGTGACATCGACATGAAGGTAAAAGATTTGTCAGTGGATGATAGCGCCGCAAGGGACTGTGATGGAGGAATAGGAATGTACATTGACAGAGCTATCACTGTAGAGTTTTATTTAAGACAATGAAAAACAAACTTGTTGTGGAGGAATAATTGACTAGCCTGGATTGACCCAATATTCTTATCATTCACTCTCTTGCTCCATCCATCATGCCTGCATCAAACCATTTTTTCTTTCTTGCGCGAGCACACCCACCTTTTGGGCGGAAAGGAGTGGCAGGCGAGCCCGAGACGGGCCCACGCACCGCACCGGGCATCCCAAAGTCTGAACTTAGGGGGACGAAGGCAACTGGTGCCTGCGACTGCCCCAGCAACGCAAGCGTTCCCGATTGATAGTAAAGCGACTCTCAGACCCGCAGACGTAGGTTTAAAATCCACTTTTTATGGCGTTGTTCTGTGAGTTTTTTACAATTCTCACCTTTATGGACGACAACCTTTGGTACTCTAAAAAACATTTCCTTTTCATGGGTAGAACGATTGGAGCAGCCGTAAACTACACAAAACATGGGCATCTTGACTTTTTCCACAAGGCAGTTCTATGGGCAGACTTCACTTCCTGCCATCCATCTGGATTTAGCGCGTTTGCGATGCAGCACTGTGAGGTCACGTGAAACCAACCTATTGAGCTAAATTACGGAACGGTGTTAACAGCAGTCATGGTTATTTAATAAATTGACGTGAAACCTTTTGCATATTCAGTGCCAGCACCCCCAGCTCATCATCTCGGCAGAGAACCGTCGCTTGACTGCCCACTGCTACCAACCTCTGAACACCTTAGATCTGCAGTTAACATAAATATAGGCTATCATATCGAGCTCACTGTACTATATGCACTCAAGGTCACTGAACTGTAAAGGCGGGTCCACACCGCACCGACTGCCCTACTCGTGAAGTCGGGCTACTTAACATGGCAGACTCGAACAACGACTTGGGCGGTTCACACCTACGGAACTACAGCCGACGCCATACGTTCCGCGCTTGCGCAAGATGTAATGTCTCCAAAACAACAGGCGGCGCTAATCTGTATTGTGCGCCAAAAAACACGAAAACCGGAAGTAGGCGGTCTCTCTAGACCACCTTCTTCGATTCTACTGGTTATCTGGTATGTTTACATCGTCACTTCCGGGCTTCACTGATTCGCTAGTCAAGCTGCTAGCCTCCACCAATCAGAATGGTAAAAGAGTGACCGACTCGAACGGCGGATTACACATTTGAATCGGCTGAAATGAACGCCGACGTGGGCCGATTCGAGCGACCACACCAAGCAGACTCATGTCACGGACGCCGACTCTGTCAAAGACGCCGATTTTCGGTCCGGTGTGGACTCGCCTTAAGGGATTTGCTGCAAAACCTGGTTGGGGGGGGGGGGGGGGGGGTAATAATTTGGAAGAACATTGAAAGCAACTACTTCCACATCGTACACTCCGAACTGAAATATAATACGTAAATATTTGCCTCGGAGGCAATGCCTCCTTTTAATGCCTCGGAGGCAATGCCTCCTTTTATTTGCTTTCTAAAAGAGGAAGAAGTACTTGTTTGTGACTGACGTACATACCTACCCTTTTGGGTATCACCTTTGTTTCCCCTATAAGGTTTTCCATGCCCAACATTTTTGTCCTCACTTTCTGACTGCAACAAATTACAAATACAACATGATGCTGTTGCTTATATTTTAACATTCAACTTTGTTTTCCTGATACAAACAGATCAGATTCATCAATAGTGATATTCATAATTAAATGTTTAATCAGTTAAATGGTTAAAATAAATATTGACTCAGACGAGCAGCTAACTTCGGGGCTAACCTCCTTCACTTGCTGGCTGACAACAAGACACAGGAGCGTATGTTGTGTCTAGTTGTAGCATTTATTCACCTACAAATAAGCAGAACACACACTGAACTACTACATTCACGCTGTAACGTTATTGCTGACTTCATACTCACCGTCACACTCGCTCTCTCTCCCCGGACACTCACATCGGCTTTAATACATCAGTGGAAACCCTGACCGATACTAGCAGCAGACATGCAGCTGACAACTTCACAGCTAATTTAATTGATGTGGTGGAGTCACAGTTACATGTTGTTCTTCAGGTTATTGTTAGAGCTGGGTGGCTTATTAGGCTCAATGGTGAAAGGCTTAGTGGTATCGGCGGAGGTTATATGGGAGTACAATGAGTATGAGTACATCCGTACCCAGTAACAGTGCATCCCTGATATTTGTTATTTTGGACAGTTGAAACATTCATTTTTACCCCCTCCACCTCTGTGTTTCATGCGGAGGATTCACACAGGATAAGAAAAGTGTATTTTACTGACATTCCCCCCGGATATAATTGAAAATATCGACGCCTGCGTAACATCCATTTCCTGTACACTGCTTTCCTTTTTCTTGAGCGATGAGAGGCAACCACGTACATAAATAATTAACACTATAGGCATTTTTATTAAGCCTGTTGAAATATAGAAAAAAGGTTCCTTACCACATGCGGCCATGCATGTCATCCATCCTATCATCTTTTGAGATTTTGCTCATTTGATGGATTTGAGCTTGCTCTGTCTGTATATGGTTAAGTAGTGAGATTAGCATCCTGCATTTGCACCCAAAATGCTGTCAAAACATTTATTTATAATTTTCAATGTAGCCTCCATAAATTTTAACTGGGAAAGAGGCTAGAAAAGGGCACAGAGGGGAAAAAGCGACCCTGAATTACTGAGTTGCCGATTTGAACGGGATTGGTATTATCAGTCAACCAATCTGTTTTTACAGATTCCATTATGGTAAATTTTCATGTGATTAACACCACAGACGTCCTCCACAATTATTACAAATAATTACTAGAGGTCCCCGGTAACACTAGTCCCATGCAGTAGGGCTTTGGTCTTTACAACAGCAGCAGCTGTGTTGTGCTTCTCTGCACTCTGTTAACATGTTCTGGCCTCGTCCAATACCTGACCATGCCCTGACTTTTCAGCCTTCATTCAGACAGACGTCACATCTTTGTATCCAGAATATTAATCTCTCATGGTCTTGGCCAAGGCCTTTGTCAGTTCAGTGATAAAAAAAAAAGTGAAGGACATTTAACCCAAGATTGTGGAATAGAGTACAGTTGAGAGATGTTGGGCATTCTCATTTCATGTATGCTTATTTCAAACAGAGACAGATCTGCAAAATTAAGTGTTATTTTATCATTTATGATTTAGGTCAGGAATGGCTTTGCATTTAACCGTTTGTATAAGATGCCACACTATATAGTGTGCAATTCAGTAATAAAGTTCTACAAAATGAGTCCTCAAACCATAAATGAGATAAGATTTTGCACATCCGGTTCCCTTGTCTTGAAGTCAGTGGGTTTGTTGGAAGGGTTTTTGGTTAGATCCCTAAGATAACATCTGAAGTCTAACAACATCAAATACATCAGTTATATCCAAATTTTGTTTATATTTTTAAAACTTTCATAAACTTTATCATAAAATTTTGTTTGCCGCATAGCTTTATTTTCTGCAGTAGTGCATGGGTTAGCCTACAAATATGTCATCCATGCATTCACTAGGGTTATGAATGATAAACCGATTCGACCGGAAATTCGGTTCAACAAGTGAGAGATACGGCTGCATCGGTAGCAGCCTCCGCAATCGATACGAATTATCAATGAATTCCTAGATGAATCGGTTACAGAGTCATGGATCCGGTATCGCGAGACTTTGAAGCGGTTGGCGGCATTACACCAGCGTCTCTAAAACAACGCGAGAGCTGAAGCTGCCCGCGAAACGCGAGAGCTGAAGCTGCCCGCGAAATGCCGTAGCTGGCTAGCTGGTATGACTTGTAAACAAGGGACAACACGGAACATGTAGGAGAAACTATTGTACTGTCACTTTCATAGGATCGGCTTCTTTATTTTTTTTTAAATATCTACAACAAATATTAACCATAGAATCGAATCGTATCGTTCTTACACTGTATGGAATCGATTCGAATCGAATCAGTCTGTAATAAAAGGATATCGCTTTTTGAATCGAATCGTAACCTGTGTATCTAGATGCATATCGAACCGTTTATCACAAAGAGATGTGCAACCCTAGCATGCACTATATGATACTGCCACTAATATTTTGTGTTTTGGTGCTATTATTTGCCCTTAAAGTCAGTGATGAAGGTCAGTGGCGTGCCTCAGTGCGCCACATATTTTACACCGTGTTGGATTTTATTGGCCACACAGGTCGCAGGTGTAGTTAAAATGTTTTGTGAAAAGTTGGGCTGTTTGGATACATTTAGGTTACCGAATAGGGGAGCAGCGTGTGCGACGACAAGAATATTAGAAACGCTGCAGTGTTTTGTTGGCCCGTACTAATGCTGCTGTTTTGTGTTGTGGCCACATCAAAAATCATGCTGAGTAGCCAACCAAATAAAAAACAGTTTGGCACAGCAACAAACCAAAGATTTGATGTGCTGTACAGGTAGACAAAGCAATGGCATACAAATTGTCCTATGATTGTATTTTGCTGCATAGAACATTCTTTTCACACATGGCCTTTATCAGTTCTTTACAGCAGGACCATGCACACATAATAGATAAGTAGATATTGGGTACTGGGGTTCCAGATTATGAAGCAGTTTTTTTTTTGACGAGCTATCTTTGCTGTGTAAGTGAAACCTAAGCAGCTACACGTCATATTTTTAAAGTATATTCATTAAAAGTAATGTCTTACTGCACATTTTGTACCTGCATTGGAGACCACGGTGTGCGCTTGAGTCATGGGTAATTCACCTTTAACTTTCCACTGTGGCATTTCATGAGACATCACATGGGCATATGTTCCATTTAAATAGCTTTTACCCACGTTTAAACACCAGCATCAGATACTCTGTGCTGATATATCTGTCTGCTCTCAAACAGAACTGAACCACGGTATTTTTGTGTTTAAAAAATAAAGTCTTATCTATGTATATATTTGAAATTGGTTTAATATCTTTTATTTTATGATTGATAATTCACACTTTTTATAGTGTGTATCAAATTGTTTCTATCTAGTCAACTGTGTAAGACCTTGAAGTTGCTGCTTGAGAATTTGCTTGCGCCTCTCTGGTTTAGTCAACCACCTTGGCAGGCAGGTTGAGGTCAGTATGTACTGTATGTTAGCCAATAGCCATCATCTTTGTATTCTAGCTTACCTTTCCATCTGTGAAGGTCAAGGCCTCAGTTTTCTCACCTCCGCATCCACAGCAGGATGGTAATTATTTTCCCTTTATACCTCAACAGGCAACGCCTAGCACAGTTTAGCTGACATTGAATCCTTGTTTAGCTTTGTGTATGAGGGTGTGAGTGGGTACAGATTGTGTGTATATGTATTCTGTAACATCACTTCCTAGTCTGCCTGCCCTTATTTTCTACCTTCAAGTTCTTAGGCCTGGCCTCTCGAAAGAAGACCCCCCACTATGCCACAGTCTACCTTCTAGGGTTGTAAACCAATGCGACTGGATATTCGGTTCAACAAGTGAGAGATACGGCTGCATCGGTAGGAGCCTCCTCAATCGATACGAATTATCAATGAATTCCTGGATGAATCGGTTATAGAGTCATGGATCGGGTATCGCAAGACTTTGAAGCGGTTGGCAGCATTACACCCGCGTCTCTAAAACAACGCGAGAGCTGAAGCTGCCCGCGAAACGCCGTAGCTGCCTAGCTTGTATGAGTGATAAACAAGGGACAACACGGAACATGGAGGAGGTGGAGGTGGAGAGGCGGGCGCAGCATTGGTAGGCGGCTGCGATGCTGCCGTGTGACCGCAGGCACTCCACGACCGCACGTGAGAGACGGACGGCTTTGAATGCCATCGCTTGTGTCTCAACTTGCGCCACAAGAGACGGCCGCAGCACGGGTAGCGTCCACGACACTGTCCTGTGACCGCCGTCCAACGATTCAGCCAGACTTTTTTTTGGTCCATGTCTAAAAATAAATACATTGACATGTGATTTTTTTGTTCTGGGTTTTTTTTTTTTTTTTTGCCAGTGCCATAGAGCCACAATGTTTGGGGATATGTGGTATTTTACATATTTGACAAGAAACTATTGTACTTTCATAGAATCTGCTTCTTTATTTTATAAAATATCTACAACAAATATCAACCGTAGAATCAAATCGTATCATTCTTACACTGTATGGAATCGATTCAAATCCAATCGGTCTGTAATAAAAGGATATTGTTTTTGAATCGAATCGTAACCTGTGTATCTAGATGCATATCGAACCGTTTATCACAAAGAGATGTGCAACCCTACTACCTTGATTGTGAGACTACCTTCATTGCCGGCTCAGATGCATTAAAACTGTTCTTTTGTAGGTTCCCATTCAATCCTCGAGCAGAGCACTGCACATACACCACTGGTTGTCCCCCTTGCAGTGGTCAAGACATGAACGCAGACTGTGTAAAAATAGTATACTCTATACTACTGGGATGAGTATTTTGGAAGTGAGCGCTCTTAGGGTTTATTTTGGAAGTATTATATTATACACTAACACAAGCATGAGTAATTCTCCTGTACTGTTGATGAAGATAATTTTGTAGAGAATGACTTGCTGCTAGAGTGGTTTGACGAGTGCACAAGGGCTTTTGGTCCGCTAGCCTGTGAGATTGATTGGTGCCAAATATCTGTTCTCTCCTGCACTGATGGTATTGCCCTATACTGCATTTATGACATGTTGCCAAGTTTCATGCATTATTCCAAGATAAATCATTTGGAATAATGTGTGTAATTATTCTCTGAGCCTCTGATCTCTATATAGATATTTTTATTGTTTAATAATAAAAATAATTGTTCCTTTACAAATAAAATTAATTTGGCCAATTACTGTCCGTTTTTGTCAAGTTATAAATATTGTAGCTATCAAAAGTTCCCAATATCTCCAAATCAGAAATACATTTTTGTTTTCCACTCAGCTGCTTTTTCCATTACATTTAATATCATTTGACTTAAACACATCATTGTATAATTTTGCCTATCGTCCAGTATTATTTCAGAGGTCTCAGAATACTCTTAATAGGGGTTTCCTCTAATGCTTCAGAAGGAACCTACAGTTGGATGACCTACCTGTTCATTTCACATGACAGACACTAATATAACCAAAAATGTTACTCTGCTATGAATACCTATGGTTTAACATCTCTGTGAGAGCTGGATTGTGCTCCAAATTGTTCACACACTCCCCTCATTTGTTGTAGAGTCTGCTGGGAGGGCAGAGGAACATAGGTAGCACTTGTAGGCATTGATCACATAGAGAAGAATTAAATACGACAGAACTGATGGGCTGCATTTCCTCTGCTCTTCTTAAGAAATGTCAAACACCCACACAAGCCTCTAGTTCCTTTTTACAGGTTTATTTTCAGGCCTATTAAAATGTAAGAAACACACTGAAACCAGCTCCAAGCTGTGGCTTTGTAGTCTAGTTACATTACTGACTTAACTGTAAACATCTGAATACTGTTTTAAGGTATAGTCTCTTTACAGTATACAGTAATATTAAAGGTTTTAAAGCGGTTAATACATTTCAATAAATAGTGAATGTGTCTGTTCCATTACTTATATATTATATATCTATTCATATAATATATATACAAATGTCAATTAGGTGAAAATCTTAAAAAAAAAATTTAAGTAATTAACTTGACACAGCTATGCATTTTACATAGCATTATGGTGTTATACTGAACGTGCAATAGTATCCCATGCATCTTTTTTTTGTTATTTTATATCCACTACTGATGCTGCTAAATGGCTCATTTGGCTTTAATTTCCTGCAGCAGTTAAATCTATCAAAGTTATTTCAAGTTTAGACTCCTGTGCTTGACCCTCTTTAGACTTTTCTTTGGGCACTTACATTTCTGTGTGTGCACACCGCCCTGCAGTCTCTTGCCCTTTTATTGGGATTGGCAGGGCGTTAACCTATACTAATTGGCAAATGCCTTCAATTTACAACGACAGTGGGATTCATTGTAAGAACACAGACAAGCAATTCTGTGGTTTAAGAACCATTCCTGGTGAATGGTAAATGGACCTGCATTTATATAGTGCTTTTCTAGCCAACTAGCTACTCAGGGCGCTTCACACTACATTCAGTCACTTTTACCCGTTCACACACACATTCATGCACTGATGGCACTGACTCATTCATACACATTCACACGCTGATGGCGCAACATTGGGGGCAATAGGGGGTTCAGTATCTTGCCCAAGGACACTTCAGCATGCAGACTGAAGGAGCCGGGATTGTAACCGCCAGTCTTCTGATTGGAGAACGACTCGCTCTACCTCTTACAACAGCTGAATGAATCCCATTGCTCTCTTCCTTACCATTTAGCCTGTCATCACTGCTGTTTTACGCCACCTAAAGCCAATGAGAGCAGTTTGCTGCCATTTTCTATTTTGTATTGCTGATTGAGGACAGTTGTGTTGAATGCCTGTTGAATTCCTGACTTGTTTCTTTTACCTGAACTAGATTACAACTTAAGTCACTGTAGCGGCTGACTTCATGTTCAGAAAAGACAGGGCTGCTAGTTTTAGGGTCATTGGGCCTCATTTATCAAACGAACGTACGACCGAAAACCGTGCGTACGACCATTTCCACGCAAACTTCGGCATTTATCAATTTGGACGTAAGCGGAAGCTGCGATCAGATCTCACGTCAGGTCGGAGCTTGTGTACGCAAATTCGAGTCTGTGGATTTGCGGTGCAGCACAACAAAATCTGGCGTAAAATAATGAACAAACCTCAGCTGTCATTAAGCATAAGCAGTCACATATTTAGAACAGATCAAAACAGATTATTAAAACGAAAACATTTCTTTTAAAGCCCATGTTTTTACTGATACCACTTTCAAAAAATTAAACAATGGGATAAATAGCCTAAGATGACAACTAATTATTACACATTAAAATGTGAAAGAATCATAAATACAAGCAGAAATGTGTGTTTGCAAATTAACTAAAGGCAAAAATGTGTAATTGTTTTTGTTTTTGTCCGATGGGTGTGACAGAACTGGAACAAAAATGAAAGCACCTGTTGAGATAATCATCGTTCCACTGTGGTTGGTCAGATGTTTATTCATTCCCCTATTTAAACAGATGCTTTGACAGTTATCAAGTCTTGATGATGGCAGACTTGCTTATTTTGGAGGAACAATACGCGCGTGTCAGACGTGAGTGCGTTTTCAGGGACCGCAGGGATCTCTGTGTCACCTCCACCACTTATGCCACAGATCGACTCCGACCCAATTAAGCAGGCAATTTTTTCCTCCGTCCCCGTCAAGATCAGGCTGGAGTCTGTTTGGCCTCCTCCAGTCTGCCTGATGCTGCGTTTAAACGCAGCAAAGCGTTTCTTGGTGGCCAGCTTCATATCCGACCATTTTTTCTTGACCTAAATGTAAAGAATTGTTTTGATCAGTTAGCAGACATAAGCTTTTAGGCTGCGGATGAAAAGATTCATTTAAGTCGTTAGGCATGGGTTAAGTTATTGAGAATTATATTCAAACCTCAGCTGGAGTCCGTTCCTCTACGGCAACGCTGTTGACTGCCTCCGTTATCTTTTTCCAGACTGCGTTTTTGTGAGCCCCTTTTATGCCACCCTTCAGGCTGCCAAAAAGCACTGTCTTGTTGTGTTCCACCTCCGATGTCAGGATGCCGATCTCCGTGTCAGAAAAGTTTCTTTTCTTACCCATGTTTCGTCTCTCCATGTTTGACCTCAGTGGGCGAGGCCTCCGAAACAGGAATATTTATGGGCGTAACATGTTAATGACGATCGAATTCAGCCGCCGCATTTATCAAGGCCCGCTCATTCGTACGCTGAGATTGGTCAGATACGAACGTTTCATAAATCGCACGTGTGTCCTGTCGTAAGACCAAATCTGCGCTCAGATCTGCGCCCGTTTTCACGCAAGATTGATAAATGAGGCCCATTGTGTTTTAACAGCAGCACAAAAGGTTTGACACTAAATCTATATAGCTCATGCAAAAATGCTAAAATGGTGGGGCTAATTAAATATAATGAACTGTGTGGGTTGAGATTCAGCAGTCTCAAGACAATTTAAAGCAGATAACCTGAACACATTGCTCCTAGATAGTAAAATCTAGTTGATTCTCCTGACTCTCAATAAAGAAATGTATTGCCTATACTTTTATCATGCCTCAAGTGACTGTTTTTACTATAGATTTCTGTATGCTAGATAATTGATTAATGCATGAAAATATTTAAAAATTGTTTTTAGGTTTCACGACAGCATGGCATTTATTCTACTGAGACTGCAATACAAATACCCTCTTAACACCTTGCATTAAAATCTGTTTTGGCTCACTGGCTTGGAATTGGATAGTGCTTGAACACATGAAACTGTACGCTTAGTATTAAAAGAAAGGGGGGGGGGGGCATTTCGTAGGCTGTAAAGTGTTAGATTATAGCCTCACAGTAGTTTCAACAACATTTTTCAGTCATTCAGATTGTGCTATTTTCTTTGCGTGATGGATTTGTTTTTGATTTCGTACCGTGCCCATCCGGAAGTTTGCTAAATAAATATGTAGTATTTTATTTCCCCGCTTATTCTGACAGTCTTCACTTGTTTCTTTCTCTTTGATCTTCCAAAGATGTGGCCAATGGCAGTACAGGCTATAGGCCTCCTCCCAGGACCAAGGAGGTGGTCATCAATGGCCAGACAGTAAAGCTGAAGTACTGCTTCACCTGCAAGATCTTCAGACCGCCACGTGCCTCCCACTGCAGCCTATGTGACAACTGTGTGGGTGAGTGAAAAGTATATTCTCTAGTTGTGAGTTTGAATGTTTGGCTGATATTTCCTGTTAGCTCTAATTTTGTTTCCCACATTAATTTAGAGAAATGAGTATTATTCAAACGCAGTGCCAAGACATAACCAAACCATCCTCTATCTAATTTGTGATTTGTTCAACTTCAACCACCTTATATGTGTGTAAATGTATTTTAATAAAAGGCCAATATATATCTGATAAACAGAAACTGCTGTCTCACTTAAGTCTGTGGGCCTATCTTAGCACATCACATCTGTTATCTTGTTTCTCTTCAGAACTAGGTTCATTTAGTGTCTATTGAACAACAGGGTTATGCAATCAAATAAAATTAATGGTCTGATTTTGCTACACAACAACAAAAAACCCACTATATTATATATTATATGTGGAGGGCGGAGGATGAATTTGGGATTCTCACAGCCTGAGGAACATCTGCTCTGAAGTCTGGCGGTAGGGCAGCTGATATTTCTGTAACGCTTTCCAGATGGCAGCAGGGTGAACAGGCTGTGGCTGGGGTGGGTTTTGGATTTTAATATCCTATGGGCTCTTCACAGGCACCTCTTGTCACCAATATCACTGATGCTCCGTAGATACAAATGCTGGCATATCTACCACTCCATCCCCACCCGCACATATACACAAACACGCAATTTAGCACACACGATCCAGAGAAGTCGGATAAATCACGTTTAACCTGATTTAGCAAAAAAATGCAACAGTAGGTGAGAATACAAGCTAAGATAAATGTTTAGTTTATGGTGCATATCTACAGGGAATGTACAGTATAAATGCTTAGAGGCATCCACACGGAGGAGGGGGAGGGTGGTAACAATGAGAACAACAGAAAGAAAATGTCAGCATAATGGCAGAGTTGCTCTTCAGAACCACATGCTTCATCTCTGGAGACATATTGAAGAGCACAACTGCACAGTCACTAAAAAATAGAGACAGAGATCCAGAGACCTGTGGGTCTGTTTCTTTTTCATTAGGGTTTTTGTGCTGCTTACTGTTCGGAGACAATTCGTCCTTTGAATGTCTATTTCCTTGTCAGAAGTGGGGCTGATTGACAACCTGGGAGACAAAGACGAGGAAGTAGTAAATGCCAGGAGAAAAGACGAGGCGATGGTAATCAGATGTGGCAGATGCATACTGGCAGAAAGGGGGGGGGGGGGGGACGCAGCCTAACAAAAAGATGGGAGTGCAGTCATTTTCACAAACGGGCTATGTCCACAAAAGTGGTTTGTTAAATTCACAAATTAAGTTGGTGAAGCTCACTGTTTGATTAAACTAGCACAATCACAGGTGATGCTTCAAAGACAGTTTCAGACACACATGTTCCAAATAATTGGGTATGAGTTTTATCAAATAAAACTGGATCATAGCTGTTGTGAGAGGGAAATGAACAATGAGAACTAGACACATAGTTGGACAGTCCGTGAGGTGGGAGTGATAAACTCCAGTGATGAATGCCAGTTTTAACTGCCGTCCCTTTAATGAGAACTACTTTCCCCTCCGCTCTCAAATTCAGCTCTCAAACCAACATGACTCCATATCGCCAAAGTGTCATCTGAAGATTAGCAGAAGAGAAGAAAAAGTACATACAACAAACTACAACATTATCAATGAGACAAAAGCAAACTGAGCTTGCATGTGAAGGTGAGGTGTTGATTTAAGGTAGTTAAAGAGATATCAACACACACACATATATATATATATATATATATATATATATATATATATAATAATAATCATAGCATATTTTTGTCAAGTCGGTTATTATCAATATTGGTAACAAATTGGATTGGCGCTTGCTCTTTTACTGGAAATGCAGCTTGCATTGGCAGTGGTATGAGTGTTTCCCCTGTCTCTCGACTTCTGTGTCTCCATTTCTACCTCTGGTGCTGTGAACACCAGGGGGCTAACAAGCTCTTAAATAAGTTAGCAGCCAGAATGGATAGGGCCTCCCTTGTGGAAGTGCAGGATATAAATATGTTAGTCACTTCCTCCATGGGAGTGATAGAAGATGCTTATAACAGTGCAGAATTATGATACACATAAGTTCTCCTTGTTTTTTCTCCCACTCCAAAATGTGTAAACTGGTGTGGAAACGTACTTTGACAATGAGGACTATGTGCAAATTTAGGATTTAATGTGAAAAAATACATAATTTATTCATTAAAAACATAATTTATGAAATGTTTTAAATAAATAACAAAGTAAATAGATAAATTAAAGCTCCTTTATTAGTATGCTCTTTTGAGTTACATCACACATGTTAACAGCTAGCTTGCAAAACCTCGCAAAGGTGTTAAGAAGTTATGTACTGTGCTCTAGGCTACGATCTGCTGGCTAACTGAAACATCATTAATCATCATAATCATTAAAACAATCAAAACTTCCTGGAAGCATGTAGTGCTTTGGCTCAGACAGTTCAGTAGTGTTGGCTGCACGCGATCGGAGGATACACAGCGTGCAGAGGGTTGTAATGTTACTGAATTATTTAATCGGATGCTGGCAAATGATCTCTTCATGTGATGGAGGAGTGTGCTCCTGAATGCAGTGCATGGTTACAACTCAATTAAATCCCTAAACCCATGGGTAAATTACATTGTTATGTAAGCTAACAACAAAATACATCAGAGGAATATTAATACATAAATAACAATATATTACATAATCCTGAAACTTTTGCCTGATTGGTTTTACTTCAAGCCATTATCGAAAGGATGACGCTCCAATATGCTGCCACGTCTGTTAGCATTTACCTCCTCTGCTCGTGAGGTTGAAATTTAATGTGATACTTTAAACAATGACAGACATGTTTGATGTTTCAGAGTGATTTTATTTGTATATTTCTTGAATACCACTGGAATCTCCTTCATTACACATCCCTACTTTGACACGTGGAGAATAGGAGTGTATGAGCACATAAAGTAGAACACAAAAAAACTCCTCACCTAGCATTGTTCAATTCAATTCAATTTTATTTATTTATATGGCACCTTTCATGCAGGTAAATGCAACACAAAGTGCCGTACATAAAATACCAATTTAGAAAATAAAAACAAAACAACAACAACAATAAAAACAACAACAACAGAAAGAAAGACCCGACCCCCCCACCCGGAACACACTCGCACACTCACACTAACATGCACGCAACTCAGGTATGGACACCACGCACACACACACACACACACACACACACACACACACACTGCATTGGCTAAAACTGTAGAGACATGGCTCGGCACTGAGACATCGGTGAGTGAAAGGCCATCCACACCATGAGGGACTCTGGTTCCCGTCAGTCGACGGTAAAAGAGATAAAATAATGTAAAATACAACAAGATAGCAGTAATAAAATAAATAGCTAAAAACTAGATAAAAAGCTAAATAGGATAGAATAAAATCAGTATAAACTACTAAAATAAGCAAACTTAAAGTAATAGATTAAAACTTGGGGAATAAAATAGCAGACTTAAAATAATAGAAGGTTAATTAAAAGCCAGACTAAAAAGATGAGTCTTGAGCCGTTTTTTAAAAACATCAACATTCTCTGCGGAGAATTGGTCATCTAATATTAATGACCGTTGTGCTAAATAGATTTGACTAGTAGCACTTGTTCCCTTTCATCCGGTCTGACTAGACACTGCATTTCCCAGATGCACTTTAACGATTGATTAATGAAGTCAACAAATAAAAACAAATAATGACTTTATTAATTAGTTAAGTAGCTATCACCGTCCACAGCTAGGAGGCCATCCTCAGAGATAGGGCTGTGGAGTCAGGACTGATTGAATAACCAGGCTAACAATCAGCCTCCAGTCTTGGAGCAATCAGTGAAATGATGCTGGAGCACAGTTTCTGTCATTAAAATACCAATGACAAATTTTCATCTGAACGCATTTCACATGAAATTAAGTAGCTGAACTCTTCAGACTGCATTCAGATACATATTTTGTGTTTTGGGTACATTGGAGCAGGTAGTTACGAATCCAGACATTTTTATTCACTTAAACAGCATAGATATTCAGATGAAGATTTAACAGTTTTAACTGTCAGTGTTAACGTATTGGAAAACCGCAGTTGTTCCTATTTGCATGATCTCAATGTCTGGACACTGAACACATTCACTCTACCTCCTCACCTTTGTATTAGTTGTAATTCCTCAAACATCTTTAAATATGACTAAATTAAGGTCATTTTGGAGGTACGATATAGCAAAGCTTCTATCCAGCTTATTTCAACCTTTCAATCTTGCAGACCCACAATGTCGGGAGCTTTTTCAGCCATACACAGTCATGTTCGACCTATAACTTTTATTAGCTAGTTTATATTAATAGCCAGTTTGCACTGTGAAAAAGGTTTATGCTAAGACTCTGGGACACTTCGCATTTCCCCTAATTTCCCACAGCTCCGAACTCATTGTTTGTCTTGTTTTTCTCTTGTTTTTTTAATGTATCTTAAGAAACCTGGTTTAACTAATATGGCAGGGTTTTTATGAAGGCACATGTACATGACAAATACTTCAGACAGGAAGATTTTCAGTGTGGTGGGATAAAAGGAAAGACGTTTGAGTTCTAAAATAAACTTTTCTTACTCTCCCTCCATCTGTCTCTCTGTCCATGCAGAGCGTTTTGACCACCACTGTCCCTGGGTAGGGAACTGCGTGGGAAGGAGGAACTACCGTTTCTTCTACATGTTCATCCTCTCCCTCTCCTTCCTCACCATATTCATCTTCGCCTTCGTCATCACACACATCATTTTACGTAAGTAGCTGAGGAGAGGGGAAAAAGACGTGCTCAGGCATAGTACAGACACTCACTCACTCACTCACTCACTCACTCACTCACTCACTGACACACTCACTCACTCACTCACACACACACACTCTTGACTGTGTTCTTGGTGTGATTCGAGCAGGTTGTAAGTGGGTGTTGTATTCAAAGTACTATCAGATTTGAAAAAAATTATATCACAGCAGTTTGAATTTTTTGCCAGACCAAGTTAGATAACGTCACAATGACTTCACATTCTATTCATGTTTAAGCATAAAATACACTTGTGGTAAAAACCTGCTTGTTGGTGCTTTGAAGCACCTCCAGTGCTAATTTAGGCAATACAATTCACAATATTGAATTTGTTCTGTAAAAATCTCCGACAAAGTTGTTGGATTTTCCACAAATGCAATTAAAAGCCAAGGTTAATGATCAGTCCGGCTGATTGGAGCCACAGAGATATATCCTACAGCCACTAGTGTTGCACCGATCAAAACAGACGGTTGTCAGCTGATTAGCCGTGACTGGCATTGTCATGTTTAATGATACATGATCGTATTTATTTAGCACATACAGTAGCACAGACAGTTATGTCACAGCCACACACACACATACACACACACACACATACACACAAACACCACCATGCAAACCTCGGTGTCAATGTGGAAGTTCTTCAGCGTGAGTGAAGACACAAAGCAAGCAATTTGTAATGCCTGGAAGTCCAGAATAAACTGTGAAAGAACAACCTTAATACATTTAAAACTGACAGAATCAGACACTTAATCTATTATTGTCATACATTTTTATGGACGCTGCTCAGAGTAGTCTCATTGTGTGGCACTCCTGCCAACAACCTTGCAGAGTCTCTCCCTCTCCTCTTGTGTGTGTATATATATAATAAGCTCCCATTGTAGTAGATACTGATTCATGAATAGTGTTTTATAAATAGATAAACAAATACATAGTTTTCAATAAATAAATAGTTGCCTCTCTATTATACGCCTACATACAGTAAAAAAGAACATCTTCTCTTGATTCTTCTCTGATATGTATGAACATTAAATCATGCCATTGGTCAAATTCATCTTTAACTTAATTTTCTCTCTTTTTGGAAAATGAACTCAAAATATGAGTGTAGGTGAATATAGTCTGTAACCATGACTGTACTAATGGTAAGACACAGAATGGATTTAAGAGGTGTGGGATTATTTGAAAGATTTAATTTGTGTACAATGAAAATAATATACATTTTTAAGTTTTGGTGGAGTTATGTCTACCTGAGCAGAGAATGAATTTGCTTTCCATCTGTGTGTGTTGTTTTCCGAGCTCACGGCTGCCCCTCTGCACTGCTTAATATGCCGAGTTTAAGCTGATGAAGCTGAGAAATTGCAGAAACGTAGCACCCAGACTTGCTGTAATTTGTACTGGTACCTTAGAGATGTTCAGAGACATTGAGAGGCAATAAAAAAGCTCCCTAATGACATATATTGCACGTTTATTGTCACAGTGATCGTCAATGCCGGTATATTATGACACCCCTAATGAACATACAATAGATTTTTTCATTAAAGAAAAGTAACAAAAATGTTATGTATGCTACTGTATGCATATAGTTTTTTTAAAAAAAAAGAAAAAAAATCAAAATCAGCAAGAAGCATTTCAGACTTCAAAAATCGAAAATTGGACTCAGCCAAAGAAAAAAATCGCAATTGCCGCTTCTCTTACAGCCACATATAACTGGCCTTTTATTAAATTTTTGTCTTCTGGATCAATCCTTTTCACACACTGAAGTTAAATTGGTATGCCAATTTAAGTGGGCACACACTGCCCAGCTCAGTTTATCTTCTTGACACACTGCAGCAAGTTAATGGCTCCAGAGTGTGTAGTTGTACCAATATCTGATACAAGTTCCTGCATCCATTGAGTGTTGTTTAATGCTGCTATGCACCATTGTGTCAGAGGGTGTGAATATAATGGCGAATGCAATTGTATAGAGGTCTCATGGAAATCCTTCTCTCTCTGTCTACAGGCTCTCACCAAAGCGGGTTCCTCGAGGCACTTAAAAACAGTCCTGCCAGATATCTTTTCACTAAAATTGGCCTTTTGGCATTTACTGTGTGTTTTTTTTGCTGCTGCTGTCTGGTTTTCTCCATATATTCTCTGTCCATGGTGACGAGACTAACTTGCTAAACAAGGGCTGATACAGGTCTTTCTGTAGGTCGGTATTCATTTGCATAACATGCCGTTTCAACACATTCATATCAATCACTCCAATCACTGCCATTTCCTGCAGCGTAATAGTACATGCATAACTGGTGTTCAGGACAACACATCACATAAGGCAATGCTTCACTCAGTTTCTGTTGCTTGATACAGTCGGTCTTTGATTTCATCCGCTCCAACTCCCTCCAACTCCCTCTACAGTGATGTCGTGTGAGTGGGATTTGATATGTCGCTCTGTGTGATAGATGCCAAGTGTGTGCAATACGTCTTAAGCTACAGCTGTTGCTAATACCCTGTAAGTCAGCTTATTGTTTCAGCACAACATAAGTGATAATCGTGTGGACTATAGGGTAATCCAAACAAGTCAGACATTTTATTTTAACATTGCAGTCAAGTTTGGCTTCACACCATTTGATGTAAACGCAGGCAGGAAAGTTCAGAAGCAGTCACCTAAACTCAGACTTCAAATTAATTGTTGCCTCCCAAACCTACCATTTCTAGTAGTAGGTTGGGGAGCTTTGAGTATGTGGATTCTTCTCTAATTTTAAAAAAGTACATGTAATATTCATAATATAAATCAAGGCAGGAGAATCTGAATTGATCAAATCTAAATGATAGTTAACGCTATTTCTAAGCCACAAATCAACTCAACAAGCTGATAATGGCCTATGTCCTGCAGGACTTAAATAAAGGGGAATTGCAGTTGATAGTATCGTAGCAGTCCTTGTGTACTGGGTGAAAGATGACACATTGTCCTTGCTAGGGAGAAGAGATAGGTAAGGGAGATTAAGAAGAGGGAGATTAAGAGAGAAAAGTGTGGGTTATCTCAGGGCACTTTCCACATAGAGCTGGACTAGAACACACTCATGATTTTTTAAAGTCAATGTACATCAGAGTCCGAACATCACCCAGGAGCAATTGTACAGTGCGACTTAGTGTCCGGGTATTTCTAGGTCTTATTTCATGAATAAGATATTCTTGTGGAGACGGTTTCCTAAGATGTAGTTAAGACCCATTGTAGTTAGTTTTTTCTTTTTTCTAAAGGCTGGATTTATCTTGGACAGTGTCAGTTTGTTGTGCTTTATATGGAGCAGAGAAAATTAGTAGTGTTCTGCAATCCCAGCCAGACAGACTGGTAACTAGGAACTATTGGCAAGAGGACAGCCCCGAGGTTGTAGGTCAGTCTGCTGGCTGTTTGAGCTTGTGGATATTTTGTCCATGTTGGCTCCATATGGGTCTAGCATGTGTCTATATTTGTGTGTATGGGCTTTCAAATTACTGTATGCCTCTTACATTGAGTGACACAATTATTCCTTGACTTGTGACACTGTACTGGAGGTGGTGGTGTGTTTCTTCTCGGTCTGGTCCATAGTGGGCCTCTCAGGCTTCCACACCTACCTGATCAGCTCCAACCAGACCACCAATGAAGATGTGAGTATGAAATACACATCAGACAACATGCCACATATACTGTTCCTTAAAATATAAACTTAAAGTAAAGTTGTGTGTTTTTTCTTCTTTTTTTTCAATTTATTTTTATTTGGAAAAGACAGTTTTACAGGGAAAAAACATTGATCACAATCAAGATAGTTTTCCATTTTCCTTTTTTTGCATACGCATAGGGTGAGGTATGAAAAAATCCAAGATCCTTGCGGGCAACAATTCCACCTACAGGGCGCCTAACAGACCCCCATTTTCACTTCCAGAAGCACAATATACATTTACGTACTCCCTGTCAACATGTACCCTATCTACATACCTATAACTATTCCTATTATAAGTCTATCAACAGCAATTTTCTTGTACGCCTCGCTGCCATATGCCCATCTCACATTCTAATAGAAGTATAGAGTAATTATAGGAGTGTAACTATATACATCAGAACAAAGGGAGCTCACTCATTTATTTCTGTGATGTTATAAGAAGGATGAAACTTCAGTCAAGTCATACAATGTCTGTCCGTATTGGGGATATAAATTAAATCCACTTTTTCCAAATCTGGTATTTTTCTTTTTTCTTAACACATATTGTGTTATATAAGCAAAATAAAAAATGAAATGTTTTCACAACTGATTAACATTTTTGTTGGAATTCAGGAAAAATAATATATTATAACAGGGAATATATTTATTTATTTTTGTGGTTTTCCAGTATTAATACGTCATTGTCCATCATCCAACCGCCAACATCTACCATTTTTACCAAAATTGGGTGATTTTTTTAGATAGTGATTCTGTTTTGTCCATATTCAATAAAAGTTACACAATGTACCTGAAAATGTTTGTCAAGGTTAGTTAAAACTCACCTCGTCGTTAAAATCCTCCTCCTAGCTCAAGTTCAAAATTCAGGTATTGTAGAAACTTTTTTCCAGGCGTGATCACATTTAGCCCAATGGCTCTCTTTGCTCTGTTGTGATTGACAGCTCAGAGGGTGGAACCAAAGTTTAAATTATAAAGAAGGTTGGCTGAATGTTAGACCTTGGTCCTGTGTGAATTTCAGGCTTGTACTGATAAGGCACAACAGTCGCCGAAATGAGACTCTCTTGAACTTGATATTACCGGCTAGCTCCACTGGACCACTTACATAAACTGGAAGAAGCCGGACACTGGAAGGCGCTTCTGGCTTCGAACGCAGACAGGATTTGATATCAATGCGTGAATTTTCACAAGGCTGAATTGCCATTTCTTCACGAATGGCAGAGAACAGTGGTTTAAAGTGGGCTCTACTAAAGTATACACTACATACACAAAATGTGTTGAAGATGGAGGAAATCTCTGCTAATGGAGAGAATTCTGAATTAGACTGGTATCGTCCTTTAAGAACCTTGCTGGACAGAAACTTAAGGCAAACATTCAGACCGGATAGAGTCATGTGTCAGTGTGTCTGTTTAGAGCGTGGTGCTAATAACGAAAAGGTCATGAGTTTGATCCCCTTACTTGCCCTTACATAAACATTTAGCGCTAGACTAGACATAACACACAAACATAATCTCTGTTACACAGAGTCTTGATTTGTCTTCCAGTGACACTTGAGATATTCATCTATGATGTGTGTTCTCTTTCAGATAAAAGGGTCATGGTCTTCTAAAAGAGGGAAGGACAACTATAATCCCTACAGCCATGGTAATATATTCACCAACTGCTGTGCAGCACTGTGTGGACCCCTGCCACCAAGGTATGTGTGTCAATTTATTTTCGCATTCCTAGATGCCCATATGATGACAAATAAACCCTACAATTCACTCTGAGAAAACCCATTCAGTCAATGTTCACCTTGACTGCAATAGGTCACCGCAACTATGAACAGTCATAGGTGACAGCACCTATTGTGATTTTGAGTTTTGTCCCAAGGCTCAAATAGAACCGTTAGTGATGACTCCTTTTGATGTGGGGAGCTGCTTTGAAATGAGTCTGCCTGCAGCCTTTTCTTTATACATAGCTACTAAGATACTGCAAGAGTGGAAAGGATTTCAAGCCCATTTTAACCAAATCCAAGATCAAAGTTGGCTTGATATATTCGATTTCACACTTTTGCTGTTCATGTGATTTGACAGAAATACAGGCCAACTGTCACAGCTACATCCTCATGTCGATGTGACTGCAAATGTCACATTGCACATTCCCTCCCAGCATCTTTCACTTTCAAACCACATCGTGGTTTGAGATACGTTCATTCTTACCCACTGAAGAGAGACAATTTCCTCTTTCCTTGACTGGCCACCTTACCCACCTTGTGACACTCACAATGACGCCATGAAGACTCGACAAACATCTCTTAGCTTTGGAACTCGCAGCCCTTACCTTTGCCCTTTGCTGTGCAATCATTTAAGAGTCTCTAATTTAGCATATGCATACAGTACCATCTTAAGTTACTAAATACATACACTATATTGGGTCACACTGATGGAGGATTTTGGCAACATTCTGTCAGTATCTCACTGTGCTGAGCTCTGGCCAGCAAAAGCCAAGTCACCAGTAATGACTCCAGTTAGCAGCAAAACCGAGTCCTCAGTGCACAGGTGGCTGCCATCTGGGCGTATGTGTGTTTGGGCCAGCCACAGGCACTACACAGCTGGGTCGACCAGTACCAAAGGAATGCTTCACCTCAGCCTCGGACTATGCAAGCAACGTTGTCTCGAACGCACACAGAGACAAAAGCTTCTTGCATTTCATTACCTGCTGAGACCTTGACTCACATTTTCTAATGCATCAGCCTCCATGTTTTTATGCACATTTCCTCCAAACCCAATTTGCAGATCTTCCGGTATTCATTACCAGCCACTCACTGTATGTTCCCGGGGTTAGTCTCTGTGATTTTACCAAACCATTTCCACCTGAATCCAGCACAGTCTCTCAGGAACACGGCGTCAACACTGTTTCTGTTAAATGATTACCCTGCTCGCACTGTTTAACACCTCAAGTGTGTGTGTGTGTGTGTGTGGTAGATATTGCTCAGGCTTTATCCGGCTGATAAATAGCCATTATCACATACATCTGGCTCGTGAACGTGTACATATGCATTCCAAGAGTTCAGCAGGTCGTCTGCAGCATTAATGATGGGACAGAAACTATGATTCAATCCAGTGCTCAACTGCAGGACTGCTGTGATTTTTTACCAGGTTGTGGTTTTAACAGGATTTATATGAATGTGTGTATGTGAGTGGACGATTCAGAGACTTACAGGGTTCCAAAATATATTTGTTACACTGCTTCACTGTATTACGGTTATTGGGTAATGACATTTGGTGTGTTAGTATTTCTGAATGAATGCTCATAAACAATGCTCTTCTCCCTCTCTCTGACCAGCCTCATTGACAGACGGGGCTTTATCCAATCAGGCATGCCACAGCTGGCACCACCAACCAATGGCATCACTATGTATGGTGCCACTCAGTCTCAGCAGAGCCACATGGTAAGACACTGACCTGATTCTCATGTCTCCAAGAAACTACTCTCAGATTGATAACTTTGTTGAAGTAAAACTTTCACTTGATGCATGAAGTTTTAGAGATATAATAGCCATTGATTAAAGAGACTGCATACTTTTTAGATCTGACTCTCCTCCACTTTTCTCAAAAGCTCTGTTTAGTTATAATCCTGGAGATTTCAGTCCTGGTTGTAACAGCAAATGTGGCTAAATACTTGAGGAAACACTCCTTCGGCAGCTACATTGTCAGAAATGTAACAAAGAGCAACAGATGCATCTGTGTGCAGCCAAACATACTCATGTTGTTTTGATAAAACAATTGGAATTCTGCATGGGAATGGTGGACTAACAACACTAACAATGAAAACCACTCTGGAGAGAAATACATATTTAAGGGAAATATTTTGACAATGTTGCTGAAAAAAATGCATAAATATTTGTAAAAAAAGGGTTTGATTTTGGCCCAGTCCTACTCGGGTCATGCTGTGACTCCTCCAGGCCCAGGCCTTGGTCAGCATGACTCACAGAGTCAAAGCACCTTTCACAACAGCCTGTCTGACGGAGTGGATCTCTGGCTTTTGTCTTCTGTTTATTTGCCAGAAACAAAAATTCAACTCCCCAACTGCCCCATGTCAGTTTCAAACTATGGACACCTTGCCCCATATTACTTTGTCTGATTAATAGATAACGTGGCCTAAGCAGAGAGGTTAAAGGCCAGATGAGGTTCAACTATTTCAACAAGAGCTGTACTTTATCCTCAACATACTGCTGAATTACAAATGATGCACCTTTTCTTTTTCTATCAAGAGCAGGGAAAGCAAACACAATTGTTTTTCTCATCCTGCCAGATTGAAACTGATGGTGTTGCTCTGAATTGAAAAGAGTGAGTCGATGACGTTTTCAATTTTGCATGTTGCTGTAATTGCATCTGTAAATAAGGTCAGCAGTAGCAAGGAGGGGCTTTCTGTGTGTGGCCGTTGGTGCTGATGTGGCATTGCAACGTATGATTTAACTCTGCCCAATTTTACTCTTTCTCCTGTCTGCCAGTTTATCAGTCAGAATACTGAATGTAAGATTAAGGGGTTCCTCACCGCGCTGATAATTTAAGTCTTGCCGTTGGCCCAAGAAAACAATAAGCAGCAGTCGGAGAGAGATGATATATAATGCAATCACGGACTCCCAATCGCCCAACATGAAAATACACCACAGTCTGCAAACAGATACCTTCTGTAATGTTAAACTGTCTCTTACAGTCTTGGAGGGAAAGAATGGTTGCGGTGAAGAGGACATTGTTCTGACTGACCAGTTTCCCTCTTGTGCCTGGTTAGAAGCAACAAGTCCACTGTTGTTCAGTTTAGCTGTCGCCCTCACACATTACATGCTCGATTTAAGACCTATTCACACTCGGCTGCTAAATGTCTGTCCCTGGTGCCGTCTCTCTGTGCCACAGTCATCTTGTTCTCATCCATACCCAACCTCATCCTGTCAGTTGTCATTGAGACGTTGAACATGTACTGTCATCTGTCTCCAGGTCCTAAATGTGTGGACTACTTGTAATGGGCTGCACGCCATAGGAACATTACCTCAAGGAGCACATTCAGAAAACACTGCCATCTGTTTTCTGTAGCGGTCATAATTAGCAGCCAGAGAGTTGTCCTATTGTGCCGGCTGCTGGCCATTTATCTGCACACTGATGCAGATTCAGCTGTTTATTCAATTACATTTTATTTTTTAGTGTCGTATCATAACAAAAGTTATCTCAGAACATTTTCACATTGAGCAAGACCTTTAATGTTGACTTGCCTGTCTCACACACCTTGGCTGTGTTTCTGTAGTTGTGTTGGTTTGCATTGAGGCTGCATTTGGGTGATGAAAGCCCAGTTTGTTTGTGAGGTACTTTTGTCTGTTATGCAGCTTAAAATGACAGCCTGATATGCGGGGAAACAATACAGCCTTGCAAGTGGTTGCCATGGTAACAGTGTAACCTCCATCTGGGATTGGGGGGGGGGGGATTTGATTGACGGCACTCATCATAGCCATGAAAAGGTCAGTTCATCCAAATGACAAAGAATACAAAAAGTGGTTCCAGCTTCACAAATGTGAGAATCTGTAGCTTTTCTCTGTTCTGAACTGTTCGGTCTCAACAAGCAATTTAAAGACATCAGGGGCTCTGGGAATATTCCACAGTTAATCAGAACAGTTGGAATCGACAGATCATTCAGATAATAACTGTTAGTGGCAGACTACATTTACAGGTATGTTTCTGAAAACACAATGAAGGTAAAAGGTATTAGCAGTGTTTTTAACATGGTTTTTGGAAATAGGTGTTAATGACTTCAGGGCTTTCTTTTCTTTTAACGTTATATCTCTTGGTTGTGAGCAGTCATTTCTATTGTAATTAACACCAGCAGTATCTGTATGGGTAGATATTACTGTAATAAGCTAGTGAGAAAGTGTTTTGTTGTCATTTCAGTGAATTGTCCTTTAACCTCATGGTACATTATTTGCTTTGGCCTTGTTAATATTTCTAATTTTGGCCCCGTCTCCTACCTTTCATTCTTCCTCTGTCTTTTTCTTTTGTGATCAGTGAGTTCTCTTTGTAAAACACACACGTAGTGCAACTTGATCAACTACCATTTCCTTGTTTGATAAATGCAAAGTGAGTAATGAGGAACAGAAAACCCACAGCCTCGTTTTCAGTTTTACCACTCGGTCTTCTGTCAGCGGCATGAATGATACTAACAAACTTTCTTTATTAATTTCCAAAAGGGCTGATCAATATTCAGACCCTGCTAAGTCAGTTTATTGAAGATAAAATATACATAAAGGCGGTAGTTTCCCGTTTTTCTTGCTAAAGCCAGTTCAACCAAATGTAGCACCTAAGTGCAAGTCAAATGGACAGCTTATTATTAGCACACAGCAGTGTGTTGTCAGGTATAACAGATGTTGGCCGGAATCTCACAACTTCATTTGAACAAGGTCGTGTTCATCTTCCTCATGACCTTAAAAATGTTGAATCAGAGTGTGGGCGGTTGGTAAATTCAAGGATCCCCTCACTAGTATGAAATCTTAGAAAATCTATATTACGTGGACAAACTTTCACAAACTGACCAAGAAGCAGGATCGCAACTAATCATTCATTTCATTGTCAATATTTATTTAGTCTGTAAAGTTTGAGAAAATAGTGAAAAATGAATATCGCAGTTTCTCAGAGCCCAATATGAAGTTTTCCACATAATACAAATGCGTCAAAATTGAGTAGCGAGAAGATGGACATGTTTGACATTTTTTGCCTAAAAAATTAATTGCATTATCAATTATAAAAATAGTTGTTTTTATATGGATCTAATAAATTAATCAAGCAGTGGTTTCAGCTCAGCAGAATATTGTATTTCGTAGCCCTGTTGTTTGAAGATCGACTGCCATTTTGTAGGTTTTATTTTTCTTTAAAACGTCTCTCACACTAGAGTGATATAAACTGATGCCACACTGACTACTGTACACAGTCATGAAATATAAATTTAGGATAAAAAAAAGCTCTCTTATCCTTGTTGTGTCATCACTGCCACGTGTGAAAGCCAACCAAAACATGGCCTGTGCTGCTTCACTTGCTGTCTGCTATCCAAGGTTAGTCTGTCAGCAGTCTATGTCCATATTGTTCCTTGTAGTTCTGCTTGTGTGTCTGTCTGCCATGGGGGATGGATAGTGCTGACTCAGACTAGCTGTGACTGTTTATAAAACATGAGTGGGCCTGAAAGTAGAAAGAAAAGGACAAAAGCGCTGTATCCCTTTTTTACCCACTCCATTTTATTTTCAGTCCAACTCACCACTGATGATGTAGCTCTGTGCTGTGGCTGTGAGCAAGGTGTCCGTGTCATTTCAGTCCAATAACCCCTTGCTCACATTAGGCTACTCAACCACTTGGAGAGGGGCCAAGCTCATAAAGCTGATAAGTGCTGATAAAATGATTGATAATACTCAGAAATCATCTCTTCTACTGTCGCTCAACATCTTTAATCTGCTCTTTTGTAGGTCAGTGAGATTGAGACAGAAAGGTGAGCTGTCAGGGACAAATCTTTGTGCTTGAGTTTCTTGTCGGTCAGACTTGAGAGGGATGAAGGGAGGCATGATGTACTTATTTGCTGATATGGCTTTTTAGCTCCTGCACAACTAGTGATCTCTGCCTGGTCTCTAATTTTCCTCTACAGTGCATGATTGCTCTGTGGTGATAAAGGGCTAATAGAGTTAGAGCTAATCTGCCTGTAGCTGATGGGTGGTATTCATGAGTTGCTGTGTCCTAACCCAGTTACTCTGCTCCAGTTTTAGACATGTGATTCACTGTAAAGAGAGACAATAGAGATCAATAAGTCATGAAGCTGTGACTTACTAGTCCTACTGACCTCAGTTCTGTTCTGGTGCTGATGCACGAGCTGGTGCAGGTTCTTTCTGTGGCTCGGCATTCTAACAAGACTACTAACTTTTTTTCTTTGTCTTTGTCTCCCTTATCCAATCACCTACCCACTCCTCTGTTGTCTTTCCATATGTTCTGTTCCTTGATCCCATGTGTCATTTCCTCATTCGTCTGACTTTCAACACTGCCTCGTTATTATTTTCTTTTCTATTTCCGTCTTTCACCTCCATATCGTATCCATCTCTGGCTTTTACATCCTCTCCTGTATTCTTCTTTCTCCTGCTTTCCACTTCTTTTCTCTCAGTGTGACCAAGACCAGTGCATTCAGAGCACCAAATTCGTTTTGCAGGCCGCCGCCACACCTCTCCTCCAGCAGCCCAGCAACGAGCCAGTCATCGTGACGGCTTCCCCTGAAAATGGAGGCTCTCTACCCGGCCGCATCCCCCTCGGCCTGGGCAGCCAGTGCACCTCTCTCCCTCTAGGACAGCCCACCCCTACGACCTCCACCCCCAGCCTTAGCTGCCACGAGGCCACAGACATGCTGCCAATCCACGGACATAACCACAGCCACCCCCTCCAGGAGCCGGTGGCCCACCACCACTTTCTCACCCCAGAGGAAGTGCCTTCGCCGCCAGGTATGCTTCCCTGCGGCAGCCCCATTGGTCACAGCCACACTATGCAGGCAGGCTTCTACAACCCAGCCAGCCAGGATTCATTACATGAGGACTCTGTCAGAGGCTTGGTAAAGCTCAGCTCTGTCTGACGATGGGATATGTAACCTCGGTACCACCTCCCACTTGAAAACATGCATCCAAGCCATGAAGTGTGCCACATTTGGACCAGCTTGCTCTCGCCCTGCATTTCCCTTCCTTCCTCAGCAGGACTTGAGAACTGAACAGGGCTGTGGTTTATTTTCAGCTGCTAGAGACTGAATGGAATTGAACTGAACCGAAGTGAAACCAGTTGTCCTCAGCCAATGTCTTGCCAAAACTCTCTGCTGGAGCAGGGAGAGGTGTTTTCTAGAGTGGGGGCCTGTATGACACCTCAGACATGTGCTTCTCTTTTTATTATTTTTACTCCAAGGAAAGCATATTCCGTTAGCTCCTGGAAATGGGAGTTTCTTTTTCAAACTGGCGTATGTCTGTGAGCCATCTCAAGCAAAAAAGAAGACATGTTTTGACAGTACGTGACAAAATTTTGAATTTCTGTCAATGTGTCACAGGTCTGACCGTTTTTTTTTTTTTTTTTTTACTTTAGCCTTTATGCCTGTTGCTGATTGGACAGTGTCTTTGGCGTTGTTTTCTTGGACATTCTCAGCAGTTGGTTGATGTTGTCATGTTGCATATCATCCCGCTTTTTCTATGTAAAAAAAACAAACAAGAGACTGTTGTACTGTACCATGGTTATTACAAATCTTACAAATTATTATATTTCCTGTGAATATTAATAAAACACCAAGTTTTTATCAGATATTTTTGCATTTATATTAAAATTTAGAAGACATAATGTGAGGATTATATGGCGATAACATTTCCTTTAAAGTTCCTCTGGGCGTAAATCAGACTAAAATTAAAAACAACCATTAATGATAAATGTTGCTAAACATTTATGGATGTTCAAACAAGGTTAGGACTTCTGTAGACTTTTCTGGTCAGAAATGTACAGACTAATACAAGGACTCATATAGGTGTCTGGGTAGTAAAAGACAGTTAATTAACTTGTAACTATCTTCTACCACCTTGTGGTTGACTAGGAGTACTGCAGTTGAGTAGGGGTTGTTTTTCTTCGTAGAACTACATTTTACCTAACATAAAACAGTCAGTCATCAAGTGCAGACACCTACTCTAACATATGCAACGTTAAGCTGCAATAACCAATATTCCTATATTAAACCTAGATCAAATGACTACATGTAATGTGAAGGGGTTGTTCTTGTGAAGAACTAACAAAGATTGAAGACTGTGTTGTTCCCCTCAGCTGTACACAGCATTTTCAGCTCATTGTTTGGAATTATTCCTGTTTGTAAATTCAGTGTTTTGATTAATTCTGTCTGCTGTCGTCAACCTTGTTTCCAGATGCAGCAGGCAGCTGTTTGTTTTGTCAAAGTTAGCTGGAGCAGAAAGTCGAACATTTAGAGACCCTCAAAAGGGCTAGGACAAAAGTGAATATTCAATCTGGTAGACAGACATTACTCCAAATGAATGCTAATGTTGTTGTGCTTCTGCTAGATTTGTAAATATGCCACTCTTTGCCAACAGGTTCAACCTATCAAGGTGAGGGGAAAATGTCCGCCATTACGAGTGTGGCCCCATAGTGGCCAATAATATAAACCAGTGCAGGTTTAACTCAAACAATATTGAACAGTGAACTGATAATAATAACACATTTATTTGTTATTAAATAATTTATGATACATAGGCAAGTTTTTTTTCATACATATTTTACAACAATTACAACAGACAATGCAAAAGAAACCCTGTTGAAATTGGAAAATAAATATCCCAGGATTATTTTTTTCTTTTCATTTTGGAGCATTACTCATTGCAGCACTGAGTGGGAGAGCAGTGATACAGGAGATGGTCACAGATGAAGGAATACTACTATAATCTACAGAGCTTGCATAAAGATTGCAACATGTCATTTGTTAGGTTATTGAAATAATTGGATATTTAACTGATCCTGTTCTACACTGTGCTTGAGTTCTGCTGCACCATTACACGTTAAATTGATTTAAATTGCAAGTGCCCGGGACGCTATCGTGTGTTCAAGAATCCTGAGGATTACGACCTTCTTCGCAGACTGAATTGGAAAAATAAACGTGTCCAATCTAGGCCAGTCCTATTCAATCATTTTATAACAAACACATTGAAAATGATATAATTCCTCCCACCAAAAAAAGAGTACTGACTAGTTTGTAATGATGAGAAACACTTCAAAGCTTTTTTAAATTAGCTGTACAATAAATTAGTCCTGTTCCAAAAAAAATGGCACCCTTCAATTTAATTGTTTGTATTTGAGGACTGTCTTGGAATTTGAACAAATCCAAGTGCTTATTAACATATTTTACAATATTTCCTTTTTAATTATACAGTGCATTATGGGCGTATCACAGCAGAGAGACAGTATAACAAATGAACCAAGGCAAACTTAACTTGTAGCTGTAAACAGTCATGGTGGCTCACAGCCTGATGCTCCAGCACAGCTAACTCTCATGCATCAGTCATTAAGCCAGGGCTGGAAACATGGACCATAACACTCCATGGTAGGGCCTGTCCATGGTCCTTGGTCACCAAAATGCTAGACTAGCTTAAATCAGTTACCTGTGTTTGCCGAAAAACAACCCTGACCTGAAGTCAGCACAGGAGTCTGCCATTTTCACCATCCCTCGGCTGGGTCATTGTGGCTAAGCTAATTTAGCATCGATAACCAGAACACAACAGTGTCTGTAACGCTGGCTTCCGTGTAAATCTAGAGTCTCCAGTCACCACAGTTTCACATCGTTGAGCTCCAGGTCCCCCATGATCTCCATTTGGTCAATGCTGCTCAGGTCCTGCACCCGATGTCTGAACTCAAACAAGTGTGAGCCATTCACTGCCAGTTTGAACTGATGAGGCTGACAGAGGATGAGGATCTGACGAAACAAAACACTGAGCAATAGTCAATCATCACTGAGCACGCAGACATATTGAGAAATAATTAACGATCAACTCATGATTACGGTGGAATGCCTGCAAAATAAACCTCATGAATTGTGGGCGGTTCATACCTCAAAGTAGTCCCCCGATGAGAAGGGAAAGAAGGGTAGCTCTCGCTCCTCCTGACCCCAGGATTCACTCAGGTACGAGTTTCTGATGAACGCACCCGACTTCATGCGAGGGTTCAGATGGAGAGCAATGTTCTCTGTCCTGCTGTTGCGGAGGTTCACTGTGAAACTGCAAGTAACAAGGATTAAAAGGTAAATCTTTTTATTTATCTTTTTAAAGAAATGCTGCAGTTACTTGAGGGAAATTTACATTAATAGTTCAAACATATCACATGCACATCAGATTGCTCTTATTTCTTACGTGGGGTAAATTTGATCAGTTATCTTTACCTGTGAGGGTACACGCTGACCTGTCCTTTGATTGTGATGTGCTGTCCTGGGTTCAGTCCTTTCAGTATACTGCCTTTGTAAGGGAGGCTCTGGAACGACAATATAACGGTTGATACATTTTATCCTTTTTTTTAATTATCGATAAATCTGCAGATTCTGTTTTCAGCTTTTTTCACAATAAAATAGTTAAAAAGTCCCAATGTAATTTCCCACAGTCCAAGGTGACGTCTTCAAATGCATTATTTGTCCAGCCAACCATCCAAAAACATTAAGTTGGCCGTCATATATCATAGCAGCAGTATATAAAGCAGTAAATTATCACATGAATACGGCATCCTCACTAAAAAGAAGTACAAAAGTCAGATCATTACCAACATTTTGGGTGCTTTTGCTTTGGGTTTTGCCTCCACATAAAGTGGTTTAGGTAATCTAAGTTTACAAACTGTCTGACTGCCTGCTGGCTCACATTTCTTGCCCCACAGGATTCGCTGTAGCGATGTATTTTAGTGTGTTGCTGGCTCTCAGAAATGTCTTTAATAAACCAGAATTTCCTTTTAAAAATCTGAAGGCTACATGCTGAATGAACCAGTCTCCAGAGGACAAACAAAGGAACCATTTATGGAAATGTCATCCCGTTTTAACGGCATCACGAGATACTGGGCACATTTAGTCAAAGAGGATTATTCAAAGATGCAAAAGGAAAAACTCACCAAGTCACCTGATTCTGAATATATTGCCTGAGAGAAATAACAGAAATGATTGAGAACATTTAAAAAAGGATTAATCACATATAATAAAGCAAACGTGATGACAATGCACTTACTGAGTTTGGGATGTAGCCAATAGCGTGAACCCTGACTTTCCCAGAAATAGAAAATGTGTCGACCCTGTTCAGTGGGATTTTGTGCTTGTATTCCAGCAGGTGAGTGCCATTTACTGCCACCTATGGGTGAAGACATATTTGATCATCCTATTTTTCTATGAATCAAATTGGCATTTTTTTTTTTGGTACTATAGAAACTCAACAATGCCTTCAGCCATAATAGGATGTGTCCACTGACCTTGAAGACATCTTCGTGCACCAGGATGATGGTCTCGAAGGGGGCTCCACGTTTGTAGGGCAGCTGGTGGAGCGTTTCCTCTTTGCCCCAGCTCTCCTGCAGCAGGGAGTTGCAAACCACACTGGGCGAGCCGTTGAAGCGAGGGCTGAAATGGAGGGCGACGTCAGAGCGTGGCTTGGTGCTGCAGCCGCTTGACAGATCGATCTGAAACCTGTGGAGAAGGTGAACACACGGGCTGGTTATTCACAAGGCAATGTGTGCAACTGCCCTGGGACTTGATATCAAAAGGTTCGGGAGTTTGTACCTCTAAGAATCACACCAACAAAGGCAGGTCCTGTGTCAAAATGTAATTCAATTCAAAAATGTTTTTAGTGCCTTAGAAGTTCCATAAAACTACTGTTATCGAGGTTTTTATTATTGATATTTCATCTGTTTTATTTGTTTAGGAGTTTGTTGAATTCAATTCACTAATGTATTAATTTGTCAACGCATACCTGTGGCGGTAGGCCACAAAAACCAAAACCCTAAGAGTGGCATGGCTTTAAAAAGTTTGGAGACCACTGAACTAGACAGGGTTTACTCATCTCCCCAGATTTAAGTGTCATGTGCTTTGGATTCACCGATCAAAATCTGTATTATCTGTAAAGTGAGCTCTTCTTCTGTACATGTCCCATAATCAATCATCATCTTACCTGTCAGCATCTGGGGGCACAGTGCCCTGGATGATGATTATCTCCCCAGGGTGCAGGCCTCCAGGTATGGGCCCTGTGTATGGGATCACCTGAGGTGGAGAGCTGACGTTAAAACACTGGATACCTGCACTGACAGCAACTGGAGTCTGAAACAGGGAGCTGAACTAAACGCCTCTTGCTGGTACATGCCGACACTGACCGTCTGGTATCGGATTAGTTGACGAGCAGTGTGCGGGCCTCTTATAGACAGTCGATGCTGCAAATAGCCTGGTGTTTAGCTGTGTTATAAGCTACATGAGGGTCTATTGATCATTCCATGGTGGCATCAGAGGGCTGCTGTGCATAATAATAATAACACAAATAATAATAAGCCTCTTACCGGATTCAGGACAGTGTGTTTCGCATTTGCCACAGACATCGGGCTTCTTGTGTCTGACTACAACATGCAGCCGCGCTGAGAGACAACAGGCTCTGTGCTGTTTGCGGTAAGTGAGAGCGGGTTGTAGCTCTGCGCTACACGGGGATGGTGGCAGTGGGCATCTTCTCTCCATCCGCTCCGAGCACTGCGCGCATGCGCAACTCCTACCATGTGATCAGGTCCGCTAATCAGGCCGATTTCGACTGTTAAACATTGTTACAAACGTTTTTTTATTATTATTATTGTCAAGGACAAAAAAGGGATGATTCAAATAAGCGATAGCTGATAAAATTATGTTTTTATTTATTCATGTATCTTTTGAAATATCCGGGGTTAAAGTGCAACGGGGGGGGACTAGGCCTATATTAAGTATAACTGCGTCATCTTGAATTCAGATAAGTTTCGTTTCTCCAAAAACTGGAACTCTTCGGCTGATCACACCAGATAAATATGTCGCGTGTGTATTGCTGCTTTTCTTTACATAAAGTCAAATGAATAACAGTAATCATAGTGACTGTGATGGTTAAGGCATGTAAACGTTTTAATTTTGTGTTTCAGATAAAGCCGTCGCCGTTGGAATAGGAGCGGGAGCAGGAGCACGTAAGACTTTGGAAAGGGTTTAGATCACCTGTTGTTTACTTTTTCCGCTGCATATGGCAAGCCGTTTTAACATTTAATAGCTAGACTGAATATGTATTGCAGATATCTGTAATTCAATTCTTCCTAGTCATAAAGAACATTTCAGATATCCAGAATATTCATTCTAGATATCCAGAATGTAATTCTGGATATCTGAAATTGAAAGCCCAATACACATGAATGGCAAAAGTGACGTCATTTGTCCTAGGAAGAATGTCATTGTGGATATCTGAAATGTTCTTTTTGACTAGGAAGAATTGAATTACAGATATCTGTAGTACATATTCAGTCTAGCTATTAAATGTTAAAACGGCCACTTGTACTTTTTAAGGATTTTTTTAGATATCTTAAATTTAGTTTTGACTAGTACAATCAAAGTTTTAGATATCTTAAAATATCATTTTTACTAGTAAGAATGTATTGTGGATATCTTTAATTACCATTTCTCATTTTGACTAGGAGAAAAGCTATTATGGATATCTAAAATATAATTACAGATAGTAGTGTGGTTCGATTAAATGTTAAAACGGCTTGCCATAGCTGCAGTGTGTTTTATATGTCCTGATGAATTAACAGAGATCCCTCTGCTGTGTGTGTGTGTGTGTGTGTGTGTGTGTGTGTGTGTGTGTGTGTGTATAGTGCTTGCTGTGGTCGGGGCTCCTGTTGTTCTGGGGGCCGTAGGCTTCACCTCGGCGGGAATAGCAGCAGGCTCCTACGCTGCCAGCATGATGTCGGCTGCAGCGGTGGCTAACGGAGGAGCTGTTGCAGCTGGAAGTTTGGTGGCTACTTTGCAGGCAATAGGTAAACACCAGTAGATGATTTTTTTTTTTTTATTGTGTGGCGTCTTAATGGTGAGATGAGCATTGCTGGAACACCAATTAAAGGGCCATACCAGTCTAATTCTGACTTCCTTCCATTAGCAGAGTTGTCCCCCGTCTTCAACACATGCATCAGTGTCTGCATGTACTTTAGTAGAGCTCAGCCTACCCGTTTTAACCACCGCTCACCGCCATTCATGTTGAAATGGTGTGGAAAAACACTCTACGAGACTGTTAAATCTCTGGGTTTAGGTCATTCAACCTGGAGATAAGAACTATATGCTCTGTTACTTTGTTTTAGAAACGTAATCTAATTGAACTGACCTCTTCTTTGGCATGATTGAGAATCTATATTTAAGTTAAACTTGTTACACGTCGTCTTCTAGCTTGAGAACAAAACTCAGCTCCTCTGTAGTTCCATATCTTGACTGTGTAATCCTACAGGTGCAGTTGGTTTGTCAGGAGCTGCCACCGCAGCCGTGTCCGGCGTTGGAGGAGCAGTGGGATGGCTGGTCAGCTTACTCCATAAAAAGAAAAAGGAATAACAGATGCATTTACAGATTTTTTCCAAAATAATAATGCATCCTATCAAGCTTTTTCTCTACATTTATGGACATGAACATCAGCCTCCATATGCCACTGGATCTGAAACTTTCATTTTGATTTGTATTCATGTCTGCCTATATGTTGTGCTGCTTACATTGTGTTTTGAGCCTTTTTTGTGTGTTGTGCAATAAACAAATTCCACCATACGGTCCTCACTAACAGACTGATTGTTTGATCATGAAAGTAAAGTCAAATGTCATCCTCATAATGGTGCTATTGGTATTTCAGTGTGGTCTGTTTTTGTGAATACAGACTTAATATAAATGGAGTTATTAACAACAAGCCATGAGAGCTGTGTCTATTATGATGTTCATTATGTTCATCTGACAGGTTCAACAAAGTAAATCATACATTGACTGTCTAATGTTCTGTAAACTGAAGACAAGCTTTCATTCCCCCCAAACACAACATAAAGGGACTTTGAATTGCAGAATTTGCTACTAATTTAGTATGGCAATACTGCTTTTCACTGATAAGGATTTAGTATTACATCAAGGTGTTTCCAGTTTTAAATAAGAGGATGAGGACTTGAAGAGTTATGTATTTGACCATGGGCATGACTCATATCTTTATTTAAAATTATAAAATAAAGTTTCCATTCAATCAACTTTAATAAATATATACAAGAACGAAAATGATATTTTATAATGCAGGTCTGCATGAGGTATGCTTTGTTCATAAATTAAAAATAACATCCAGTGCTGAATACTTACGTTTTCAGGTTTGTTCATTTCGTACATGTTTTCCTAAAGTCCGATGCTTTTATTTTGAAAATGAAACGCCAGTAGAGTGGTGAAGTCCCGCCCCTCCATTTCCGGGACATGGGTCCTCAAAAGCAAAAAAATATCAATGCGATTCAATGGGTAGATACAAATTATTTTCTGGTCCCGTTTGAATTGTGCCATGGATTTCACATATGTTCTTTGTGATATTTAAAGAAAATTTTTCACGCAAAGAAGACGACAATTAAGCGCGAAGAGTTTTGATAAAGTTAGGTTTTGTGTGAGCCGCTTTGTGAACTACAGCTCCTCGCTGTTCTCGTCGCGAATGATATACGTCACCACCCGCCGAGTCCGAAGTCCGCCGAGATGGCTGTTTCTCTGCTCCACTTCACCGCTTTTTTCCAAGGGCAGAATAAAAGTATCGAAAGGGGGGAGAACCACTATAAGTCGGGTCATGTGGAGAGCCGAGGGAGGGAAAAGGGCGATGACGTGACGTCACATACGCGACACAACATGTAGTCTTTATCATTGTGTTTTCTCAATGAATTTTAACTGAAGAATTGCACAATAAACGGTCAAACTCTTGACATGGAAAATTATAATTTAAGCCTATAAACAACATTTGTGTAATCCAAGGCATAACGACCGGGGGATCAGATAATAATTATTTTCCGTCCATTGAACACCATTCATTTTTTTCGCTCCGAAAGGACCCACGGCGCCGTTACTTCCTGCTTCCGCTTCGGCACTCTGTAGGAGCGGTGGGGAAGGACACAGACTGCAGCCGGTTTGTCCAAAAAGGGTGGGGTTCGTGTCTTTTTGCCTATTATCCACTAGCTCATAGGGGCATAACATTTATCAATATTTCGTGACCAATAGTGACTGATATTGACATCACAATAGTAAATGGTAGATTTTCTTAGTTGGGTGAATATGTTAAGTTAAGCTAGCACGGATGCTCCGTTGGTTGAAGGGACTGTAATTTGAAACTGCGTCATGTTTACAAGTGGTAATTTAGCATTATCTGGCTCGGTTACAAGTAACGTTAGTCTGAAGGAACGCTGCACGGAGGAAGTCTGCTTTCCAGTAGCTACAGTATGTGAGGAATATCATGCGTGAACGTCGGTTATAGTTTAAAAGGTGGTTTCATTTGAAGTGAATTATACGTAGACTACCGGTAGCTACTGGAGCTGGTTGTTTTTGGTGGCCTAGGTTGATATTTTGTATTTTTCTTTTGTACACCTTTAGGTTTATGATCAACGTTGCTCAAGAGTCTAAAGTTCAGAAGACTTCCTCAGACCAGTGACAAAGACATGGGTCCTAATAGTGAGTATCACTGTCCCTTTCACAATAATACATTTCCTCAAGTGCTACCGTTCACTTGTATGGCTGCCTTATAAACACATACTAATGAAAGCCCATCTGTCTTCATTCGAGCCAGATAAACTATAAAAGTGTATGTTCGTGTTGTGTTTCAGATACTGCTGTCGCCATCGGAGCAGGTGCAGGTGAGACTTGGCCCCGCCTTTATCGATCATTGTGCAGCAATTATGGATCACCTGTGTTTTCCTTTTTTCAGCCTTCATGTAGAAACTATCATGCATGATCCAACAAATAGCACACTGTCATTAACAACACTTCCCTCTGCTGTGGGGTCCATGCAGTGAGTGCTTTGGTGCTGGCCCCTCTTGTTCTGGGAGCAGCAGGGTTCACGTCAGGTGGAATAGCAGCGGGATCCATGGGGGCTAAAATGATGTCGGCTTCTGCAGTTGCAAACGGAGGAGGAGTGGCAGCGGGGAGTGTGGTGGCTACTTTACAGGCAGCAGGTAAACACCAACACGGCATATGACACGGTGGTGATGACTGTTGCATCTTGATGCTGAGCCGATCGTTGATGCTGGAGCGATACTAAAAGGGGAATCATGTGCTGTGTTACTTCTCATGTCTTTTCAAAGTGTCTGATAAACCTGGAACTGAAGTAATGTACAGTAATGTAGCTTTGTCACATAGAGATTTGAAATAGTGTGTGGATAAAGATTGCAGGATTCAACAAAATACATTACATGAAGGTACAATTGAATGACACTACTGTATACAGTGTGGTGGAAACCCTAACCCGTGTCTTTTTGCTGTAGGTGCAGCTGGTCTTTCTGCAGCTGCCAATGCAGCTGTGGCAGGCGCCGGAGGAGCGGTGGGTTGGCTGGCTAGCTTCATCCGCTGAAAACCATGAAAGAACAAGATGCATGTACACATATATTAACCTTTGCTAAATGAAGGAGGTTATTGCAAATTACAGGACATCAAGTTGCCATATAGCACTTCTGTGCTTTCAGACAACTGAAATGTTTTGTGCAATAAATCTGTACAACCTGTGAAATATACTGGTCCATTGTGTCATCTGTAAACATTTCCATTCTTCATAATGTCCAGCAGGAAGGACCGAGTGAGTAATTGGAAAGTGTTCACTTGTTCATCAACTTTTTGAATGAAAGATGCATACTTTTTTTCTGGTCAGTTAATTTGTGGAACATAAAACCTAAACAGTGACCGGACATATGCTATAAAGCTTATACATCACAGTCAGGACGTTATCAGCTGTGGGTTCTAGTGATGGGTGAACGACAGCTAATTTTTCTTTATTGTCTTTTAAAGCAGCATTGGTCAACATGTGTGGATGTGGCAGCGTCTGTGTGACTACAGTGAGCAGGAGGTGGGAGGGGAGGGGTTACAGACACTCGCATGCAGCACACACACAGCAGGAGGGAGAGAGACGAAAGCGAGAGGAGCGCAAGAGGATTTTACCATTTTATCGAAGATGAGTGACAGCAGGAAAAGGAGTAAAATTTGGACACATTTTAAATTGTTAGACTCTGGAAAGGCAAAGTGTACACTTTGTATAATAAACATGTACATGGTTGCACATTTTAATTGATATTTTGTTGAGTGATGTTTATTTGATTTCGTGTTTTTTCACAAATTAAAATGGGTCTTTTTTTATTTAAAATTTATTTATATATGTTAAGTTTATTAATAAAGCCATATAAATACTATACATAGCCTATGTTTACATTTACATTAGTTATTCATTTTACACATAATTTGGTAATAAATTAATTTAAGTAACAAAAAATCTGAGGAGCCACTTGGGAGCCAAGCCAAAAGAGCCAGCTCTCCACAAAGAGCCGGAGTTCTCATCACTAGTGGGTTCATATACCTGTGACTCAGCTGTGTCATCACATTGGTTCTCCTCCTTATAAACCAACAATTTCACCACCCGGAAACAATTCTGTCATCATCCTTAAGTACACTGATGATAGAAGCTCAATAGGCCGAGAATCATAAACATGGAGGAAAAACCTTGATTCAAATAGCATATTAATACCTTTCTATTTCAATAAACTGTTGGTATACATTTTATCCTCAAAGTAGATCCCGGTGCTGCATGCTGGAATAACACTATTTTCATCTCCAATACTTAATATTGTCCATCCATCCATCCATCCATTGTCTACCGCTTATCCTGTATTCAGGGTCGCGGTACTTAATATTGTATTTTATTAATAACTTTGATCTTGATAAGAGCCACCACGACCTCCAGGGCCAAAATATTATTTTCTTCAGTAACTTAAAGATGGAAGTTTGTCCTTAAAACAGGTTTGAAGGAGCAGTCAGAACTGAACAACTCTTGAGTGTTATTCTGCTCGGTGACGCCCTCTTCTGGTCAGATTTCAGGTTTCATTTTTAAAGAAATTAATTTTTTTTTAACTGACGTCTGCAACCAGTTTCCACAACCAAACTACAACAAACTCATTAGAAGTCATAAGAGTTTCTGTGAGATTGCGACACTGCTCTGTTTACCTCTCTCATTCCTAAAATCGTTCTGTCTTTTGTTCTTCTGATAATCACATAGTCATGACTCAGGCTTTGTGTTATTTTGGATGGACTCTGTGACGCCCTCTCCGGTCCAGTTTCGTTTCTCCAGAAATGATGCCGATAACCTATAGCCGGCTCTCTCGATCGCGAGCCGGCTCCCGTCGTTCACTTCAAAGGGCCGGCTCTAATCCGGCTCTCGTTCGCGACCGACCCATCACTAAAGCCCAGTGAGCCGATTCGAGGCGCATCAGAAGAATACCCATACGCTACAGCAAGACATGGACCTTTGTGAGTAAGCCAGTATAGGAACTATAACACATGTGATTAAGGCAGGTGAAATGTAAATGTTTATTTCGGTCTTCATCTTGTCTTTCAGTTTCACTTGTTGCTGTAGGAGGAGGAGCAGGTAAGACTGCAGCTGTTTCCAACAGTTTTGAACGGGCTTTTAGTGCATCTCCAAAGACGCTCCCCAGGAGTGTCACTAGGTTTTGGACGGATTTAACAGAGATACTTTACTCTGTAAATGTTTAAGGCCACCATTACATTTTTAACACAGTGGAGTGATTATTATTACTGTATTATTATTATTATTATTATTACCGTATTATCATCATCATTATTATTGCTTCAGCCCCCCTAAAATAGGCCTAATGACGCCACTGACGCTCCCTCTGCTGTGTGTGTGTAGTGCTTGCTGTGGTCGGGGCTCCTGTTGTTCTGGGGGCCGTAGGCTTCACCTCGGCGGGAATAGCAGCAGGCTCCTACGCTGCCGGCATGATGTCGGCTGCTGCGGTGGCTAACGGAGGAGCTGTGGCAGCAGGGAGCACGGTGGCTGTTTTGCAGGCAGCAGGTAAACACCAGTACTTGATAAGTTAAAGTCCCAGTCGGCAACATTTTTTTTTGATCATAGTCACTGAAGCCGACACTATGCTCCGATAGAACAACATATATCATCCGGTTTGAGAAAGAAAAAAGGGCCTCTACGTGCACTAGAGCCTGTTTGTTTTGCAAAAATCGTCAGCGCCAGGCTCATCCTATCCAATCAGCACGGCTGTGTTCGTGCACACACAGAGCCCCTCCCCCCTCGGGTCGTTCCACTATCACAGGGGGGAGGCGGAGGGAAGCTTCCAGTAGCTTCCAATTCCTCGGTTAAAAACCGAAGCGAGGAGGTCCAAAACAACCAAGGAAAAGAAAGATAGCGATGGTGCCCGTGATAAAACCAGAGTCAACATCGGACCCAAAGGTGGCGTGATAGGGATTTCAAAGGGCACGGAGTCGAGGGAAGGAGCTCGGTGGTCGTGGGGGAGGAGCGAGAGAGTTGTAAACATTCAAAATCTGACAGAGTGCCCTCGATCCGCCGGACTTGCCGACTGGGACTTTAAAATAGATTCAAACGTGTGGGTTTAAGTGTATCTAATTGGTAATTTCACATTGTCACGATGGAGATTTAGCTCTAGTATTTTAGTTTCAAATAAGGTGTCTCGGTAGATAATAATGCAACAAGACTCTCAGCTTCTCTGTAGCTCCGTGTCCTGATATAAAACCTGTCATGTTGCTGTAGGTGCAGCTGGTCTGTCTGGAGCTGCTACTGCAGCTGTGGCAGCCGCTGGAGCAGGAGCCGCAGCTGTGGTGGATGCGCTCGTCTGAAACCCATGAAGGAACAATAACTTGTATGGTTTTTTGACATGGATCATTGCAGAGGCAATAACAACACTTGTCATGTCATACAAGTTGACATTGTTTTCAATAAATCTGCATTCTTGTCGAAGATACTTGTTCTGTGTGTCATCTGTAAATATATCCATTCCTCATAATGTCCATCATAAGGTTATTGGTGAGAAAGTGATTAAAAGTGTTGTTTGGTTCATTAGCTTTTGGAAATGATAGCTGTAGGCTCTCTCTCTCACCAAGTCATTTTTTTTGTATGTGTAAACATACTTGGTGATAAACCACTTCTGCAATAATTAATCAATTGTTTGACATTAGTATACAGTAGAACAAACCAAGACTGATTTTAAAGGTCACAGTGAAATCTGACAACAAACCTAAATAACTGTATTTTGTATGTATTTATTCCAGCAAAATGAGGATACAGTGTCTGTAAAAAATAATAAAAAAACAAAAAGGCAGGAATGCTTCTTTCTAAAATATATTCTTTCTACAGACTATGATGCTATAATCCTAAAACTCTTATGTATACTTTTTCAGCACTAGATTATTCTGAAAATAAAGGCAAGGCAAGGCAAGGCAACTTTATTTGTATAGCACATTTCATACACAAGGCAGACTCAAAGTGCTTCACATCATAAAACAAAGTGAGAAGAAAAAAGAAAAGAAAAATAGAAGAATTAAAAGAAAATAATAAAAATTTTAAAAATGCATTACAGAAAGAAAATAGAATAAAAACATATTTGCAATAATTAAAAACAGTGCAGACATTAAAAGATTTAGCAGAAAGCTATGGTGAACATAAAAGTTTTCAGTCTAGTTTTAAAAGTGGTCAGAGTTGGGGCAAGTCTTACATCTTCAGGAAGTTTATTCCAGCCATTTGTTGCATAGTGACTAAATGATGCTCTCCCGTGATTGTTGTTTACTCTGGGAATCACTAACAGATTGGTCTCAGAAGATCTTAGTGGTCTAGAGGGCTTATGTAGTGGGAGCATATCAGTGATATACTTCGGTCCTAGACCATGTAGTGATTTATATGTGAGCAGGAGGATTTTGAAATCAATCCTCTGACATACAGGGAGCCAATGTAAGGATTTAAGAATTGGTGTAATGTGCTCACATTTTTTGGTCTTTGTAAGAACTCTAGCAGCAGCGTTCTGAACAAGCTGTAGCTGCCTGACAGTTTTTTTCGGAAGACCTGCAAGGAGACCATTACAGTAGTCTAGCCTACTAGTAATAAAGGCATGTACAAGTTTTTCTAAGTCTTGAGCTGACATGAGCCCTCTAAGTCTTGCTACATTTTTTAGGTGATAGTAGGCTGATTTTGTTACTGATTTAACGTGACTGTCGAAATGTAAATCAGAATCCATAATAACCCCAAGATTTCTGGCTTTGGTTGAGGTTTTCAGGGACAGAGAGTGAAGGTGTTGAATTACTTTAAACCTTTCTTTTTTAGCACCAAAAACAATTATCTCAGTTTTGTCCTCATTTAGTTGTAGGAAATTTTGGCACATCCAGTCTTTGACTTGCTCAATGCACTGGCACAGAAGATCTATGGGGCGATAGTTGTTTGGTGATAGTGCTACATAGATTTGTGTGTCATCGGCATAGCAATGGTGGTCAATGTTATTATTTTGCATGATTTGTCCTAGTGGGAGCATGTAGATGTTGAATAAAGTCGGCCCCAAGATTGAACCTTGGGGGACTCCACACGTTACATTGGTAGGTTCTGATACAAAGTCGCCAATGGAAACAAAATAGTTCCTATCTTGTAGATATGACTTGAACCAGTTTAAGACTGTGCCTGAGAGCCCCACCCAGTTTTCCAACCTGTCCAAGAGTATTGAGTGGTCGACAGTGTCAAATGCAGCACTGAGGTCTAGTAGCATTAATATTGAAGTTTTGCCAGAGTCTGTGTTAAGACGGATGTCATTTACAACTTTAATAAGGGCCGTCTCGGTGCTATGAAAAGGTCGAAATCCTGACTGGAAGTTGTTGTGGCAGCCAGTTGAAGCCAGGAAGTGATTTAGTTGTTGGAGGACAACTTTCTCAATTATTTTACTTATGAAGGGTAGATTTGAAATTGGTCTGTAGTTGTTGATAATAGAGGCATCTAGGCTCCACTTTTTTAGAAGAGGTTTAATGACTGCAGTTTTGAAGGCCTTTGGGAAATTGCCTGATTGAATGGAGTTATTAACTATTTGCAATACGTCTATTGATAGGCAGTCAAAAACATTCTTAAAAAAGTTGGTAGGTAAAGCATCAAGGCAGCAGGTGGATGATTTTAGATTTGTCACCGTTTCCACTAGAGTTTTAGAGTCTATGGCATTAAAGCTTGCCATCATTGCTGTGTTACTTTTGCCTGAACAGGTTGGTGATCCAACTTTTTTGTTTGAGATATTGATGGCGCGTCTGATGCCTTCAATTTTATTAGTATAAAAGAATGCAAACTCATTGCATTTCTGCGTGGAATGTAGTTTAGCTGGTATTTGTGTTGGGGGGTTGGTCAGTCTGTCAACAGTTGCAAATAGGGTTTTCGCCTTATTAGTGTTGTTGTTTATGATATTGGAGAAGTATGTTTCTCTCGCACTTTTTAAGACTAAATTGTAGGCCCGGAGGCTCTCTTTATAGATGTCATGGTGAATATGAAGTTTAGTACTCCGCCAGATTCGTTCAGCCTTCCTGCACTCTCTTCTCTGGGCTGTCACAACAGCAGCTTTTCTCCAGGGTGCCTTTTGCTTACCAGAAATTGTTTTAACCGTAGCAGGTGCAATGACATCTATGACATTCAGAATTTTGGAATTAAAGATGTTTACAAGATCATCAGCATGACATGGGTTTAGAGGTGGTAACGAGGAAATGGCATTTTTAAAGAGTACATTGGCATGTTCATTGATGTATCGTTTTTTGACCTTATTTGATTCTGTTTGTGTGTCAGGAATGAAAGAAATATTAAAGAAAACACAGAAGTGATCAGACAATGAAGGATCAGTCACAAAAACATCAGAAACATTGAGACCTTTTGTGATAATCAGGTCCAGGGTGTGTCCCTTACAATGAGTAGCCTCTTTCACATGTTGAGAAAGGTCAAATGTGTCTAGAATATTAAAAAGTTCTTTTGCACCCTTGTCATTCAAATCATCAATATGAAAATTAAAGTCACCAGTTATAACTAGGCAGTCAAAATCAGTGGAGATGCTAGACAATAATTCAGTAAAATCATCGAAAAAATTTGACGAATATTTAGGTGGCCTGTAAATAATTAACAGGAGAACTCTGGGAGAGCATTTCAACACAGCACAAAGATATTCGAATGATGGAAAAACACCAAGGGACATCTGTTTCCCCTGAAATGTATTTTTAAATATAGCAGCAACCCCTCCCCCTCTTTTCCCAGATCTACAAACATCTATAAAATTATAGTTGGGGGGTGCTGTCTCGATCAGAATGCTTGCACTATTATTTTGTTCTAGCCATGTTTCAGTTAAAAACATAAAATCAAGTTTAGAAGTAGTAATAAAATCATTGACTAAAAATGATTTGTTATTAAGAGACCTTACATTTAGCAGACCCATCCTGATGGTGTTATTGACAGGCTTTGAGGTTGACTTTGATTTTGAGAGAACAGGAATGAGATTGTTTAGGTTAGCTGTGTGTTCAAGTTTCCCAATGTTTACTCTCTTAGTAGTCACAACAGGAATGCAGAAGGTGCCATGTTTTGATGTAGGCGACCTTGGGTCCAGCTGATAATGCGGTCTACTGCTGAACCCTTTTCTGTCTCAGTAATATTCAGGGCTGCTTTCAGGGTGGGGAGGGGGTGGCCAAAAGGGAAGAGTCTTGGAGGTCTTGGATTTTAGTGACTTAGTTGCAGCTTTGAGAGAGGGGGTCTTGGATTTTGGTGACTTCGTTGCAGCTTTGGAAGAGGGGGTCTTGAGTTTTGGTGACTTAGTTGCAGCTTTGGAAGAGGGGATCTTGGATTTTGGTGACTTCGTTGCAGCTTTGGAAGAGGGGGTCTTGAGTTTTGGTGACTTAGTTGCAGCCTTGGGAGGGGGGGTCTGAGTAGGGCAGGGGGTAGGTGGGGGTAGCTCCTGGAATTCCAAGGGGGAGGAGGGGAGAGAAAGGTTTATTGGAGGGAGGGAGAATGACGAAGACCTGGATTGGGATTAAAATCCAGTTTAAAGACTAAACAAATAATAAATAAATAAAATTCCAAATGATTTGGGTGGCTTGGGAACAATTTAGGGCAGCTCCAGCCCCCCTTAAATAGGCCTTTTAAAAAGTAATGACAAAGATATTTATAATATTGTCATAGAATAATATTGCCAGGGTACACCTGGACAGGTCGCCAGTCTATCACAGGGCTGACATGTAGAGACTGACAACCATTCACGCTCACATTCACACCTACGGGCAATTTAGAGTCATCAATGAAACTATCCCCATCCTGCATGTCTTTGGGAGGAAGCCAGAGAACCCGGAGAGAACCCACGCTAACACGGAGAGAACATGGAAACTCCACACAGAAGGAACCCGACCCGGGAATTGAACCCGGGACCCTCTCGCTGTGAGGCGACAGTGCTACCCACTGGGGTATTCATGTAAATGTGAGGAATACTGGGTTCAGCATGTTTTAAAACAACATAAAAGTCATAGTATGTCATGTATGTCATTTTACAGTACAAAATGTCTTTAAAAAAGTAATGACAAAGAGATGTCATATCATTGTCAAAGAAAGTAATAAAACAATATATATGGTAAGTCATAAATCATGTCAATAAAAACTAATTGTGATCAAAATAGTTGCGAGGACAATCACGTGGAAAAAATCTGTCTTTAATATGTGCTCTGGTTAATCCCATTGGTCTGTTATTGCCACTAACAAGGAATAGGTTACAATGGGGTCCATCCATCGTCTACCGCTTATCCTGTATTCAGGTCATTGTATTGTATCCCAGCTGTCATTGGATGAAGGTGGGGTACACCTGGACAGGACGCCAGTCCATCACAGGGCCGACATGTAGAGACCAACAACCATTCACGCTCACATTCACAACTACGGGCAATTTAGAGTCATCAATAAACCTATTCCCATTCTGCATGTCTTGTAAGGGTACAATTGAATGACACTACTGTATACACTGTGGTGGAAACGGTTTAATTTATCCCTGTTTCATTGACTTTGTTTAGCTTGTGGTTTTAAGTGTTGCATCTTAATGGTAATTTCAAACACAGTGCATGGGATAGTGCATAGATAATAATGACACCTTTTACATCCTCCTTTAGCTTGAGAACAAGACTCTCAGCTTCTCTGTGGCTCCGTGTCCTGATATGAAACCTGTGTCTTCTTGCTGTAGGTGCAGGTCCTCAAAGTAGTTCCTGGTGCTGCATGCTGGAATAACACTGTTTTCATCTCCAGTGTGAGTACTTCATATTGTATTTTATTAATAACTTTTATCTTGATAAGAGCCACCACGACCTCCAGGGCCAAAATATTATTTTCTTCGGTAACTTAAAGATGGAAGTTTGTCCTGAAAACAGGTTTGAAGGAGCAGTCAGAACTGAACAACTCTTGAGTGTTATTCTGCTCGGTGACGCCCTCTTCTGGTCAGATTTTAAGTTTCATTTTTAAAGAAATTATATTTATTATATTCGGTTCAGTTTCGTTTCTCCAGAAATTATGACGATAACCTATAAAGCCCAGTGAGCCGATTCGAGGCACATCAGTAGGATATCCAAACGCTACAGCAAGACATGGGTCTTTGTGAGTATTTATTTTTATTTATATAAAAAATTTAAAGCAAGTATAGGAACTATAACACATGTTGTGATTAAGGCAGGTGAACTGTAAATGTTTATTTCGGTCTTCATCTTGTCTTTCAGTGTCACTTGTCGCTGTAGGAGGAGGAGCAGGTAAGACTGCAGCTGTTTCCAGCAGTTTTGAACGGGCTTTTAGTGCATCTCCTCTGACGCTTCCTCTGCTGTGTGTGTGCGTGTGTGTCTGCAGCAGTTGCTGTGGTCGGGGCTCCTGTTGTTCTGGGGGCCATAGGCTTTACCTCGGCGGGAATAGCAGCAGGCTCCTACGCTGCCGGCATGATGTCGTCTGCTGCGGTGGCTAACGGAGGCGCTGTGGCAGCTGGAAGTTTGGTGGCTACTTTGCAGGCATTTGGTAAACATCAGTACTGATTAGTTAAAATGTATTTTCTAGTCAATCTAGTATTTTAGTTTAAAATACAGTCTCGTTAGATAATAATGCTATGTAGGCAATAATAATGTTACCGTTTTGCATCATCTTTTAGCTTGAGATCAATACTCTCAGCTTCCCTGTAGCTCCGTGTCCTGATATAAAACCTGTGTCATGTTCCTGTAGGTGCAGCTGGTCTGTCTGCAGCTGCTACTGCAGCTACGGCAGCCGCTGGAGGAGGCGTCGCAGGAACAGCGTTAGCGGTGGCTGCGCTCGTCTGAAACCCATGAAGGAACAAAAACATGTATGTTTTATTGAGTTGCATGATTGCAGAGGCAACAGCAACTGAAGCACTTTTGTCATGTCAGTCAACTTGATATTGTTTTCAATAAATCTGCATTCTTGTCAAAGATACTTGTTCTGTGTGTCATCTGTAAATATATCCATTCCTCATAATGTCCATCATAGGGTTCTCGGTGAGAAAGTGTTTAAAAGTGTGGTTTGATTCATTTGCTTTTGGAAATGATAGCAGTAGGCTATATATATATATATATATATATATATATATATATATATATATATATATTTAGCTGTGTTTAGCTGTGTTATAAGCTACATGAGGGTCTATTGATCATTCCATGGTGGCATCAGAGGGCTGCTGTGCATAATAATAATAACACAAATAATAATAAGCCTCTTACCGGATTCAGGACAGTGTGTTTCGCATTTGCCACAGACATCGGGCTTCTTGTGTCTGACTACAACATGCAGCCGCGCTGAGAGACAACAGGCTCTGTGCTGTTTGCGGTAAGTGAGAGCGGGTTGTAGCTCTGCGCTACACGGGGATGGTGGCAGTGGGCATCTTCTCTCCATCCGCTCCGAGCACTGCGCGCATGCGCAACTCCTACCATGTGATCAGGTCCGTTAATCAGGCCGATTTCGACTGTTAAACATTGTTACAAACGTTTTTTTATTATAATTATTGTCAAGGACAAAAAAGGGATGATTCAAATAAGCGATAGCTGATAAAATTATGTTTTTATTTATTCATGTATCTTTTGAAATATCCGGGGTTAAAGTGCAACGGGGGGGGACTAGGCCTATATTAAGTATAACTGCGTCATCTTGAATTCAGATAAGTTTCGTTTCTCCAAAAACTGGAACTCTTCGGCTGATCACACCAGATAAATATGTCGCGTGTGTATTGCTGCTTTTCTTTACATAAAGTCAAATGAATAACAGTAATCATAGTGACTGTGATGGTTAAGGCATGTAAACGTTTTAATTTTGTGTTTCAGATAAAGCCGTCGCCGTTGGAATAGGAGCGGGAGCAGGAGCACGTAAGACTTTGGAAAGGGTTTAGATCACCTGTTGTTTACTTTTTCCGCTGCATATGGCAAGCCGTTTTAACATTTAATAGCTAGACTGAATATGTATTGCAGATATCTGTAATTCAATTCTTCCTAGTCATAAAGAACATTTCAGATATCCAGAATATTCATTCTAGATATCCAGAATGTAATTCTGGATATCTGAAATTGAAAGCCCAATACACATGAATGGCAAAAGTGACGTCATTTGTCCTAGGAAGAATGTCATTGTGGATATCTGAAATGTTCTTTTTGACTAGGAAGAATTGAATTACAGATATCTGTAGTACATATTCAGTCTAGCTATTAAATGTTAAAACGGCCACTTGTACTTTTTAAGGATTTTTTAGATATCTTAAATGTAGTTTTGACTAGTACAATCAAAGTTGTAGATATCTTAAAATATCATTTTTACTAGTAAGAATGTATTGTGGATATCTTTAATTACCATTTCTCATTTTGACTAGGAGAAAAGCTATTATGGATATCTAAAATATAATTACAGATAGTAGTGTGGTTCGATTAAATGTTAAAACGGCTTGCCATAGCTGCAGTGTGTTTTATATGTCCTGATGAATTAACAACAGAGATCCCTCTGCTGTGTGTGTGTGTGTGTGTGTGTGTGTGTGTGTGTGTGTGTGTGTGTGTGTGTGTGTGTGTGTGTGTGTAGTGCTTGCTGTGGTCGGGGCTCCTGTTGTTCTGGGGGCCGTAGGCTTCACCTCGGCGGGAATAGCAGCAGGCTCCTACGCTGCCGGCATGATGTCTGCTGCAGCGGTGGCTAACGGAGGAGCTGTTGCAGCTGGAAGTTTGGTGGCTACTTTGCAGGCAATAGGTAAACACCAGTAGATGATTTTTTTTTTTTTTTTTAATTGTGTGGCGTCTTAATGGTGAGATGAGCATTGCTGGAACACCAATTAAAGGGCCATACCAGTCTAATTCTGACTTCCTTCCATTAGCAGAGTTGTCCCCCGTCTTCAACACATGCATCAGTGTCTGCATGTACTTTAGTAGAGCTCAGCCTACCCGTTTTAACCACCGCTCACCGCCATTCATGTTGAAATGGTGTGGAAAAACACTCTACGAGACTGTTAAATCTCTGGGTTTAGGTCATTCAACCTGGAGATAAGAACTATATGCTCTGTTACTTTGTTTTAGAAACGTAATCTAATTGAACTGACCTCTTCTTTGGCATGATTGAGAATCTATATTTAAGTTAAACTTGTTACACGTCGTCTTCTAGCTTGAGAACAAAACTCAGCTCCTCTGTAGTTCCATATCTTGACTGTGTAATCCTACAGGTGCAGTTGGTTTGTCAGGAGCTGCCACCGCAGCCGTGTCCGGCGTTGGAGGAGCAGTGGGATGGCTGGTCAGCTTACTCCATAAAAAGAAAAAGGAATAACAGATGCATTTACAGATTTTTTCCAAAATAATAATGCATCCTATCAAGCTTTTTCTCTACATTTATGGACATGAACATCAGCCTCCATATGCCACTGGATCTGAAACTTTCATTTTGATTTGTATTCATGTCTGCCTATATGTTGTGCTGCTTACATTGTGTTTTGAGCCTTTTTTGTGTGTTGTGCAATAAACAAATTCCACCATACGGTCCTCACTAACAGACTGATTGTTTGATCATGAAAGTAAAGTCAAATGTCATCCTCATAATGGTGCTATTGGTATTTCAGTGTGGTCTGTTTTTGTGAATACAGACTTAATATAAATGGAGTTATTAACAACAAGCCATGAGAGCTGTGTCTATTATGATGTTCATTATGTTCATCTGACAGGTTCAACAAAGTAAATCATACATTGACTGTCTAATGTTCTGTAAACTGAAGACAAGCTTTCATTCCCCCCAAACACAACATAAAGGGACTTTGAATTGCAGAATTTGCTACTAATTTAGTATGGCAATACTGCTTTTCACTGATAAGGATTTAGTATTACATCAAGGTGTTTCCAGTTTTAAATAAGAGGATGAGGACTTGAAGAGTTATGTATTTGACCATGGGCATGACTCATATCTTTATTTAAAATTATAAAATAAAGTTTCCATTCAATCAACTTTAATAAATATATACAAGAACGAAAATGATATTTTATAATGCAGGTCTGCATGAGGTATGCTTTGTTCATAAATTAAAAATAACATCCAGTGCTGAATACTTACGTTTTCAGGTTTGTTCATTTCGTACATGTTTTCCTAAAGTCCGATGCTTTTATTTTGAAAATGAAACGCCAGTAGGAGCGGTGGGGAAGGACACAGACTGCAGCCGGTTTGTCCAAAAAGGGTGGGGTTCGTGTCTTTTTGCCTATTATCCACTAGCTCATAGGGGCATAACATTTATCAATATTTCGTGACCAATAGTGACTGATATTGACATCACAATAGTAAATGGTAGATTTTCTTAGTTGGGTGAATATGTTAAGTTAAGCTAGCACGGATGCTCCGTTGGTTGAAGGGACTGTAATTTGAAACTGCGTCATGTTTACAAGTGGTAATTTAGCATTATCTGGCTCGGTTACAAGTAACGTTAGTCTGAAGGAACGCTGCACGGAGGAAGTCTGCTTTCCAGTAGCTACAGTATGTGAGGAATATCATGCGTGAACGTCGGTTATAGTTTAAAAGGTGGTTTCATTTGAAGTGAATTATACGTAGACTACCGGTAGCTACTGGAGCTGGTTGTTTTTGGTGGCCTAGGTTGATATTTTGTATTTTTCTTTTGTACACCTTTAGGTTTATGATCAACGTTGCTCAAGAGTCTAAAGTTCAGAAGACTTCCTCAGACCAGTGACAAAGACATGGGTCCTAATAGTGAGTATCACTGTCCCTTTCACAATAATACATTTCCTCAAGTGCTACCGTTCACTTGTATGGCTGCCTTATAAACACATACTAATGAAAGCCCATCTGTCTTCATTCGAGCCAGATAAACTATAAAAGTGTATGTTCGTGTTGTGTTTCAGATACTGCTGTCGCCATCGGAGCAGGTGCAGGTGAGACTTGGCCCCGCCTTTATCGATCATTGTGCAGCAATTATGGATCACCTGTGTTTTCCTTTTTTCAGCCTTCATGTAGAAACTATCATGCATGATCCAACAAATAGCACACTGTCATTAACAACACTTCCCTCTGCTGTGGGGTCCATGCAGTGAGTGCTTTGGTGCTGGCCCCTCTTGTTCTGGGAGCAGCAGGGTTCACGTCAGGTGGAATAGCAGCGGGATCCATGGGGGCTAAAATGATGTCGGCTTCTGCAGTTGCAAACGGAGGAGGAGTGGCAGCGGGGAGTGTGGTGGCTACTTTACAGGCAGCAGGTAAACACCAACACGGCATATGACACGGTGGTGATGACTGTTGCATCTTGATGCTGAGCCGATCGTTGATGCTGGAGCGATACTAAAAGGGGAATCATGTGCTGTGTTACTTCTCATGTCTTTTCAAAGTGTCTGATAAACCTGGAACTGAAGTAATGTACAGTAATGTAGCTTTGTCACATAGAGATTTGAAATAGTGTGTGGATAAAGATTGCAGGATTCAACAAAATACATTACATGAAGGTACAATTGAATGACACTACTGTATACAGTGTGGTGGAAACCCTAACCCGTGTCTTTTTGCTGTAGGTGCAGCTGGTCTTTCTGCAGCTGCCAATGCAGCTGTGGCAGGCGCCGGAGGAGCGGTGGGTTGGCTGGCTAGCTTCATCCGCTGAAAACCATGAAAGAACAAGATGCATGTACACATATATTAACCTTTGCTAAATGAAGGAGGTTATTGCAAATTACAGGACATCAAGTTGCCATATAGCACTTCTGTGCTTTCAGACAACTGAAATGTTTTGTGCAATAAATCTGTACAACCTGTGAAATATACTGGTCCATTGTGTCATCTGTAAACATTTCCATTCTTCATAATGTCCAGCAGGAAGGACCGAGTGAGTAATTGGAAAGTGTTCACTTGTTCATCAACTTTTTGAATGAAAGATGCATACTTTTTTTCTGGTCAGTTAATTTGTGGAACATAAAACCTAAACAGTGACCGGACATATGCTATAAAGCTTATACATCACAGTCAGGACGTTATCAGCTGTGGGTTCTAGTGATGGGTGAACGACAGCTAATTTTTCTTTATTGTCTTTTAAAGCAGCATTGGTCAACATGTGTGGATGTGGCAGCGTCTGTGTGACTACAGTGAGCAGGAGGTGGGAGGGGAGGGGTTACAGACACTCGCATGCAGCACACACACAGCAGGAGGGAGAGAGACGAAAGCGAGAGGAGCGCAAGAGGATTTTACCATTTTATCGAAGATGAGTGACAGCAGGAAAAGGAGTAAAATTTGGACACATTTTAAATTGTTAGACTCTGGAAAGGCAAAGTGTACACTTTGTATAATAAACATGTACATGGTTGCACATTTTAATTGATATTTTGTTGAGTGATGTTTATTTGATTTCGTGTTTTTTCACAAATTAAAATGGGTCTTTTTTTATTTAAAATTTATTTATATATGTTAAGTTTATTAATAAAGCCATATAAATACTATACATAGCCTATGTTTACATTTACATTAGTTATTCATTTTACACATAATTTGGTAATAAATTAATTTAAGTAACAAAAAATCTGAGGAGCCACTTGGGAGCCAAGCCAAAAGAGCCAGCTCTCCACAAAGAGCCGGAGTTCTCATCACTAGTGGGTTCATATACCTGTGACTCAGCTGTGTCATCACATTGGTTCTCCTCCTTATAAACCAACAATTTCACCACCCGGAAACAATTCTGTCATCATCCTTAAGTACACTGATGATAGAAGCTCAATAGGCCGAGAATCATAAACATGGAGGAAAAACCTTGATTCAAATAGCATATTAATACCTTTCTATTTCAATAAACTGTTGGTATACATTTTATCCTCAAAGTAGATCCCGGTGCTGCATGCTGGAATAACACTATTTTCATCTCCAATACTTAATATTGTCCATCCATCCATCCATCCATTGTCTACCGCTTATCCTGTATTCAGGGTCGCGGTACTTAATATTGTATTTTATTAATAACTTTGATCTTGATAAGAGCCACCACGACCTCCAGGGCCAAAATATTATTTTCTTCAGTAACTTAAAGATGGAAGTTTGTCCTTAAAACAGGTTTGAAGGAGCAGTCAGAACTGAACAACTCTTGAGTGTTATTCTGCTCGGTGACGCCCTCTTCTGGTCAGATTTCAGGTTTCATTTTTAAAGAAATTAAATTTTTTTTAACTGACGTCTGCAACCAGTTTCCACAACCAAACTACAACAAACTCATTAGAAGTCATAAGAGTTTCTGTGAGATTGCGACACTGCTCTGTTTACCTCTCTCATTCCTAAAATCGTTCTGTCTTTTGTTCTTCTGATAATCACATAGTCATGACTCAGGCTTTGTGTTATTTTGGATGGACTCTGTGACGCCCTCTCCGGTCCAGTTTCGTTTCTCCAGAAATGATGCCGATAACCTATAGCCGGCTCTCTCGATCGCGAGCCGGCTCCCGTCGTTCACTTCAAAGGGCCGGCTCTAATCCGGCTCTCGTTCGCGACCGACCCATCACTAAAGCCCAGTGAGCCGATTCGAGGCGCATCAGAAGAATACCCATACGCTACAGCAAGACATGGACCTTTGTGAGTAAGCCAGTATAGGAACTATAACACATGTGATTAAGGCAGGTGAAATGTAAATGTTTATTTCGGTCTTCATCTTGTCTTTCAGTTTCACTTGTTGCTGTAGGAGGAGGAGCAGGTAAGACTGCAGCTGTTTCCAACAGTTTTGAACGGGCTTTTAGTGCATCTCCAAAGACGCTCCCCAGGAGTGTCACTAGGTTTTGGACGGATTTAACAGAGATACTTTACTCTGTAAATGTTTAAGGCCACCATTACATTTTTAACACAGTGGAGTGATTATTATTACTGTATTATTATTATTATTATTATTACCGTATTATCATCATCATCATTATTGCTTCAGCCCCCCTAAAATAGGCCTAATGACGCCACTGACGCTCCCTCTGCTGTGTGTGTGTAGTGCTTGCTGTGGTCGGGGCTCCTGTTGTTCTGGGGGCCGTAGGCTTCACCTCGGCGGGAATAGCAGCAGGCTCCTACGCTGCCGGCATGATGTCGGCTGCTGCGGTGGCTAACGGAGGAGCTGTGGCAGCAGGGAGCACGGTGGCTGTTTTGCAGGCAGCAGGTAAACACCAGTACTTGATAAGTTAAAGTCCCAGTCGGCAACATTTTTTTTTGATCATAGTCACTGAAGCCGACACTATGCTCCGATAGAACAACATATATCATCCGGTTTGAGAAAGAAAAAAGGGCCTCTACGTGCACTAGAGCCTGTTTGTTTTGCAAAAATCGTCAGCGCCAGGCTCATCCTATCCAATCAGCACGGCTGTGTTCGTGCACACACAGAGCCCCTCCCCCCTCGGGTCGTTCCACTATCACAGGGGGGAGGCGGAGGGAAGCTTCCAGTAGCTTCCAATTCCTCGGTTAAAAACCGAAGCGAGGAGGTCCAAAACAACCAAGGAAAAGAAAGATAGCGATGGTGCCCGTGATAAAACCAGAGTCAACATCGGACCCAAAGGTGGCGTGATAGGGATTTCAAAGGGCACGGAGTCGAGGGAAGGAGCTCGGTGGTCGTGGGGGAGGAGCGAGAGAGTTGTAAACATTCAAAATCTGACAGAGTGCCCTCGATCCGCCGGACTTGCCGACTGGGACTTTAAAATAGATTCAAACGTGTGGGTTTAAGTGTATCTAATTGGTAATTTCACATTGTCACGATGGAGATTTAGCTCTAGTATTTTAGTTTCAAATAAGGTGTCTCGGTAGATAATAATGCAACAAGACTCTCAGCTTCTCTGTAGCTCCGTGTCCTGATATAAAACCTGTCATGTTGCTGTAGGTGCAGCTGGTCTGTCTGGAGCTGCTACTGCAGCTGTGGCAGCCGCTGGAGCAGGAGCCGCAGCTGTGGTGGATGCGCTCGTCTGAAACCCATGAAGGAACAATAACTTGTATGGTTTTTTGACATGGATCATTGCAGAGGCAATAACAACACTTGTCATGTCATACAAGTTGACATTGTTTTCAATAAATCTGCATTCTTGTCGAAGATACTTGTTCTGTGTGTCATCTGTAAATATATCCATTCCTCATAATGTCCATCATAAGGTTATTGGTGAGAAAGTGATTAAAAGTGTTGTTTGGTTCATTAGCTTTTGGAAATGATAGCTGTAGGCTCTCTCTCTCACCAAGTCATTTTTTTTGTATGTGTAAACATACTTGGTGATAAACCACTTCTGCAATAATTAATCAATTGTTTGACATTAGTATACAGTAGAACAAACCAAGACTGATTTTAAAGGTCACAGTGAAATCTGACAACAAACCTAAATAACTGTATTTTGTATGTATTTATTCCAGCAAAATGAGGATACAGTGTCTGTAAAAAATAATAAAAAAAACAAAAAGGCAGGAATGCTTCTTTCTAAAATATATTCTTTCTACAGACTATGATGCTATAATCCTAAAACTCTTATGTATACTTTTTCACCACTAGATTATTCTGAAAATAAAGACTAAACAAATAATAAATAAATAAAATTCCAAATGATTTGGGTGGCTTGGGAACAATTTAGGGCAGCTCCAGCCCCCCTTAAATAGGCCTTTTAAAAAGTAATGACAAAGATATTTATAATATTGTCATAGAATAATATTGCCAGGGTACACCTGGACAGGTCGCCAGTCTATCACAGGGCTGACATGTAGAGACTGACAACCATTCACGCTCACATTCACACCTACGGGCAATTTAGAGTCATCAATGAAACTATCCCCATCCTGCATGTCTTTGGGAGGAAGCCAGAGAACCCGGAGAGAACCCACGCTAACACGGAGAGAACATGGAAACTCCACACAGAAGGAACCCGACCCGGGAATTGAACCCGGGACCCTCTCGCTGTGAGGCGACAGTGCTACCCACTGGGGTATTCATGTAAATGTGAGGAATACTGGGTTCAGCATGTTTTAAAACAACATAAAAGTCATAGTATGTCATGTATGTAATTTTACAGTACAAAATGTCTTTAAAAAAGTAATGACAAAGAGATGTCATATCATTGTCAAAGAAAGTAATAAAACAATATATATGGTAAGTCATAAATCATTTCAATAAAAACTAATTGTGATCAAAATAGTTGCGAGGACAATCACGTGGAAAAAATCTGTCTTTAATATGTGCTCTGGTTAATCCCATTGGTCTGTTATTGCCACTAACAAGGAATAGGTTACAATGGGGTCCATCCATCGTCTACCGCTTATCCTGTATTCAGGTCATTGTATTGTAACCCAGCTGTCATTGGATGAAGGTGGGGTACACCTGGACAGGACGCCAGTCCATCACAGGGCCGACATGTAGAGACCAACAACCATTCACGCTCACATTCACAACTACGGGCAATTTAGAGTCATCAATAAACCTATTCCCATTCTGCATGTCTTGTAAGGGTACAATTGAATGACACTACTGTATACACTGTGGTGGAAACGGTTTAATTTATCCCTGTTTCATTGACTTTGTTTAGCTTGTGGTTTTAAGTGTTGCATCTTAATGGTAATTTCAAACACAGTGCATGGGATAGTGCATAGATAATAATGACACCTTTTACATCCTCCTTTAGCTTGAGAACAAGACTCTCAGCTTCTCTGTGGCTCCGTGTCCTGATATAAAACCTGTGTCTTCTTGCTGTAGGTGCAGGTCCTCAAAGTAGTTCCTGGTGCTGCATGCTGGAATAACACTGTTTTCATCTCCAGTGTGAGTACTTCATATTGTATTTTATTAATAACTTTTATCTTGATAAGAGCCACCACGACCTCCAGGGCCAAAATATTATTTTCTTCGGTAACATAAAGATGGAAGTTTGTCCTGAAAACAGGTTTGAAGGAGCAGTCAGAACTGAACAACTCTTGAGTGTTATTCTGCTCGGTGACGCCCTCTTCTGGTCAGATTTTAAGTTTCATTTTTAAAGAAATTATATTTATTATATTCGGTTCAGTTTCGTTTCTCCAGAAATTATGACGATAACCTATAAAGCCCAGTGAGCCGATTCGAGGCACATCAGTAGGATATCCAAACGCTACAGCAAGACATGGGTCTTTGTGAGTATTTATTTTTATTTATATAAAAAAATTTAAAGCAAGTATAGGAACTATAACACATGTTGTGATTAAGGCAGGTGAACTGTAAATGTTGATTTCGGTCTTCATCTTGTCTTTCAGTGTCATTTGCCGTTGTAGGAGGAGGAGCAGGTAAGACTGCAGCTGTTTCCAACAGTTTTGAACGGGCTTTTAGTGCATCTCCTCTGACGCTTCCTCTGCTGTGTGTGTGCGTGTGTGTGTCTGCAGTAGTTGCTGTGGTCGGGGCTCCTGTTGTTCTGGGGGCCATAGGCTTTACCTCGGCGGGAATAGCAGCAGGCTCCTACGCTGCCGGCATGATGTCGTCTGCTGCGGTGGCTAACGGAGGCGCTGTGGCAGCTGGAAGTTTGGTGGCTACTTTGCAGGCATTTGGTAAACATCAGTACTGATTAGTTAAAATGTATTTTCTAGTCAATCTAGTATTTTAGTTTAAAATACAGTCTCGTTAGATAATAATGCTATGTAGGCAATAATTATGTTACCGTTTTGCATCATCTTTTAGCTTGAGATCAATACTCTCAGCTTCTCTGTAGCTCCGTGTCCTGATATAAAACCTGTGTCATGTTCCTGTAGGTGCAGCTGGTCTGTCTGCAGCTGCTACTGCAGCTACGGCAGCCGCTGGAGGAGGCGTCGCAGGAACAGCGTTAGCGGTGGCTGCGCTCGTCTGAAACCCATGAAGGAACAAATACATGTATGTTTTATTGAGTTGCATGATTGCAGAGGCAACAGCAACTGAAGCACTTTTGTCATGTCAGTCAACTTGATATTGTTTTCAATAAATCTGCATTCTTGTCAAAGATACTTGTTCTGTGTGTCATCTGTAAATATATCCATTCCTCATAATGTCCATCATAGGGTTCTCGGTGAGAAAGTGTTTAAAAGTGTGGTTTGATTCATTTGCTTTTAGAAATGATAGCAGTAGGCTATATATATATATATATATATATATATATATATACAGTATATATATATATATAAAAATGAGTTGTATGTGTAAACAGGCTACTTGGTGATAAACGACTTCTGCAATAATTAATCAATTACAAAAATGTATTGAAATACCACATGAAGACACCGATTTGAGAGTAAAAATAAGTAAAATGTTTGACATTTGGAGATAACTGAGAAAAACATTTTTTGTTCAGTAGTTTTTCTCTCATAAAATATACAGTAGAGTAAACCAAGACTGATTTTAAAGGTCACAGTGAAATCTGACAACAAACAACTGTATTTTGTATGTATTTATTCAAGCAAAATGAGGACAGTGTCTGTACAAAAAATAATAAAAAAAACAAAAAGGCAGAAATGCTTCTTTCTAAAATATATTTTTTCTACAGACTATGATGCTATAATCCTACAACTCTATGTATACCCTTTCATCACTATGAGATTATTCTGAAAATAAAGACTAAACAAATAAAAAATAAATAAAATGCCAAATGATTTGGGTGGGTTGGGAACAATTTAGGGCAGCTCCAACCCCCCTTAAATAGGCCTAACAACATCACTGCTCTGAGCCACATAAATACACTTTAACTAGGTGCTGTCAGCGTGAGGATAAGTATGCCATTAAAAAAGTCAGAGTTAAGTATGTCTGAAAACTGTTGAAACGTCACAGTATGGTCTGTTGGGAAAAAATGTCACAAAAGTCATAAGCATGTTTTTAAACAACATAAAAGTCATAGTATGTCATATATGTCATTTTACAGTACAATATGTCTTTAAAAAAGTAATGACAAAGAGATTTATAATATTGTCATAGAAAGTAATTAAAAAAAATAATACAGTAAGTCATAAATCATGTCAATAAAAACAAATTCAAAATAGTTGAGAGGACAGTCGCAGAGAAAAAAACAAATTTGTGTTATGTGCTCTGGTTAATCTGATTGGTCTGTTATTGTCACTGACAAGAAGGAATAGGTTACAATGGGGTCCATCCATCGTCTACCGCTTATCCTGTATTCAGGGTCGCGATCCCAGCTGTCATTGGGCGAAGGCAGGGTTCACCTGGACAGGACGCCAGTCTATCGCAGGGCCAACATGTAGAGACAAACAACCATTCACGCTCACATTCACAACTACGGGCAATTTAGAGTCACCAATTAACCTATCCCCATCCTGTTGGAGGAAGCCAGAGAACCTGGAGAGAACCCACGCTTACACGGGGAGAACATGCAAACTCCACACAGAAGGAACCCGAACCCAACCCGGGAATCAAACCCGGGACCCTCTCGCTGTGAGGTGACAGCGTTACACACTGGGGTATTCATGTAAATGTGAGGAATACTGGTTTCATTAGACAAATCAATATACAATATTAGTAAGAATTAAGCTAAATGACTAAGTGTTCATCATGTGATTTGGAAAAAGTTATCAGTTGTTTGGTGTCAACTTTTAATGCTTGCTTTTTATTTAAATTATTGACGGAGCAAGAGATTGCAGCTATTTACCCCTCTCCAATCAAATGAATAATCAACACTTTTTAGGAGGGAAAAATACAGGAAGAGTGCTTTTTTTAATACAGCCATTTTTACTTCCAATGTTGAAACAGAAAAACGTGATTGCATAACAGTCCATGCTCATTTGGCCCAGATTTACCCAGACTCCACATCTGAGGGCATTTGGTCTTACAGTAACAATACCAACACACCTAAATGACAAATTAAGACAGACAGGTGACAACAGTGGAGACACCGAACCGAGGGACACGGAGCAGAAATACAAATTGGGCATGATTCATGTCAATAAATGCTGAATATGTAAATTAAAAATAAATCAGCATTTATTGACATGAATCAATAAAAAACAGTTTAAATATTAAATAAATATAAAGTAAAATATTCCATTACTAATTTGTGATCTTACAATACATTCACATACATTTCTCAAACAGCCACACATACAACATGCAAGATTGACAAAAAAAAAAAAAAAAAAAACCCAATCCAACAATAGTGATGAAAAAGGCACCAGTTTTAGTAGTGATCAAAAATAGTAAAAAACAAAAAAAAGTCACTTGATGTTTCTTCAGTAACCTGACATGCAAAGAAATACTGTTAAGGATTTGTAAATGTTTTCTAATACTTGCTCTTAAATATACTTTATGTTTAAAAGTTATATGAAAGAAACTAAAGAGTTTGCTGGTATGTGAGGTTAATGGATAATTAAAATTCAAAACTCAAATGGCTTCGAGTGCCACTTTCTAATAAGGCAATCTTTATAAAAATCATTATACATTTTTACTTAGTGCTCTATTAATGGTTAAAGAATCATTTAGAAATTCTTTATAAAACAGGCTTAGTGACGAAGAACATTGACTGGTGTTTAAGCAGTAAATCATTAATAAGTGGTTAGTAAAATTGTGTCCTGATCCTCTGCAGCACAAAGTATATGGTCATATTGCCCAACTGGTGGAAACCCTTTTTCCACAAGCTGGCAACTTAAACATTGTTCTTGTTAAGCCATTTGTTACAACTTATAAATTGTTTAATTGGTTTATTGGAACCCTGGACAGTTGTACCTCTTCTAGTAACAACCAAGGGATAAAAACCAACCCAGAGCAAATGAAATACCATAAACTACTAATTAAATAATTATTGAAGTTATGACATCACATGCTTAATCACATGATTACATCATTTACAAGTCATAGTGCAACAATTGGGTTTCATTACATCCACAGAGATTCTCAGCTGCTGAAAAAATGGATTGTTCTTTTAGTCTCCTGTTCCCGTTCAGGCTACTTGGGTGCTGAAGAAGTCTTTTTGTCTATTTCTTTCTTAGCAACTCTCTGAGCTATCCCATAGGGCACATGGCAGGCTACCGTCCCCATTTCTGCTGCCCCCTCAATATGAAACATCTGGTCATCAAAGAAAATGTGCGGCCTGATCTTCTCAAGCATGGGACCCTTGGGTGCCCCTGCAAGAAAGAGAGCTTCATCAATCTCCAGGCCCCATGAACGCAGAGTTTTTAGTGCTCGGGTACCAGAGCTGGCTGCACTGCGAGCTGTCACCAAGTAGGTCCGGATGGGGCAGTCCATGCGCTGGCCTTTACCATAAAATTTCTTCTGTAGCTTTCCTAAAGCCTCCAGGAAACCTTTCAATGGCCCCTGAAGAAAGAAGGAGCAGAGTCAGTCCGCAATTATCCATTTGGTAGCTTCTACATTCATATGTGGCTCATTATGCATTCAAATCTACCTAACTGCACACCGTTTTCCTGATCAATTAAGGATTGATGCTGCCATTTCAGGTGACTTTTACCTCTAATTGAAGAGTTTTGATAATCCGGCTTGTTAACAGCCTGTCTAATGTTCTTCCCATTTGTGTCTTGCTCTATTACATTTTTGTATGTAAAGCTGCACCCTTTGCATTGTCTTCTTTGTCCTGCTTGTCTGGCTCTGCCTGTTCATCAAGTACTTATTCTCACTCTGGATCCGTGAAAGGACTCAGTCTTCTGTGAACTAGCACGTCATCATGTTTCCCAATCTAAAATAAATTACTCGTTAATACAAGTTTATCATATTTGACAACAATTTCTAAGTTGTAGTAAAACAAACATTAAGTTAAATATCCTTTTATGGAATGTATTAAATGCACTACATTTCCAACTGCGGTGTGGTACTGATCATTTGTCACTATGTGTATACTGTACATGGTCCAGGGGCTTGTTCTCGTGGGCTTTCTCGTGCTCAAAGAACTTGTCCAATCCATGGGCCTTGTATATGCGCTCGGACTCATCAGAAAAAAGGACGGCATCGCCATCAAAGGCAACACGCAGCTGAGTCTCTGACACTTCTGCCATCTTCTCTGGGGTGAACATGGTGGCCGCTGCTATACCTGAATGGATACAGGAAAAACAGACGTGTATACTGTAAATACATCTTTACATAGCATATAGCACACACACATAATATTACGATTCTCTGTATACCTTGTTCCAGAGCTTCCCGAACCTTGACTGGGTCAGCAGACAGGTACAGGTTGGTGTGGTAGGCCTTTAAGTAGCCTATGGGACTGTTTCCCCCTGTCATACAGAAGCGCTCTATAAACAACTCTGTGGAAAGAGAGAATGAATAGATCAGTGAACAGCTGATATGGATAAAATTAAAGGTATGCAAAAGTCAACTGATCACAGCGTTGTGAAAGAATCGGTGGCCTAACTACCTATTTTTACATTTAGCTGATCAATATCAAATACTGATTGGTGTGTCTGTCTGCCCCAACTCACAACGCTTATCCTCCGGGGGTCATATTGTGGTGTGTGGACCATGATCCCACCATGACCCCCTTTAGTTTCTGTTCAGAGGTAGGGAGGGGGGGGGGGGGGGGGGAGTATTGTCATGCTATTGGACATGACGTCATGGGAGAAGAAGAAACTCTCCATACATCATAAAATGTTTATCTTTGGCGCCCCCAAGTGATACTATAAAATAATACACCTTGGCAGCTAATGACAGAAAATCAACACGGGATTACATCCTATTCATGTGGATTGCCTAATCTTTTTACAAAAAAAACCTCACGCCAACTCATTCAAAAGATTAATAAGCCACATAAAAATTCTTCACATCGAGACTCTAAATGAGGAGCTAAAAGCCAGTGATGCTGGATGACACTTGACAATTACCCAAGCTTTCAGTAACTCACGGTGATGGTTGATGGTATTGATGAGTCTTAGGCCGACGTATGCGTGGTTGTTTGTCATGAGCACAACATCAAAAAGCTCCTCGCTGTCGGGGTAAAGCTCCCTCAGTCGAGTGTTCACAGCTTCCAGAGCCTGGCAACACGACCAAACACAGATATGAGGTATAAAAAAGGCCGTCCTGTATCACTGCGGCAGGGATTAAAGTGTGGGTGAGTATGAGTGGGTTGTTGTTTCATGCTTATTCCTTGTTCACCGCCTCCAGATACACGACCTACCACTGTTTCACTGACACCACTGAAACACTGCATTGGGTTTAAGATAGTGTGCATGTTTGTTTCTCTGACCTTGACGAAGGAGAAGGCAGGTCCGGGGCTGAAAGGCTGCGTTTCATGCTCCACCTGATACTTGATGTACTCTTCCATGCCCTGCTGCTCGTAGATATGCTGCTCCTTCTCCATGTTGAAGAGGACTCGTGCCGACACGCCGATGGTGATGGCGTTCTCCGGCTTTGGCTGGAGGATAATAGTTTAACAAGAAGGTTTTAATTGCATCCAGCTTCACAAACAAAGTGGCTATTTATTAATGAGTGTGTTGTTATCCAGTCAGGTTCAGAGTTGTATGTTAGGCACATTATTCATCGTATGAGCAGCAGCATACAAATATTGGAGAAACTTTTGCTGATTTGCTGAGAGTTCTCAGTAGAAAGCAACATTTTATCAAGGGCTTTAGTGTCCAACAGTGGGTAAACTGAGTGGGCCGCTGTGACAGAAGGGAAGTGACAGTGTGACATGAAATACTTTCCTCTGCAAGATTCTGATGCAGGTTCATGTCGCAGACTGGCTGACACCTGTTAACTCTTTGGAGGGCTGGGACAACAACAGTGCTGGGACTAGTTATGACTGATAACCACATCAAATTGTCAGTCTTTTAGTTTTGTCATTTAAATTGGTTACATGTGGGCTGAACTTGAAATAGATATTACTGTAATGTCAGTCATAGATGAATCTATAAAACTAAATACAAAGATATGTAAGACTGACACCTGGGAATAAAATATGTATGGGATGAAAATGAACTTCCACTGCTTGAAGAGAATTAAACAAACAATTCATGTGACATCTTCCCAAACTTGCAACAAACCCAAGTCCTTGCATCCTGCAAGTACATGAAGTTTTTAGTTGTTGCGTTTTCTTTGAATTTTGGTGAATCCTCTCCAGGAAAGACATCTAAACGAGTCAATAGCCTTTGCGGAGAACCTGATCTGAAACAAGAGCCCTGTGCTTTGCTCAGTTTCCAGCTGAAACACTAAAGCCTTGCTGAGCCAAGGTATTCTGTTTCATCCAAATACATTTACTTTCTTTCACTAAGGCTTAAATGCAGCACTTGCTAGTCAACACAATTGTGTTGTGTGATATGTTCAATAAGCCTCCTTTTTGCTGATACTTTCTAGAGACATAGAAACTCATAGACACTGCACCTGTAAATGGATGCTGCGTGAGGAAGCTGCAGGGATACTCACTGGTTTGGGTTTTCTGGTGGGGGTGGAGGGCTTCAACGCCGTCCTAGCATCTTCCCAGGGGGCTCGGTTGGTACTGCTGCTGGTGGTTATGTCCTGTCCACTGGTGGTCAGAGTGTGACCGTTGTTGAGACTCATCTTACCTCTTCGGCTCACCACACTCCTATCTCTCTCAGGTCCACACTGGGTCACAGTGTGTCACCTGCTCTCTTTTATAGTCTCTCTCTCTCTCTCGCTCTCTCTCTCTCTCTCTGGCAGGAGTTCCTTAAAAAGTCCTTACTCACTCTTATGCACAATTTGAATGCAGAGAGTCCTGGTGCACTCTGGAGATGAGATCGCTCTGACTGCAGCTGCAGAGGCCTAGTTAAATGCTCTGAAAGGAGGAAGGAAAAGGAGGAGAAGTGGGATGTTGCAGTGTAAAGTGAAAGATGCACAGAGATTCAGAAAGGGCTGTTGATATTTCTTCTGATCTCAAGCATCCTTGTATTCCTTGTTCAGCTCCTCCGTGCTTGTCTCTTCCTGTGCTGCTCTGTCACAGGCGCACTGCTGACTTCAAGCCATTTTGCATCCTCCCCCTTTTTAACCCTTTCAGTGTTCAATTCCCTGGAGCAGCAGTGCATTTGATTTAATGTATGTGACAAATGGTTGATGCACCCTATTGGACCAATCAGGATGGTCTGTCAGTGCCGCCTGCAGTGCAGTGTGTCATGATGACTGTAATGCATTCATGCTTCAGTTCTCCTAATGGGCAGAATCATTGAACAATGAAGCAACATGGTTTTCTCATACATCGCATCAATAGATAATTTCAAAGTGGAGATGATTCTTCTGGTTTTATTATATTATTATGTTGCATTGTAACCCATGTGCTCTAAATTCCCCACCAGGATCTTTCCATGGATTGAATTACGGAGCAGCCATCCCAGTTGCCAGGCAACGGCCAGGGAGTCAGACTGGGTGGGACATCCACATCTAGAATCTGATTGGTTGTGGGGACACCAGACTTTATATATAACCCTCCAAATAAGGCGTCAATCAGAAACAGACTGGTGATGCAGGGAACAAAGATGAAAGCCTAGGCTGTTCTTTGTAGAGGATAAACGCATTATAAATAATATTAGCTTTTATGATAACAAACAGGCAATTAAGCAGATGTTTTCTGGGAAGAAGATTCTGAGCAGACACTCATGCAGGGACTCAAGGAACAAAAGGATAATAGAGAGATAGCATGATGGGTCAGCATTACAGAGGAAGCAAATATTGATTGTTGACCTCAAGGCGATAAAAAAAACACATTTGCTGACAGATAGAAAGATGTCCAATTTTTTTCATTACTTTCAGAACGTATAGCATTTCATCCTATATACTTTCTAGTAATTTACATCAATTGAATAAAAACTAAACAGCAAGGGTCCATTACACCTATCCTATACCTACCTATCCAAAGGCAGCACGTGAAACTGACCATCAGGATAACGTGTCAGCCTGTGACCACAGTCTCTTCCCAGAGACCAGACGCAAAGAGCTTTTATTGATCGACCGGGGAGAGATGAGTGATTATGTGTTTTCTTGTCTGGGACCTGAGGAAGTGTAGATACAATCGATTTCCTCTCTTAACTATTTGTATTATGTGTATATTTGTTAGACATATTTAGAAATTTAACATGCACACACATTACTGTGGGTCAATTTTTATGTGCAAATTGAGAACAGAATAAATGTGAGACCTGTAGATTTAGCAACATATTTAATTAAATTCTGATTAACACTTCCCAGTTGAGTCTCTCGGCAGTGTGGTGGCACTGAAAGCTAAAGCGCTGTCTTGTCTTGCATTTCATGCGTATATCCACTAGAGCGTAGTAGAGGATAAGCCTCTCAGCCTTCTGGTGTAGTCCTCCAGACTTCAGTGCTTCATTCATTGCTCTGGGCGTTGCAGACAAAGGGGACATGAAAGAGAAACTGTGAGTGTGAGAGAGGAAGTTGATCTGGAATCCAAGGTTTTTGTGTCTTGAAACGATTCAACTTTGGGATAGTAGCTATGTGGCTATAATACTCAGAGAGAGAGAGAGACTCAGTGTATTTGCTAACTAATATGCATTAATATGAGCATTAACATCATTTTACTTGAATTTTCAAAGAATGACTAACATTCGGTTTTACAAAAGAAAAGTTGGTAAAATGTTACAATTTAAAGCTTCACATAATGCGGAAATACTTTTGTCATGTCCAAAAAGAGGTTTTGAAACAGCAAAAAAAGTAACATGAATTAATGTTTCATAAGGGAAGTGAAGCCATTCTACTGTATTTGTGGAATATCACTGATACATTTATCCTCGATGTGACAAAGCTCTGAGCTACCACTTGCTTTCTGCCTTTGTGTCTCTGCTTCCCAGTCTGGGGCTCTGAGGGGGTTAACAGGACATGGAGACAGTTGGGCCGCACCCACTGAGCTGATTTAAATAACGCCGGCATTTGGCGCGAGGCTCAGAGGAGCCAGCCTTTCTTCATACCGGCTGTGACACCACTCCCCTCCCTCTGCACCCTGGAGTGGCGGGAAATACTAGAGAGAAAGAGGCACAGAAATAGAGAAAAAGAGAGGGGGGGGACGGGGACTGCAATGGCTGGTTTTGCACAGATCCTCTGTAAATGAAGTCACTGGCTTACCCTGGAAATACAATCATACAAAATGTATCTTCGGGATGAGAATACGACGGAGAGAAAGAAAAGAGGAAGGAAAAGGCAACACACCTCCCTCTCTGTTTTGGCGCGAGACAGACAGGGAGATAATGCTCTCTCAGTGGTTGGCTGTGGGTGGAGACAAAAGCAAGCATGAGCGGAGTGGGCCAGAACAAAGAGGGTAACAGCCTGGACTACCCCCACCCCTAACACACAGCCTGGGGGCTTCAGGCAAGGCAGATGACTATTATAACCTTAATCAGTCCTTCAAAGCAACCACTCAGGCATGTTTGCCACCACCAGATTCTTTGTTCTAACTGGGGTTCTACTTAGTATTGGCTTGAACCCTTCCTCATTTTCCATGTATAAAACTCACAGCCACACACGCACACATATGCTGCTACCACACATAAGTAGAGGCCGTTTTGTTGCTGAGATAAGAGCTGGCGATCATCCACCGCCAAGGTAGAGGACCCATATGAAGGTCATTTGCTGAAGAGGCATCACAGGTCATTAACAACACCCACCCCACACTCCAAGTGACATTATTGGATTTGTTGTTATTGGCTTTCAGTGAGGCAAAAGTCTTCAGCCCCCCTGAATCTGTAGTAAGTAAGTGGGTGGCTGCTGACTAAGCAGCAGCATCTTTTCATCTGGCAAACTTCACCAATCAGAGAGCAAAAAGAGCAGAGCAGTGGTTCTTCTCACTTCCTGCCTCCAATGGGCGCAACACAAAAACAGGAAGTCTGCGCTGCCTGTGTGCTTCCTAGGCCTTATAACAGAGCCTCTCTCTCTCTCTCTCTCTCTCTCTCTCTCTCTCTCTCTCCCTCTCTCTCTCTCTCTGAATGTTTCACACATACAGGCCTATAGTGGGGAAGAGGGAAGCAGGGCACTGATTATAAGCTCCACAGTGGTGATCAGTCAGGCCCTTTCGACAACAGCAGTCACATTCAGATGCAGGCTGAAAAGAAGGAATTGTTGCAGGACTGACAGAGGCATGCATACACTATACATTCACCATCTGATAATACACAATCTGATAACACACACTGCAAACAATCTGTTAACACACACTGCAAGCAATCTGATAACACACACTGCAGGTGTGTGTGTGTGTGTGTGTGTGAGAGAGAGAGTGTATGTTTGTGTGTGTGAATCTGCATGAGAATTTAAATGTATATTGATGCAAATACACTCTCACACTGCAGTAATTGGTCAATAAATTGTCTTTCGGGTGTCTGTGTGTGTGTGTGTGTGTGTCTCTGTGTGTGTGTTTGTGGGGGGTCTGATTACTGAAGGCCCCACCGAGGGGGAGACAAAGAGCAAGAGCACTAAAATGGAGATCTAGAGGGGGGTTGTAGTCATGGTGGTGGTGGAGCAACCAAGAGGTCTGCAGGGGGTTAAAGGGGACTGGGGGGAGGGGGTAAGCCCCTCTCTGAGTGGCTTGGGGGGGGGGGGGGGCAGAAGGAGGTGGGGGTTGGTGGCGGGGCTGGGGCTAAATTCAAAAGATGCAGCAAGTGTCCCAACTTCAACTGAAGCAACCTTACACCGCAGAACCAAACAATGGAACATCTGCTGGCTGACAAAGCTGTGGGAGCAGGGGCTCTGATTTCAACTGCTACGTTGTGGATACAACCCCAACAGTAGCAACAGGTTTCAACATATTTCAGCATATCATACATACTTGGTATGGCCTTTGGCAATTTGACTAGATTCTGAATACATTCTTTAGGTGTGCTTTTTAATGTAGGGGGAGTGGGAAACATGTCTGGGGGGCAGCTTTGGATAATATATATTTTTTCTTGTTTTCATTACTGATGATGTGATGAAGAAGGCTAACTAAATAGAGATGGAGCAAATCCAGAAAGCCAGAAACCCATTTATCTTCATTTAGCTCCTCAGACAGAAACCATGGCTGGATGTTCAGGGGTCAAAGACAGTCAGATGATCCCAACCTATATGAACAACGAATCATACAGTCATAAAAATAACCACGTCATGTCCCCAATATGATTTAAATAAAATAATAGACTTGTTACTCTCAATATTTGTTCATAACCAAGCAAACTGACAGCTTAAGTGACTCCTTCACAAGCCATGTCACCCATTCAGTGTATGTGTGTGTGTTGGTGGTGAGGGGGTTGCCAGGGTGAGGGTAGCACAGCAGTTGTCACTGTTGAGCCCCCCCTCTCCCTCTGCTTATCCATTAACCAGAACCATGGTTACATCACCGCAGCTAATTCTCCCTCTTGTGTCCGGTGGCAAAGACCCTATAGAAACACATCACTCATGTTTGAGTCTACAGACTCTTTCACATAATTGACGTGTCTTTTTTCCCCCTAGTCTCCCATCATAAGTGCCTACTTTATTAACATCGGCTCATGTACAGTAGCATTGGCTATGCATGTGTTTGTTTACCCAACTGTTGGACTGTCCATCCTCGGCATGATTGTGTCATAAACCCAGGTCAAAGAGTTGAGCGAGAGCCACTGACAGCTCACGCGGTGTGATGGTTTCAAGACCTTTTGATAGGTTCATTATAATCAGAGCTGTGGTGTGTCTGGGTCCAGATGGCAGCAGTGTTTACACTAACGGGATTAGGATTAGCTCCAGATTAGACAGGCGAGTTGAAAGGCCTGCTCCACTGACACGACATGGCCAGCTAGCCCCACGCTAACCCTCCTGAATTCATCTCAGATGCTACAGGCCAATAACAGACAAGATAGCTGTCAGATGGCAGGGGGAAAAAATCCAGAAAAACCATCTTCATGCTGTACAACAGGTGCTACACAGGAGCTCCCGGTGACCTCTGTGTCTATTTATTCTTTTGAGGTAGATCAAATTGTTGACATGTCTGAGATTTAAAGCAATACACCGGTGGCTGTGGCCAGATGTATCCAGAGTGAGAGAGAGAGGAACATATACAGCATGTTCCAACTGAATCATCACTGTTATGTAACACTGGCCTTAGGATGGGGAGGGTGAGTAACACACACAGAGAAACTGAGCTCAGAAGACTGACCTAGATCAGCAAATGGTCGGAGATAGGTACTGGTGTTAGGGGGGTCTAGGGGTTTACCAAAAGGGGAAAGAAAACTGGAAAACAGGGAGTTAAAGCGTGTTCGTGTGCTTATTCAGTGGTTTGCTCACGGCCTCACTGGGGATCAGATGGACAGTAGCCGCCACAGTCTCGGCTGAGTTCAAGTGACACAACCAGGCTGGAATGTGAGTCAGTAGGCAGAGAGATGGAGACCAGGGAAAGTTTCCTGCTAGCAGTGTGTGTGTGTGTGTGTGTGTGTGTGTGTGTGAGTGAGTGCCCCCACATTCACGATGTGTGTATCTGCTCCTTTTCCCGCTTGTGTTTTCCCCATCTTCATTTGCCGTCAACCACTTGAAGAATAACAAAATAAGAGGAAGGGTGTGCGTTGAATGTTGAGTAAGAAAAGGCATGACAGCAATTCCACTTCTACTCTCTCCAGCCGACGATTATTCCCACAGAGCATGCAAGCGCCCCAAATCCCCCAGAACTACCTGAACCATGCGTCTTAATGGGAGACGATACAATTCCAGTAGAGCTCATTCTCACAGATCATAAGGTTATCCTTCTCTTCCGCCTCTATTATATGTCCTACATTCACCCACATGTAGGTCAGAGATAAGCGGACAGTTCAACCATGCTCTTAGATACACAAACCAGTGCAGCGAGCTCATGATCCGCTTCCTCCTCTGCCTCACTGTCCAAACACGCAACACATACATGCTATACAAACCAGGCCAGTCAGAACACAACCAGTTGTGGAAATATTGCTCAATGCGTCTGTGTGTTCTTTTCTCTTTGAAAGTGCAGACGTAACTGCCAGGAGATCGTAACAGTTGTGAACGTTTTTTCCCCCCACTTTCTAGGAACACAGTTTCTCTTCATATGTTGCCCAATAAAGAGCTTATTTAGGTAAGTTCAGTAAATCACCCTCATTATTTTTTTTTTTCAAACTGCAGATTCACAGATGTTTGACATAGACAGTGGTTTGTTAGTCGGGTCATGCCGGATCAACAAGTCTTACTGGTAGTGTTTCTCATCATGGAGACTTGCCAAAGATAAGACATGCTCCTCTGCTTTTGTGGTTTTCTAGTGATGTTAGCAAGGTTAAGCCGTTGTTCTGAGGTAATTCATGCAAAGAACATACTGACTAGACTCACTTTTTGGCCAAATTGAACTAGAAACGGGGTTAAATGCGTTGGTTACCACACACATGCTCAAAAAGGAAATGAAAGATTAATGAGATTGCTTTTTACATAAGACGCGTGTACGTGTGTGTGTGTGTGTGTGTGTGTGTGTGTGTGTGTGTGTGTGTGTGTGTGCGTGTGCGTGTGTGTGTGTGTGTGGAGAGGATGTATAAATCAGAGAGAGGCTGCTCTCCATCCAGCCAAATCATCAATTCTCCACAGTCCCACCCTGATCACACACATCACACACACTTCTATCTGACCACCAGTAAAGCTGTCTCATTCTGTCTTGTGTCCTGGGAATATGTAGACCTCTATGACACAGCGACCAACGTATCTTCTCTTACATCCGCCTGGTATTTAATAAAGGAGGACGGCAACAGGTTGCAGCTGTTGGGGACTAAAAAGGCTTATTTTACTGTGGAAAACAAATATAGCCCGCCTGAGAGAATAAAACACATGTGTTATAAAAAAAAAACAGACACAGCCACAGTATGAGCATGTGTGTGAAAGTGAACACACATGCACCTCAGAAGTCAGTGGGGGCGTTGCATGAACTTGAGAGCAGAAAAGCTGGTCTGGCAAGTAAACCGTCAGAACAAAGCAGATCAAAGCATCCCACAGGAAAAAGAGATCCTCTTACCTCATTATTTCCTTCAGGGAAAACCCTGTTTTTTCAAACACAGGAGCGCCATAATCACTGAGTGCTTGTGTCAATATTACCACACACGCAGCTGCTGTCGAGAACCTCGGTTTGCATGTTAGTGTTGGACACTTGCATTGTCCAGAAAATGAACCATAATCTATCCTAACAGTACATATCTTGAAGGATGTTGTTGAACCTCCACTTCTATTATACTCCATTATTGATTTCCTACTCGTCGGATGAATTCATGCTCAGAAGGTAACAGGAAACATATGAGACAGGTTGCTCTTATCTGGCCTGATATCTGATTTCTGATTTCACTTCCTGTAGTATGAACTGTTCGCTGTGACTAGCATTCATCACAAGTTCACTCAGTTTGCATTACCTTGTACATTGTTTGACTTTTTCTGTTGCCTAAACAAACATGAGGCCACAAGGCACTATTTTCTGCAGAAATATTATCAACATTTCTTATATTATAATAAAAATGTAGCAGTCGATGTGGTTCCAAAAAGGTTCAAATGTCTATTTTGTGTAGATGGGGTCAGTTAACTCCCTCAACTGAGCCTCCTGAGATAAAATGCAGATTTTGTTAAGGACATTTTCAACTGTGCCAGAAACTAGTACCCTCAGGGTCACAAATGGGGCCCAGAGAGTGCACACAGGCAGGTGGAACACCAAGCGATCCCTGCCAAAACAAAGGCCAGTGAGGTGTGAGACGGTTGGAGTTCAGGGTGTGCCTGGCTAGTCTGTCAGGCTGTACTTGAATAAAAATGGTTGCTGTATTATACAAAGGACTGGCAGTCAAAGCTGAGTCACTCAGGCTTGCGGAGACTCGCTGGAGAGGTCAGCGCTGGGGCAGCAGCATCATGCGGGAACTCAAGTTTATAGCAAGACACATTGGCTTTTTTCAGTCCAGTAAAGTCTTGTTAACTGAAATCCAATGGGAGAACCCTTTCATTTCTGTACTACATTAACTCTGATATCCTGCAGCCCTAGGGCAAGACACACAACCAACTGCCTTTATGGAAATTCTATATGTCAGTTTTAGGTCTTAACCCCTACAAGATTATAAATCCAGCAGGAACTATGTCATCAGATTAGAGTCGCTGTGTCAGTTTATGTCCATCAAATATTATTACTCTACTTACACAAGTAACTCTCTGGGGGACAGCGGCTGCATGAGTGTGACATGCATGCAACACCCCCAATTACATGGACCACAAAGCAATAGAATATACAACAAAGGCCAAATGGCAGTAAAAGACATGTCACGTGATAGAAGCAACGGGACGAGAGTGTAATATCGTCATGATGCGGATATCTTTGAGACTTTTTCCCCCATTTACATGAAGCACTGCTGCTCTCCGACTGCATACCTGTGTGATTAGCTGCACCAGAGCCAGGTGGCAGTCCACACAACCCCCGTCTCCAAACCACTGGGGACTGTTCTAAAGATACCGATCGTACATGTGTGTGAGTGTAACCTAGTTCAGAGCACATCAGGTGGCCCAGCGTGCAGCAGCCACTGCAGAGGGGAGGATCCACAACAGTATCACACACACTCTTCAAGGGCAAGTCTCAAGGACGGGCTCGGTCCAACCTTCTGTAGACCAGCAGCTGGTGCACGAGATGCACTCATTTATTGCAAATCGCCGCAGATGAGGAAATCAAGCAGGTTTTACGATTGGCTCATTCACAGCTGATTTGTGTGCGATAGCAGGTTGCGTTTCTGGAGAGGCGCGACCGCAGCAGCATATGGTGGATCTTACCCACGATGAGAAAGCTGTCATCCGTTACTTCCGCCTCAGACATTTAAAAAAAAAAAAACAAAGGTTTCAACCATATGAAACCTTTGGTGCAAGGTTTCATATGGTTGCTATGGAAACTAATAGAAGCGGTGGTTATACAGAACAATTTTGATGGCAAGGTCAAAATGTTATACGATATTCGGTTCACAGAAGAATACAGTAACTTGGGTCTTGACTTAACAAAGACAAAGATTCAGGTTTGTATGCAAATATGGTATAAAAATTTAATTGTTGCCGCCCATGTTAACATGCTTTAAAAAATCAAACAAAAATCAGGAGAAGCATTGAAATCACAAAGTGACGTGTGAATATAAAGTACAGCAGTGCTACTTGTTCTTTTTTTTGCCTGTTTTTTTTTTCTTATTTTCTTAACAAAATAGAGGTTCCTCGATGCCTGGCGGCATGTCATAAAGAGGAGCAAAGCTAATTGACAAACTCTTGATTTTGCCTCCTTTATCGGGAGCGATAAGCTATTATTTACAGAACAATTTGTACATCAAACACTCTGACTCATTCGTTCATTCATATGTACACAGAAAGGCATTCACACTTAACTCTGTTATAAGTGTGTGACATTAACACACTGAAACACACATCCTGAAGGCTGCATATACTCACCATCACACTGATAAACAATTAACAAAGTTCTTATTTCCTCACAACATACCAGGAAATATCTGAGTTATAGCTATAAAACCAATTCCATTACCCATGTTCAGAATTAAACACTGTCTAAATTTCAAAATAAAACACAGCACACTGACTGCTCCTTCTCCCCATATCAGGTTCATTGGTCAGCACAGTCAAGTCATAGGAAGCCCACAGCAATATTAATGTATTTCAAAACAACAGCAAATCACAGCTATGTACATGAGGCATCTTGTTATATCAAAAACTGTAAAAGTGACAGTTAACATGAGTAAAGTTCCTGACTGTGAATAATGAGGCAGTTCATTTCAAAAAAGCACACTTTGTCCGAGTCTCAAGAGCGCTTCAGTTCAGCTAATTTGCGGAGAAGCTGCTGCTGTCGGGTTTTGAGGCGTTTCTTCTCCTGGAGCTGCCGTTTCTCCCTGGTGTGCAGGTCTGCCAGGTAGTCTGTGGCATGGGTCAGGATGGCCACCTTTGGGGTCTTGGCCGACTCTAGGCCAGGGATCTCATCCCGCAGGGCGAGGAAACGGGACCGGAGGTCATTCCTCCTCTTCCTCTCAAGGAAGTTGTGGTTCCGCCTGCGGTCAGTGTCCTCTGCGTCTGAGTTTTGGGGACTCTCCGAGGGCGAGGCAGGCTGGGAGACACCAGCCAAAGAGCCTGAATGCTGACTGGATGCGGTGCAGGTGCGCTTTCTTGGTGGCTCTTCTGCATCCTCCTCCTCCTCCTCATCATCATCCTCCTCCTCCTCATCTTCATCATCATCGTCATCCTCAGGGTCGCTGTCCGGGGAGCGGGCGGCGTAATTGTGCTGCTGCCGGTGGACAGACATGTGGAAGCGTTTGGGGCATGGGTCAGCCCGGACCGTGATGGTCACTGGTTTTCTGACGTTCACCAGCCGTACCCGGTTCTGCTTGCTCTCCACAGTAACCACGTCGATTTCCTCTTCATCATCATCTGTGATCACATATTAACAACTCATCAATACACACAGAAATACCGCTTTAAAAGCATGGTGTTTAAATGCCATTCATTAGAAAAAAATACAGGCTCATTCCTGCAAAAGCTGAGTCAAGCAGAATCAAAATTCAGCTAAAACTGACTGTAAAGAAGTGCATTCCACAGCCAGGCATGCAAATCACTACTCCTTCATCTGAGAAGGGCAGAACAACAGCTGAGGTGTGAACAGCGGTGGTCAGCCATGCCAAAGCTTGCAGGAATTCAGGTTTTGTCTTAGAACAGTAAGCACCCATCAACAATGTAAATTAGAAGATCTGCCGACAAGGGGGCACTCCCTCATTTTGGAAATGTTAAAGAGTTACTCTCATGGTCTGTCGCTGCGTGTACGTAGTAGTGATACATCAGCAGGACTCGGTCACCCCGCCCCTCTACCGCACTCTGCTTGAAATGCAGAGCCAGTGGAAGACATTCAACGAGGGGAAATCGAGTATAAGTGACGGGGGCGCGGTTTTTAAAAGATTGCATGTGGTATTTCTGAGCAAACATGTGGCGCATTGTCACAGCGAGAGTACAAATCCAGCTTTAAATGGGACTGGCTGTTGTACTTGGTGACCCCTCTGCACCACAGACCACGGTTACGCAATAGCAGCCCAGCTTTCCAAATTACGCATTGTTAGAGGGCAATATAATCCCGAAGGCAGGGGCAGGGTGGGGCAATTTAGAGCATGACTGCTTCCTTACCAGAGGAATCGGAGCGAGATTCGGAGCCAGACGACGCCGGCTTCCTGCAGCTGCTTGCCGGGAAGGTGAAAACAGCCGCGGGGTCGACGCAGTCTGTCGGCGCGGCGGCGGCGGTGGCGAGCGGGCCACCTGGAGAGACGCACTGCGCCTTGCTCGGTCTCACGGAGATCTGGGCCACCGGGGGGACGACGGTCTGCGCCGCAGCTGACACTCTCCCGTTGACCTTCTCCAGCTGCTTGCTGGCAGAGAAACTACTCCACATGCAGTCCTGGATGATGATGGAGCTGAGGTTGCCGAGAAGCTCCCCTGTACCGGGCATGAACTGACCCTCGCACTCCTCGTCCTGACCCAGGACTTTGGACAGCCAGCTGAGCTTGTCCCCCGGCGAGAGGTGCAGAGCACCGCCGCTCAGAGTCCGGGTGGGCGACATGGGAGGGGTGGGCAGCAGCTGGAACTTTTTCCATATGTCCTCGCTCGGTGCGGTCGACTTGTAAAAATCCTCCTCTCGGTCTAAGTCGTCGAAAAAATAGTGCTGGTAACGGTCGAACTCCATGTCGCCAGTTAATAAAATCCTCTAGAGTTTATTCCCAGAAATGATCAAACGACACCAGATGCCTCGGAGGAACGTCCTGTACAACCTGGGGAAGAAGCACAGTGATTGGCTATAAGCTTTAGAAAGTAGTTCCCAGTATGATCACATTCCCAAGTATCCGTCTAATGGGCCATTAGGACATCGCAGCCCTTTAACAGCCCACTTTCCACAAACGGGACCACATTAATAATTGATCGCCTCTTGCGGATGCTCTCTGTGGAGGGATGGACTCCAACTGTCCGGGCACACAATGTTATTACATAAGCTCTCTCTATCAACGTATAGAAGTCAGCTATGGTTCAAGGTTCATGTTTTTTTTACATTTAAATGTAGCCCCCACGAGACACTGCGAGAGAACTACAGATACGTGTGATTTATTATGCGTTAAAGTAACATGCGCGTCTGCGTTTCCTGAAATGTAGGCAGCGCTTTGTTCCGCGGGGCGGTCATGTGAACCGGCGGAGAAGAAAAGTGGACCGGTTCACAGTTGTAGCGTCGTCTAACCTTCACATGCAGTCCTCGGTTTCCTCATCGGAAACTTCCAAAGGTCGACTCAGGAATAAAAGTACTCACCGGTTCTCTGCAACAATCCCACGGCGAAATTCAGGGCATTTGGAAATCCGTCGGCCGCCAAAGAGCGCAGAGTCCACGGAGATCAAACGGATCAAAGCTGGCCGACTTGTGGTTTGGAGCCAACGATGCGCTGCTTTTTACACTTTCCTCTTTAAGAAAATAAGTTCAGGAGAGGAAAAAAAAGCCGGGGCTCAAACAACAGGCACAGGGTCCGCCCACGATGTCTTACAGAAAGCCACACAGTGCGTTTTTCGCGCCAGTGAGATATCCTGTTATAAGGCGATAAAAAAAGTGCAGGGAGGAGCCTCGGAAATATCTGCAGCGGTAGATCCGGGTAAGCCCCTCCATGGCGGGGGAGGGGAGTGGAGGGGGGGCGCTCAGTTCAGCCCCGCCCCGTCTACAACACCAATTACGGTCACAATAACTGACAGATTTCATCATCAATATGTGTTGCTCTTTCTGGGTGCAGAAGGGCAAAATGTGTTTTTTTGTTCTTTCAACTGAGCGATTTACATGCATTTGCTGCTTTACTACATTTAAAAGCACATGGCTGTTAATTATCTTCACTCTGTCTGATACTAAAAGGCTACGCAAGGATATATTTGTAAACAAATATAAAGCATTGTCCCAGATTAAATATACATCTGGAATATAAAGTAACATTCAGTTCCCCTTTGACCTGCGACAGCAGTAAACAGCACTGTCACATTAATGCAGTGATAATGATGCATTCTTATAACTTTTTAGAGCTGAAGCAATTAGAAATTAATCTGTGTAAATTTTCAAGCAAAAACGTCACATATCTTCCCAGTTTATGCCATGCTTTTTTGGCTAATGAGTATTTTTGATTGCACAAGATGAGACATTTAAAGTGTTGACTTATTTTGACTTTGGCTTTAGGAAATTGTGATCAAAATCTTTCACCATTTTCTGACAATGTATTCATCAAACTGATTGATTTATGAGAATAACAAAATAAAATAACAATGTCTGCTCAAGTAAAGGATCCATCTCCCACCACTGCATCCCAACATGATTAACACAAAATTAATATTTCGCTATAACAGCATAATGCATTTGAGATCCACACAAGACGTTTTCATTGGTGTCTCTGCATCGCTCGACTGTGTCCCCTCATCGTGAGGTAAAGTGTCTTAACCTCGGGGCCAAACATTAGTTCTAAGATGATCCTCTTTTCCTTAATCCTTTTAAAATAAGATGATCTCCAAAGTCTAAAATAATAACAATGCTCTTTTTTTCCTGCCCCAGCTCTTTTTTAATATGTCAATTATAACAGATATTCATCTGCAGGGACATCAGATGGAGAGGGAGACACAGCAGCCGTTGGATTGTATTGGTGTGAAAAGTTGTTGATTGAGAGTATCAAGTCTTTTAATCTGTATTACAAAAGATAGGACTTAAATGTCCTTAACTTCCACATCCAGTGTATTCTATTCCAATACTAGACATTGGAACAGTGAAGGGTGGGGTGCATCGCTGCAACACCAACGAGCACAACACAAACACTCACGATTCAGCTGTCTGCATGGCGGTGAAGTGAGTAATCTTCTTTACAGCAGCTTCCTCAGCAGCAAACAAGTTGATGTGTTGGACAAACAGTGTTATATTGGGTCTTAAAATCCTTGTTTACAGGACACAATAACAGCTCTGCCAGAGGAAGAAAAGACCACCCTCGTAAAACCCATGTGCACTCAACGACCTGAAACATTTAATTATTTTAACCATGATTTGACCATATTGAACAAGGCAATAATTAAGTAGACATGCGATTTGTCTATATATTGTCCAGCAAGAAGCTTTAGCCATACCAGCGACAAAAAGGTCAGAGTGCACCAACGTCTCATGACCAGACACCACCAGGTCAAAATCATACCCCACACGAGGCCTCGACCTCATCCTGTGGAACACATTGATCTGTCTGGTCCATAGCATGCCCATCTTCTCCTTGATTGAGCATCTCGGCAGACAACCCGAAACCTCCCAATATCACAAGTTAATGACAATGATAAGTGACGGGCATCTGTTGTCAGCGAGCGGCCTGCATGGTTAAAGTGACCTAAAGGCACTATCAATCAATACACATTTTCCACTGATGGTTATAAGTCTGTTTTATGAGGTTTGCTTCTAAAGATTGAAGATCATGATTTTTCTACAACAGTTTAGAATCTAAAAAACTGTCTTAAGTTTAGATTTGGGAACCTTGTGCATCTTAACTGGATATCGTCTACACTCCTGTAGTTTTTTTAATGTTGCCTTCTTGGCCAGGTCTCTCTTGAAAAAGAGAATTTATTCTCAATGAGACTTTTACCTGCTTATAAATAAAGGAAACTTACTGAACTTAAAAGAAATTCAAAAAGAGACACATTCTAGCTAGCTGTAATCTTCACCAGTGTGATTGTGGCGTTCCACCCACAGAGCAATGATCATAGACCGTAGATCCTCTAACTTCACATCCCATAATTACACGGTGGACCAACCCTCAGCCTGCTATGTTGGGAGTATTTCATCCCTGCCAAGGAGAAGAAAGAAACATCTTTGGTCCCATAAAATTCAGATGAGGCCCTCCTCCTCCTCCCTCTCCTCTCTTCTGTTCCTTCATTAAAACTTTTCCTCAGCAGAGACATTGTTGGGGTAACAATGCTTAACACCAACAATAGCCTGCTCCCCAAGTCATCTCCCTGCTTAACTTCAAGTACCTGCCATTGTCCTTCATTGTTATAGTAGCATATGTGTGAGGATGGTAAAAAGGGGGTGCGGGGGTCGAGATCCAACTCAGCAGAGTCCTCATGTCTGCAACACCCACTCATCCGCCTGACGAATATCAGATACAATGTTGTGCAGGAATTTAGATGGTTTTTTTTTCAGGGACTGTTTGGAATTGTCCCCATGTGCTATACAAGGGGGCGTCCTCCTTTTCCCCACGACCCCTAACCCCGACCTCTCACCTTCTCCACCCATCTAAGAAAAAATACAATCTGTAGCAAAAGTGGGACCATTCAGCGAGAGCTCAGAGAATGCAGATGAGAGAGACAACGTAAATAATTCACACAAGTGTTATTGCTCCCTTAGGGATGTAACACACGGTATTCTGCCCCCCCTCCTAAAATACCACAAGCGCATGATAAGCAGGGTTCCCGTTTTACCTGCTAACATTTTTCTTACACCAAAGATCTATTGCAATGCCGGCACTATATCAAGCATTTACTGTTGAGTTATCACTTGTCTTTTCATTTCCTTCCCAGCAAAGTGATAAAAAATGAGATAAGATTACAGTATAATCTTTAGGATTAAGATAATGTTTAAGCGGCAACGACACATGTGAGTACATGATTAAAAAGGACATGCTCATGTCACATTTAACACATGTTGTGCATTGTTTACTGGTTAAAGCTTCATGTTTGCATCATATGGTGGTACAGAACGTCAGGGACATGGTATATATGAATTGTATATTTTCTATATGTTGTGTATATTGCCAAAACTGAGTGTGCTAAACTGGTTTCATTGTCCTAACAATGACATTAAAGACATATTCTATTCTATAAATGTTCAAAATCAGTGAATGCATTATTTGAATGACTGACAGGATTGTAATAGTTGGACAGCCACATCCCTGAATGCAACCAAGGCCACACTGCAGCACGTAGGATTAAGTTAGACTGCCACCTGGTGTTTGCTATGTGTAAATAACTGATCTCTTTACTCACCTCTTGCGCAAAGTGTTTCAATTCTTTACTCCAGTAAAAGTAGTATTACAACGATGTTAAGGTACTCCATGACATGTTAAAGTCTTACATTCAGAACAGGAAATAACTCAGGAGTATAATATAGTATCGGAGTGTTTATTTTATTGCAATTAATCACATTTTATGAGATAATCATGGGATTATTTATGTGAAATCTTAAATCTTAAACAGTAAATAACTATGCTGTCAACACATTTAGTGGAGGGGAAAGTACAGTTATAAAGGGAAACAGAGGTAGAAAGTAAAATAAAATGGGAAAACTCAAGTTAATAGCCAAAGTACAGCTATCCTACAACCTTAAGTACATTTAGCCACACGTAACAAAACAAGTAAAGGTAAAAATCAAAAAGGATCATGACAGACCCCAAAACATCTCACAAAAATGGACAGACTGCAGTTGGCTCATATTATCCACAATATAGTGGACAGAGTTACACATTACATATTCTTATACCACTTATACCACTAATGGAGTTGATGGGCTCCACAGCCAGTTCCTAACGGTCACACAATATCAGGTTTTCTACTCAAACCTTCTGAAATCTCTGCAACTCATCATCATCATCAGCTATTCCAGCAAAGATTTGCGATAGCGCCATACTTTGAAAGTTACAGTGATGTCCAGTAGATGGCGCCGTGGTGAAAGTTTACAGTCCATGGATTTAACCTGTGAAGTAGCTAAAACACTGGGTAGCATTGTCCTCACTCATAGCCTTATGGTACAATTTAGTGGTGCCTGATTTGATTATATCTGTTTCATAATACGTCACTAATGTCACTTACATAACATGCACCTTTATTTGATATGACATAAGAAACACCAAGCACGGCAACAAAACCACAGCAAAAAATGAGCAAAGGTGTGTTTTGTTGGTTTTTGTGTGTGTGTAAACTATAAATAGGCCTCAAACTAGATTTTAACTGGAAATATAAATGAAGTACTGCCAGATGGTTGTGACTTATTTGGAGAATCTGTGTTATAATCTTACAAGATAAGCGATTACACTTGAAATGAAAGCTTTGGTTAGAATGTAAGTAAAAGTAAAAGCATGGACCACATAGTTACTCATTTACATCAAGTGTAAATGTTGGCTATTCTTCCACCCTTACTGGAAAAAAAATCAGCAGCATTGAAATGATTTGTATGTCAAGAGTAATTTCCCCATACATCCACCAAGCCACAGGTAGGCTTTGTTTTACTGTAGCTGGGTCACCGAACACGAAGGGGAAACCCGAGAGCCACATCAGGAAACTTACAGTCTTCCAAAATACCCACACACTAAAGAGACCTTTATTCTGAGGTACTATCGAGAATAACGTCTGTCTGCCATCAATCCCAGCTAATAGTGACTGAGATTGTGTTTTTAACAGAGGAATTGGTTTGATTGTGAATCTTGACACCTTTAAATCAGCACAGAGGGCACATTTGCGTGCGTGTGTGTGTGTGTGTGTGTGTGTGTGTGTGTGTGTGTAAATCAACAAAAAGGTGTGTGCTTAATGTTTATTTAGTTGTCAGAAACCAGAATCCTTTTACAAAGGGGGCAATAGCCAAAATAATGGTACATTATAGCCAGATGACACGCAGCTCAATGTACAAACATACATGAGTAAAGGTGCTTAGTGGTATAACTGTAAACGCATTGTGTAAAATAAAGACTGATTAACGTTAACCTGAAGAAAAGCAGTGCTTTACTGAAAACTGTCCTTATGTAAGATGCTTTAATGCGATCTGAGCAAACTGGTGGCATTTGTTTCCAATGAAGCCTTGAATTTCCACAACCCAAAGCCAAGATTCAAGCTATGTCTCCACTTAGCTTGTCTGTCCACATCAAAACACTGAAACCATATAGGTAAGAGAGGATTTTGTCACAATATGGACAGGTTTTTACACTCGTCTTTTTATTTCCAGTATTTTATGGCCCGTTTAATTGTTTACTCTTGGGTTATGCATACTAAATGATGATTTAACATTAAGTTATTGTGCATTGTGATACTGTTCATGTGTTGTGCAAAAGGGTCTTTCGACTGGCATCCACTCTGGCGTTCATAGTGACACTGATTAACATCAGCAGATAGGGCAAAGACAGCAGCAACACCCTCTACAGGTTATATAGATGATGAATCATGCTGGCGGTGTGTCAAAGGAAGTTTATGAAAGCATGGAGTAGAACATTTTTGTTCAGTGAGGAATGAGATAAGATAATCCTTTATTAGTCAGGGACATTTACATGCAGGGTTACAGCAGCGAAAGATGATAGTGCAAATAACAAAAGCATCAATAGCAGATGCATTATACAAAATACAATAAAAGACTATGTGCACAGTACAAAACAAATGAACAGTTAAAAACTGCTAAAAACAATGAATAAATTGAAGTGACAGTGGAATACAAAAAGTGATAAATAAACAGAGTGGTCAAACCACACCATCAGACAGGATAGCATTATCAGCTGTAAGCTGTGGAAGGTGTTACAGACACTTGTATGAGCACCTTACCATGAGCTAGCCAATGGGACATGCTCACATGCAGGACATGCACTAAATGCATGCTGGGCCTGCCATGTCGACAATGCAAGGGAAACTCACTGTAGCCCCACTGTTACACTGCCTTTTTGTTGTGGAATTCTCACTCTTTTTTTTAGCAACATCGTGTTGTGTAATGCACAGAGACTGGATGGGTGTCAGAGTCACCTCTGAGATGGCATTGAAGGTCTCAGAGCCACAACAGAGGCAAAACAACCTCAGTGTGAATGGGGAGAGCCGGGAAGCCGGAACAGAAGGTGGCGTTTTGAAGACGTGTTACGTACACGGCCTGCCACCGGGGGATTTGTGCGAGGCTGTCATTGTATGCATCAATTTCCCTTGAAGAGTCGTATAAATGTGTACAACTAGCAATAAACAACTAACTCTCGAATCACCTTCAATTGTTCTTTTGGTATGCTATGAGTAATCATATTTCCAATGCTTTTTAATTCTTCACTACCGCCAATGCCGATGTGTTACACGCCACGCCCTCTCTGGTTCAGCAAAGCCGGGATGTTTGTGTAAAAACGGTGCGATTGCGGCATATTGAGGGATCTTCTTTCCATGATTATGGCTGGATCTCTGTGTAAAAACGCCTTCAGATTATAACACACAACACAGGGAGAGCAACTTCATGCTCTGCTTGGGTGGACATTACTCCACCATGAGTCGTTTGCTTTGAATCATGTATACAACAACCATACACAATCCAACCCAGCTCAGTTGGTTGAAAATGTAAAAAAAATAAAATAAAATAAAATAAGGAGATGATTTATTTGATAAAAAAAACGTTGTGGTTAAAGTTACATATGGCAAAGTGAAAATGAATAGTTTTTTTTATTTACTTGTTATAAGTTTTTTTTTGTGGAACATACATAGACAAAGATTGTGCATATGTACACACACACACACACACACACACACACACAATAAATAAATACTAATAAAAAAAACAAATACATTTGTAAATAAATAGAACACATCAAGGGGAACATCCATCCTAAATGAGTATGCACATACATATCCAACTGCACATGTGCACATACTCACTTACATATATCCACATGCGCCCTCATCGGAGGAACTTGAAGACAAAGTCATTTTTATATTGGAAAAGTCCTTTTTTATGTTACCGTTACAACAAAATCAGACCATATAGATGGCAATGAAGTGTCAATACAGTGAATTTTCATATCACCAAGCTTGATTTCCTTTCGCACTTAACGCAGCGTGGAACACGCGATGGTCACGTCATTGCATTGATGACGTCGGCAGCCACGCGTAGTAGAATGAATGAGCCGGGGAGGACACGACAACTAGAGGCTTGACTCAAAGACCGCAAGAGGACCGAGTGAGACACTATGAAGCTGTGAAGCAGTTTTTCTCTGCTGACATAATACGACATATTAAAAAACAAATACATCGCCTTGAAAGCACAATGGCACGAGGAGAGGGCGCCGAACAGTACGCGGCGAGTTTACTGTCCGTCAAACCTTTAAACGCAGAGATCAAAACGGCAAAGGTAAGAGCAAACCAGCGATTATATACTTCTGTTTCTGTGATTAGAAACGTGCTGCGCCCGTTATTCAGCAGCGTAAAAGGGCGTGAAACCCCGAGTGACTTGTCCTCGGCATTTGAATGTAACCCGGTTCGTCCATCTGTCCGGGCAGCTGCTGTGAGGCTCGTGTAACACTCCCGGTTTTAAAGGGACCACGTCTTCGTTAAATTCGCCCTTCTGAACATTTCATTCAAACCGCACGGTCTTGTTGGAAATAGCAGCCGTGGTGATGACAGATGTGCCGCAGAAACGTGACGATATTCTGCTCCACAGCTGCACGAATCGAGTCTAAAAATGACACTTCAACCAACCTCTACCGAGACTTATGTATGAAACGAGCCCGAAATCCTTACATGATTTTAACTGGCAACCTGTACGTGTCTGATAGTCTCCAGGTAATTCCCAAGTGTATTCCCTATCATTTGAAAAAGTGTGACACAGTTGCATTACATCTATCCGCAATGGTCTTCCACATCCTGTCTGTGCTGTGATCACTCTTTTAACAGCAGTGAAAACATGAAGCCTACAATTTAATCTTTGCAAACCTGGTTCTAAATGTCACCCACTTCAAATGGATTTAATTAAAATCTAGACTACAGAGCTGACAGAACACGAGACAATAACTTTAAACCATACAATCAAGAACATGTTCCACCTGATTTAATATGCTTGTTCAAATAGAAAACCTTTCATGCATCATCTTGAAGTTGTGTACATTTTTTTTTTCTTGAATTCAGAATCTCTATGTTTTGGGGGGGATTTTCCTCACCAGTCACCAAAGGTCACCTATGAGCTGTAATCCTTCATGTAGTTCTATTTTCACTCATGGATTTGAGGGGAGATACTGTTACTCGTTCATGATGAAGCAGCGATTTGCTCCCAGAATAAAGTGATGCTGCTTTTGTGTGTGTGGCGGTGTAGAGGACCCCTTGCTGACATCATGGCACCCGTGTAGCTGATTGGCTGCGGTCGCTGGATGTGATAAGACTCTAAGCTGTCCTCTGACTGTTGGCTACTCAGCATGAAATGTCACACTACCTCCAACATCCTATTGCTAGAGCCAATGGCAGCGCTGGATTCTTCCTGGTGTAATGAACTACAGTAACCTCATAGTTTCACACCACTGCAGCGTATACACCCAGACTACATCAGGGAATTATCGCTAATCTGGCATTCTGAATGGTGGCGTGAGGGAGGCCAGCCAATCTCCTTTCCCTCGTGGCAATAGGTTACTCAACGCTGCATCAATTATAACAAAAGTTTTGCAACAAAAGAGGGATGGATGAGGGGAGTTGAAGCAGAAGCCAGGGATTAAATAAAACCAGAGTACAGAACAGAGCTGAAGATAATGATCACTTAGCGCACAACTGCCCACATCACTGAACCTGAATGTATATTCCTCTGGGAATATGGGCATTTCACTGCCAAACTACCTCTATTACATATGTCCTCTGCCCTACCTCTCTGTCTTCCAGCCGAGGGACCAGAGAAATCGTCTGACCGTGAAGAACAAACTGTGCTATGCCATCGGTGGGGCTCCGTACCAGATCACAGGCAGCGCTCTGGGCTTCTTCCTCCAGATCTACCTGCTGGATGTGGCTCAGGTGATTGACAAGGGACACACAAAGAGCGAAGTCACACTTGTCAGAGCTACAAAACACAGTTTTCCTTGCATATATATCTATCTCTGACGTATTAAGAAAAATACATTATTAGGAATACTATAAATTGTATGTGAAACGTCCTCTATCATCCTGAGTCTTCAAAACAAAGTTCATCCATTTGTTAATTGCACACAAATTGAAGACTCATTTATTTTATCTTTGTATTTTCCCATAGTTCCACATATTGATTAACTTGGAGACCAAGGCTTGTGTTCCTTCTTCTCAGCCTCGTATTACTTTAACAGTCTTCAGCCTACAGTAGCCGCTCAAGCGCATTAACCCGGACTCCTACTGCTTTGCTTTGTTACTCAATTAGCAAATAAGACTCTTCCACTGCACACAGTGGGAACATGAATAAATGCTATTCAGCTCACAAGATGAGACCATTACAGCTGCTCTGAATGCTGCTTTGTTCTTAAACAGATGACACAGTTGTGTATTTCACTGCTGTGTACTTACATAGCCTCCAAATATCTCCGTTACCTCATTTGTGCTCTTTGGGTAGTCTTTTGCCTCCTCTTTTTGGTTTCAGGTCTCACTCCTTTTTCACTTCCTTCCTTTAGCTGGATCCCTTCCATGCCTCTGTCATCCTGTTTGTGGGCCGGGCCTGGGACGCTGTCACAGACCCCACCGTGGGTTTCCTGGTCAGCCGGAGTAGATGGACCGGCGTCGGCCGCATGATGCCCTGGTAGGTGTTTGAGTCTCATAGCAGCACATGCATTTTAGGACAGGTTCACAAAGCAACGAGGATATTAAGAGATATAAAAGGAAATACTGATCTTGATAGGAATGGGGTGAGAATTCTGAAGCAGGAAACTAATAATGGCTCCTAAGCCATCGGTGGTAACCATGGCAACAGGGTTTAGATGAAGGAAGAATAAGTGGTAAGAGGGCAATATAGCGGTGTGGACTTGAGTCACACCACTTGGACTAGAGTCAGACTTAAAACACAGATTTGATGACTTCCAAAGTTCATTTAGTTCACGTACAAAAACTATGCGACAAAAAACAAATTGCACTTACAATATGCATTTGTAGAAATTAAAAAAAAAAAGCATTATGACTTGTGAAGGACTCGAAACTCAAAGTTTAGGACTTGGGATTTGAGTGCAAAGACTTCCAAAACAAAGACTTGGTCCTCTGGAATGTATTCTGTAAATGGCAGCCGAAGCATCAACCTTTAGTTGAGTGTGTCTTCACTTCTTTCTAGATGCAGATGTGTGGCGGAATCTACCAGCTGTTTTAACTGTTAGTAACGACTTTTTGAAGTGACTTGGCATTGTGTAACATTGTTGGTTGAACAGCTGGAGAAGCTTTTAAGCTTGTTGTAGTTAAATATCTACATCTGTGTTTACTTGCTAGGCGTGTTCTTCTTCACTGCCTTTGTTCGATTGATTTTGTTCGCACATTTCCTGGTGCCCTACCTCCACCAGGAAACCAGTGGAATAGTTTAAAACCTGTTATACCATTGGCAAAAATGTATCACCCAAATGCTGCCGGATGTCATACCATGTGTGTTCACGACTTCCCCAAAACCCAACAGGATCCCTTTGAATTTCCTGCGTTTGTGTGTGTGATGAAGCAGTTCTGCTCATTGATCTTCATCTACAAAGATCTAATAACCAACGATATTTAAGATATATGATTTGGTTTAGCTGCGGTAGCAAAATCTCTTGCAGCATATCGTCAATCGTATGTGTGAAGTAGTTTCGGTATTGTATGTGTTACACTGACCAGCTGCTGTCCTGTCAAGGGTATCCCTTCCTCTTGCCAAAAGCACGCCCCTCCCCTCTCACCCCAAAGCAGGCTCGATATGTGGTTTCATATATTTTTACATTAAGCACAGAGGTGCTGGAAATGAAGTAAGAAACGGTGCAGGTCTTCATTAGAAAATGAAAATGCTCTACCCAAGGAAGGTGACCTTGAAATCCTGCTTGTAGATAGGAACGGGGGGGGGGGGGGGGGGGGGGGCACAGCTTCTCTTACATACATGTGTGTGAAATGTGAATGTGGCAACGGTGTTAAAAGAATGTCTGGTTCAGCCCGTGATACGATTTACACAGCAATCTAAATATTTTATTTACATTTTTTCTCACATGATGTCATGGTGGTATCTTGAGCATCGTGGATTATTTTGAGTCAGAAATGTTGCACGTTGTGGGTTGAGAGGGGAGGGGGAGCTACCGGCTTCTGCTGTGATTGGTCCAACCCACAACACACCATCAGCTACAAACCGACAGGGGCGTGTGTGTGTGTGTGTGTGTGAGAGGGTTTTTTTTTGCAGAAGCGAGAGAGAGGGTACCTTGGGTCAAGAGCCATGCTTGAAATAATGGAGATCATTGTTTTAAAAGGCAGCGTTACACTGTGTAGCTTTTCAAACTGAAGTGAAACAACCAGCTGTTAGATAAGAACACACAGATGTCTTTTTATGTCCCCACGTCCAATCCCTTTCTGTGATGAAAATGTTTTACATACAGATATCGTGACATAGCACTCAAATCAGACATTCAGCATTGTCTGCATATTAAACACATAAACCGGTATTTTACATGTGCACTATGTAAATGAAAGTGTTTGTACCTCCAAGGTCACTCCCTGTGTTTTTACTGACCTCCAATGTGACACACAAAGAATCCAGTGTGTTGTAATCAGCCATGGCGGTGTGTGAAATAGTGGCAACCTGGCTTCCATTTCCAGACAAATTAGCTCTCATTAGCCTAATTCACTCATTAGAGGGTATCAGGAGATCCTTTCATTCTTATTTACTGTATGTGTAATTCAGGAAGCAGTGGGTAGTTTGTATGACCAAAAGAAACATCTGTGTGTTCAGTGATATGGCCCTCAGGGAGAGTCAGCATAAGCAAAAAATATTGATATTATTTGGATTTGCTGACATTCAACAACACTGCAGAAGGATCTTTGTTACCGTTATCTTCCAGCTATCTTTTCGCTGCATTGTTTCTAAATCATTTGTTTCACAATCGCACATTCCAGGAACCCAATTCTTCAAATTACTTGTTTTATTTGACCAACAGTCCAAAACCCAAAGGTTTTATATCTCACAAGTAAAAAAAACTATACAACTGAGAATCTGAAACAAGAGAATATTTGGAATGTTTGCACAAAAATAAAATAGTGTTACGTTGTGCTCCACTGCCCCGTAGCAATGCAATGAGTTATGATACTCCCATGTTCAGGGGGAGTTTTATTCGGATGGTCTATTGCAAAAACACGTTTCTGAAGTGGCACGAGCTTCTCTGACTGAGGTCAGCTGAGGTCATACTAAGCTGAACAAAAGGCTGGTGAGACCAGGGGTGAAACCGGGGTGGCCTCACCGCTAGTCCAGGCATCCCTAGTTCCCTTCTGTTGCCCAGGCTGAGCCCTTTCTTCACACACAGGCTCTAACAAGGCAGGATTAGGGGAATTACTCACAAAGCAGCAGGGAGAAAGTAAAAAGAAGTGACTGGAATGGAAGGAAAAATTAAAAGGGGCAGCAGGCTGGGCACACTTTTTTTGTTTCAAGCCAAACAGTACAACATGGGCGGTGAGCCTTTGTGTCCCAAATTAGAATCAAAGATACTTGCTTTGTCTAAAAACACACATTTGCTTCTAGAAAACACTGCAAATTGTTATCTTTTTATAAATGTGCCTTCATCATACTGTTTCTTAACAAAAACCCCTCAACCACTTTCTTCCCAGGATCCTTTTCTCTACTCCGTTTGCGGTGCTGACATACTTCCTGATCTGGTACGTGCCTCCTTTTGAGCATGGGAAGATCCTCTGGTACCTGGTCTTTTACTGCCTCTTCCAGTCGATGCAGACGGTTAGTATGTCACGGAGACACTCCCGAGTACTTTGTTCTGCTTCGTCCCTGTGTGTACACCAGCCTAACTTCGTGTTTTTGTACGCCTGCAGTGCTTCCACGTGCCGTACTCGGCCCTCACCATGTTCATCACCAACGACCAGAAAGAAAGGGACTCCGCCACTGCTTATCGTACGTCAACTCACTCACAAGTGCGATCAAACGCTTTTACATGCGTGATGTTGTCCAGGCACTGACGCTCCATTTCCGTGTTGCTCCCAGGTATGATGGTGGAGGTGCTGGGCACAGTTCTGGGAACGGCAATCCAGGGACAAATAGTGGGAGGCGCCACAAATTGTCCCACTGAGCTCGATGACCTCGACAGCAGCAACTCAACCAACATGACCGTAGCTACTCTGGATGAGACGGTAAGTCTCTTCAGTCTTCTGCACTGCGTCAGATAAGTGCTGATATATACATACGGCGTTTACATGAGTCTTTTGTGTCCTCAGAAACAAGCTTACTTGATTGCTTCAGGGGTCATCTGCGTCATCTACGTCCTCTGTGCCACAGTGTTGTTTTTGGGTGTGAAGGAGCAAAAAGGTAGGACTCCATGGAGAATTTCTCACTCTTCCAATGCTAAGATGGACTATTTAAAATATTATAAGTGGAGTTGTGGACTCAGGATTCTCAAATTGGCTTGGAGTCATGCTTGAGTCATGGGTCTTCTGACTCAATTTGACGAAATAAAAAAAAAGACTTGGACTTGAATGATTTGTGACTTCCCTTGGATTTAACTCAGCTACAGCTTCCTCAGATCAGCACACACTGTCTGCAACAATTATGGCAAAACAATGCAAATCAGTTTCACATGAATAACATGACATTACATCCAGTGATGGCTGCATAATGACTTGAAATGCAACGTTTAGGACTTGGACTTAGTTGAGGAATTCACAGCCAAGATTTGAGCCAGCTAGTGTTTTGCAAAACCATGACTTTGTCCAGCTTCTCATTTAAAGTTTGTATGACTCCGTATTGGTTGGGCTGGGGAAACATTAGGTCTCCTTATCACTGAATAAAAGTGGTGTCCAGACGCATACCAGAACATTGTTCCCGTGATAATGGCTCTGCATTGTGCATTCAATTCCATTCAGCAAATATCCTCAGCTGTCTTATTTCTGTTCTCTTCTCCTCCATGTTGGATTATAGACAACGGGCGAAAGAAAACTCTGCTCACCTTCCGTCAGGGCCTGTGGCTGGTGATGAGTCACGGACCGTACATAAAACTAGTCATCGGCTTCCTCTTCACCTCTCTGGCCTTCATGGTAATACAGTGTTTTTACTTATATGCTGCATACAGAGTCATACTTAAAGGCATAATTCAACATTTCAGCAAATAACCTTTTCTGTGTTGTTGAGTGATGGAGAAGATTGATATCACCATATTAGTTCTGTAACATGAAGCTGCATCCAGGACATATTTAGCTTAGCTTTTTCCAAGATGGCAAACTATTCCTGTACTTCTGTAACTGTAGTTTGAATGGAAACTTTTTTTTATTATTATTATTTATTTTTTTTACAGCTACTGGAGGGAAACTTTGCCCTTTTCATCACCTACGCTCTCGGCCATAGGAAGGACTTTCAGAATATTCTCCTGGTCATCATGGTGAGTGTTTCAGCCCCCCCGTGTAAAAGCTCTAATCAGTATGAGATCCAGTTGATTAATAGAGGCTATCATTGTGGAGCAGAATAAGCTCCCAGTGTTAGTGGGGTTTTCGGCACGTACTCTAAGGCCTCTCCTCACGCGAGGAGGTGCTTGGTACCGGGGCTGAAAGGGCAGATTTTCAGGGTGAGGGGAGGTGTTGTTTCGGCTCCTGGGAACCTGTCTCCCAATCACACACTCGCTTGGCCTTAGCAGCTGATCGAGGGAGAGACAGGCACACAGTGGAGCTTTTGTTGCCCTGCCGATCCCTCACTGCCACCATGGGAACTGCCACCATCGGTTGCGCCCTCCTTTCCATCCTCCTCTTTCTGCTCTGGTGCCTTTCCCTCTTAGGAGTGGAAACATATTTGGGTCCCATGTGTCATATTCAGTGGGGTGGGAGTTGAGGGGAGAGAGGAACTATCTTTCCACTGTATTTGCCCACAATTGTTGTTTATGTTATTTCTCAGGCTGCTAAGCTGTCAGTAGCACGTTCTTGTGTGGTCAATTAACACCGGTTGACTAAGTTTGACCTAGAGGTCAGAGTTGGTCTGCCCCCTGCAGGGTTAAGTCAGGACCACACAAAGCATGTTGTGCCTTTGTCCCCTGACCTCCTCCTGCAGTGGTCACTTCATTCTTTCCGGTTCCCACATCTTCCAGTCCAGTTAGGATTTTCAGATTGACGTCAATAGAAATAACCATTTCACACAATTCCTTTGATGGTTTATGAGAACAAGAATGTCAACTTTTCACTTGGGTCACTTCCATCGTGCCAAGAGCTGCAGCCAGGATTTTAGATGGACTGAGCTCTTATTGTGGTACAAGTCCAATATGCAGCTTTTCTTTTTAGATGAGAATGTTTTAGAGAACAATGCCACTTCATGTGGCTGAATGACAAAAATCTTTGTTATAAATAATCATTGGATAATTAACTGTGTACACCCCCTGGCCTTTTGTGAGTATGCATATTGAGATTTAAGGCAACAACAATACTAATAACTCTGTGTCCTATTTTCCCAGCTATCCGGGACTCTAACCATCCCGTGGTGGCAGTGGTTTCTGACCCGGTACGGGAAGAAGAAGGCGGTTTACTTCGGCATCACAGTGAGTAGACAAAAATCCCTGCTTTGGTACAGCAATGGATAGAATAATTATAAAAGGACGGGTTGTTATGGAATTGCTCACATCTCTCCATCTCTCTTCATAGTGGGCCGTACCATTCATGATCCTCATCATCTCCATTGAGAGCAACCTGGTCATTTCTTACTTGGTCTCAGTGGCAGCAGGCGTGAGCGTGGCGGCGGCTTTCCTCCTGCCTTGGTGAGCATAAGTCCATCCACACAAGCCACTCATCGATGTGCAGATGTGGATATCTGTTGATTGTGTCTCGAGTTTCCTCCTAAATGTCGCCTTTGTACTTTTCAGGTCAATGCTTCCTGATGTAGTGGATGACTTCAAGGTTAAAAACCCAGACATCCATGGTCACGAAGCCCTCTTCTACTCCTTCTATGTGTTCTTCATCAAGTTTGCCTCCGGAGTGTCCCTGGGTGTCTCTACACTCAGTTTGAAGTGAGTTACACTCTCATGTGCATTCCTATCTTCACAGTCCTCCTTAAAATGTAGTCGGTTTGATTCTAACACTATAAGAGATAAGCTCCATGTTACAGCTCATCAGACCAGTGATCATGTGGTCAACATAATCCCTCACCTAACAGTCTTTGCCAAACTGTACTCACATCAGTTCACCGTTTCTCACTCTGCATTTTTCCGCAGATTTGCCGGTTATGTGACCGGGAGCTGCTCACAACCCGAGGCGGTCAGTTTAACCCTGAAGGTGCTGGTCTCTCCTGTGCCGGTGGCTCTTATAGCTGTGGGACTGTTGATATTGAAGACCTACCCTATTGATGAAGAAAGAAGGCAGGGCAACCGAAAACTACTACAGGAAATGCTGTAAGTGAAAAGTGCACTGCACACACAAGCATTTGTCACATATTTTGATGCTTGACTTGGGATAACCACACAAGGTCAGATACTTGTTGTTGTGCAGCACAGTTAAACAAACCAGCTAGATGCTAAATCCAGCTCTTCCCCCTCTGTATACTGCAGCTAAATTCTAATGAGTCTTTTAAAAAAACGGTTTTCTCCAGCGTTGGCATGTATTGTTCATCCTGTCTGGACAAGCCAAGTCGTGGCTATGTGTGACTCCTGGCTGTTCTCCCATCATTTAACAGGGATTCCGAGTCTGAAACTTCAGTGCTTGGGAGCAGCGTGTAGCCGCAGAGGACAAGACAACCACCACGGCTGCTTTAACGTGTTTGCACAGACTGTCGAGGGATATGTTACCCAACCATCTGCACTAACCCAGGGGTGACCACAGACCACTGCTGGCCAGACATCATCAGCATTAACCTGCTCCCTCCAGTGGATTCTACCGATTTACGTCGCCATCTAGTGGCCGGACAGTGGCATCTTGTGTGTTGGATTCAAATATTTTCCGTTGTCCTTTATCTCCAGCTGTGTCCCAATAACACTCCATCCATAATCACTAAAAACAAATGACAAGTCTTTATAGAGCATTATTTTGGCAGGTTTAACCCAAGTCATTGTTGCCGTCACTTTCTAATTCACATTTTTGTTGAGAGGTTATCTTTCCCAACACTGGAATCTATCCATATGTTAATCTAAATGGATATCTACTACTGAACCAAACGGTAAAATCTGATTACCTTATCATTTAAAAAGAAGATTTTTTTAATTTTTTTATTAGCATTCAACAACTACAGCTCCGGTAGTGTATGCGTAGGGAATCTGCAGTCACTTTATCTGGGTGGACATTTACGCAACAAATCAAATAGTTGTTTCCAAAGATTTGAGACTATTTTTTACTGAGATGTTCCTGTAGCTGGCTACAATGTTATTCACATTGTGTAGTTGTTAGCAACTCCTCCGTTTCTTTTGTGGATTGCATTGTGGGACAACAGGTTTCATCAACTACTTTTCCACTCCTCCAGTGAGAATGCATTACATATTGTTTATGAAGTATTTATTTGTTGGTTTACAAGATCAGACCTTCACTCGACCTGAGTGTGATGGTATCTTTGATGTTTACTACAGTGTGTCTTAGGTCACCTGCGTGTCACTTTCCATTCAGGCAGTGCTCTGAAGGAAATCTACAGTATCAGCCCTTATTTATGAAGGGCATATCGGCACTATTCCACTAGTTGTATGGGGCTGAGGTACAATTCCTACTTTTCGTTTGGTGTTATTTCCTGTAGATAATTTCAGAAAGGAAAAAACATTAAGTGTACTTGAAACTTCTGAAGAGGAAAGGCATCTTGTGGTATGATGTACTGTATGTATGAATCACTGCCTTACACACTAACACAGTTCTGTTGAACTTGTTACTCGGATAAAAAAAAAAAAATGAGTTACTGAGACGGGTTTTGTGCTTTAACATTTCAGCCAATTACCTATCGGGTTTAATTGACCGTTTTGAATGTGCTTTCACAGCGAAGTCAACTCCAGTATGCAGTCATTTCGTCTAGCAACGTATTATTTAGCTATTTATTGAAACAAATTATGTAAGGGATTTTTTTTCCATGAAAGCATTTGTGTGTAATAATTTATTTTCAGTGAAAGGTTATGTGAGTGAGTTTCAAGTCTTGTTTAACATGATGGATTTCTTTTTCTGAGAAGAAAAAATGGCATGAGTTGATGTAAAGTAGTAAACAAGCTGCCTTTACAATGATGTAACTCTTAAAAACAACTGCCTTAACCCATTTTTTTTTATTGCAGGAGAAATTTGTCCTCACTTAAGATGGCTTGAATTCACCTCACATCCGCATTGGTTAAGTTATTAAGATCTCAGAGAAATTTCTTTAAAACATAATATATCCCTGCATAGTTTTCACTTGCTCTGAATAAAGCACATTGCATCTCCCTGTGGTGTTTATATGCTGCTATTTGTATAATATGTAAATACGTTTTTCCAAGTTTTATCAGCGACGAGACAAATTAATGTGCTGTAAATTTGTAATTTTAAGTCTGTGAATAAAGTTTGTCAAAGCAAAGAAAAACCTGTTGATTTCTGCAACATCCAAAAGCGTACTTTATCATTTATTTCAACTGACACTTGGATGAGGGCTATTTTCCATAAGTTGGTATAAAGTGCATGCAGCAGTACAGCTAGCAGCCTGGTGGCCAAATATAACTCTCCAAAAAACCTATTTGGAATTGTTTTTCATAAATCTACAGTAGGTAAATACAAAGCTTATGTAAATCCCAATAAATAGTAGGCCTACTTTGTGACATTAACAGATAAATAATTAGAACACAGTATTATTCTATAACTCAAGTTATTATTCGAATTAAAATAAAAAATAAAAAGCATACGTGCATATGTTCTCACTGCACCTAAAACGCCTTTAAGCCAGCTTGTTTCCAAAAAAAAAAACTCGCTTGATTAGATCATGATTTTGTGATTTGAATCAAGAAAACGATTCAACGAATAACTGTAGCCAAAGAAAATGACCACTGGTTCATTTTAAAGACTAAAATCAACCAGAACGCAGCTTCGCCAGCCAGTAGGCTGCTAATTGATCCGCGCCACTAATTAGCTCCAGCCGTGTCTGACCGCTGGTTTCACGCGCAGATCCAACGGGAAAGGTCGAAGGACAACAGCCTGTTGCGATGAAAACAAAGCGACATCTCTATATTTTCTGGAGCGTTTTATCACTTGGCCTCCTCAGCTGTACAGTGAACACCTATGAATCGCAATTTACCAGAAGGAGGAGGGTTTTAAAACTGGGTTCTCCAAACTCCAAACCAAGCAGACAGTCGGGAACGGGCGGGAGAACCCCCTCCCTGGGGTTAGCTGCCAGGGCTTCTCGAAGGCCTCACCGTCCCCTCGCACGGTCGGGCATCGCTTACCTCCCGGACGTTTCTGTCACCTGCTCCACGTCAGACTTGGTCTTGCGGGTCAAACCGTCTTTCTACGGTATGGGCGCAGGAGCAGACGAGCTGACGTTAGGCAGCGCCTGCAAAAGCAACGGGGTTCTCAGACCGTACGGAGACCTGATCTTCGCGTATCCCCTGACGGCCTGCGGTGCAGTGCGCGAGGTAAGCTTCGTGTCGTTTGTCCGTCTCTCTGCACAATCTTAAAGTCACCATGTCTAACCCGCCGTCGACAGACAGCCCGCGGTTATCTACTCTACAAGTCCGTGCTCCATTATGAACCTTCGCCAAAGCGTTTCCCACGCGTATCGCGCCGGATGAATGTCGACATCGAATGCCGTTATCAAAGGTTAGACTCGCCTCTGGCTATTTCCAACAAAGTGCGTGTGACAGTTCATTATTTATGATCTCCAAAAAAAAACCTTCCCAGGAACCATCACGTGTTCCAGCGGGCTGTGAGGCCCACCTGGGAGACTGCTGTTGTGCGTAAAAGGTTGAAAGGAAGAGCAAATGACTTCCAGATGGAGTTGATGGATGGTACGTTTAAAGAACTGTGGATTGTAGTGAAGAGCTGCTTTTCAGTGCAAATGTGTGTTTAAGTGTTTGGCACATTTCAAGTAAGTGGTTTCATTTGATGTGATGTACTTGAATGAACTCTCAGATTCGTGGAGCAGACCGGCCCAGTCTCGGGTGTACCAGCTTGGAAAGATGGTTAATATCCAGGTTTCTGCTCCACATCTCCCAACTGGTGGGAAACTATACATCGATACCTGCTATGCCACACCATCCAGGGGCTCAGAGTACAGCATCATTGGCAATTTGGGGTAAGTATTATGGTCAGCAATGCATTTAAAGTTGTTTGGTTTTACTCTTGGTGTCCTGAGTTGCATTAAGTGCCGTATTGATGTCACCCATAGCTGTATGCTGGACAGTAAGAGCAACCCAGGGGCCTCTCAGTTCATCTCTCGGACAGACAACACCCTACGATTCTCCCTCAAGGCTTTCCAGTTCACGTCTGACCCTGACACACAGGTGAGCGTGGGGTATAATTATCTGGATTTACAAAGTTTTAGCTGCAGGTTAACCCTGTTTCCATTTTTAGGTCAACATTCTCTGCAAATTATTTGTCACATCTGAGGACCCGGGTCCTGCACAAAAATCGTGCACCTACAGTAGGAACAGGTGGGTGCTGGCACTATACATTAAACTTCTATTTCAGGAATATAGATGAGTGTTTTTTTGGTTTCCAAGTTGATTGCATATCTGTGCATTTGCCATGACAGATGGAAGGCCCTCACTGGAGACGACTCGGTATGTGAATGCTGTGATTCACAGTGTGTGACCTCTAAACCCCGAAGGGCCTTGATGGAAGGTACGTGGCACTTTTTTTTTTAAAGCCTCGATTAGATTTCAAGGATTTATTTGTTCGCCCAGTACAACTCTGATAAATGGGATCGTTGTGGATGCTTTAAAGAGACAGGTTACCCCAAAATAAAATGTGTATTTTTCCTCTTGTCTTTTTTTATTTAAATGAAAGTGATCATAAAAATGACTACATCTCTTACATTTTCAAGGCTCTGCCAGCAGTGGGTCACTGTTGGTCTCTGATCAGCCATACACAGCAGAAGACAGCCTTCTACCAGTAAGCAGAGAAGGCAAGGCCACAGTAAACCATTACATCAATGAGCTGCACAATCATGAGAACCTCTGGGAAAGTGCTGATGTAGTGGAGGAGGAGGATGAAGAAGAAGAGCAAGACTACGAGGAGGAGGATGAGGATGAAGAGCAAGACTACGAGGAGGAGGATGAAGAAGAAGAGCAAGACTATGAGGAGGAGCAGCAGCTTGAAGAGGAAAGTGGGACAATCCTTGAAGTGAGAGCAAGAACTGATTTGGATGAGTTAGGCTTTAGAGAGAGGGTTTTAATGGAGAAAAAAGAGTCTCAAGTGAAGGATTCAAATCAGTCTGAAGAGTTCGGGTCAGGGTATGGCATGCAAGAGGGGAGTGAAGAAGAGGAGATCCATTTGAATCAGAAGGAAGCTGAAGTGTTACGGCATTGGGCGCAGATTTTCCCATCAGAAGTCAGCCTGCAGGGAGTGTTACAGCCGCTGGTCTCTGAAGGTGAGGAAGATGACAGGAAGCATGTAGGTGGAGGTCGGGAGGATGAAGGAGCATTAACCTCTGAGGTGGAGTGGAAGAATGATGATCTGGCACATTTGTTAGATGATAATGAGATGACCTGGTATTTCTCATGGAGATAGCATAAGTTTAATGAATCTTACAGTACTGTGCTCAAAGACTGTTGTAACCCTCCGTGAAAGGATGATATGATTTATTTCAATAAAAACGTGAAAATGCAGTTGATATACTCTGTCATAACTTAAATCCACACTAAGTCAAAAAGTTTCAATTGCAACAAGATTTTATTCGATCAGTTAAGACTTGTGATATGATTTATTAGTCAAAAATGACAGTTGTTTGCATCATACAGACTCGAGAAGAGAAGACTGGAAAATACACCCGTGAATAACAGACAACAGGAAAATTAGAAAAAGGATGCTGCTCAGTCAATGTGACTTTTTGATCTGTCCATAAATCTTTATTCTTTCCATTTTAAATGATTTATTACATTTAGTGTTTTAAATATATTATAGTTCACACAAATATCCCAAATGCTTGAGCAGTAACTGAGGAAAGGTAATGTCTCCATTATCAGTAACTAAAAGCAGCAGAAAATGACTTATTGCTTTACAAGCTCATTGTTTCTGTGACATTAATGGTCATGCACAGGGAGCTTCGAATCATAAATTGTACATGGGCAATCTTGAAAAAAAAATTGGAAACTTAAGAACTAGCCAAACAAACTTGATTTAAATGATATCAGGGTGTAACAACATTGCAAAGAAGACATTCTGTCTGTAGAGACTCTGAACATGAATACAGGAAAAAATAACTTAAGATAATTCATAATCTTTTATAAAATATAATTGGTGTGGAAATTCAGATCAGACCTTTGTACCACAGATCCATCATTACTGGATATGTTAAATGGGTGCTATATTTACAAATGAGCAACCACAAGTCCCATTGTTCCAAGTACCCTTAAAGATCTGATTCAGCAGGACATAAATGGTACAATCACTGTTTGACACTAGAGGGCAGTGTATTCCCATCCTTTGCAACAGTAAAGCGCAGAAGACCCTCTGGCAAAAGAAAATATACTGTATTCACTTGTAGTTAAACACAAAATGAGCATTAATTAATTAAGACCCACACCATTAACATCAAAGTTAAGGGATTTTTTAAATCCATTCCAAATCCAGTTTCTTGTCTCCCACTGAAAAGGCCAACTTGCAGCAAATTCAGTGTTGTTGGTAAGTCCTTCAGCAGGTCTCCTTCAGTCTTTACAATCATGCCTATGAGGTCCCTCCTCCTTCAACAGTACCTGCTGTTCCATTCGGTTTCTCTGCAGCATCTAGGGTTGGAGAATTTAGGCAGAGTTAATTTAACAGATTTTTAGAAGAGTTGTGCTCAACACAAATGGATTCTTTTTTCTTTTCTTCTCCAGGGATGACCATGTAGGTTGATTAGTCCAGAGTGAAATATCTCAGCTATTGGAAGGATGGTCATTGCCAATTTTGCGTTCAGAATTCCTTTTAATCACTCTAACCTCTCTTTAATTTATTCAATACTTTGGTAAATGCCATACTTCTGGGATAGTACTGATTAGCAAACATTAGCATGCAAACTTACATGGTGAACATCAAACCTGCTAAAACTGCATTCATGCAATGTCCGGCGAATTGAAAGAAAAGGAAAACATCCCTTTGATCCCACCTCAAATGTTCCTACATTATTCGACCATAGCTAACACCACTGCTCACCCTGTAGTCACTTCATTGAAATAGACTATATTAGCTTCTTTGGGGTTGTTACATATTTGTTAACAATTGAAACCAGGTACAAACAAACTAATCTAAACTACATGAATTGATTCTATTACAGTAATTTATTTAGATGATCTCTGAGTTGGGATTAGACCTGTCCAGGGTTTACCCTGACTTCGCCCTATGTCCGCCAGGATTGACTCCAGGCCGCTGCAACCCTGGATAAGATAAGCGGCTACAGATAATGGATGGAATTACAATTATATGAATTACAAATTGGGAGCCAGCATGAACAGTTTTTCTGAAAATGATATGGAGGCCTAAATTCCAGCATGTTGGCATTGCTATTTTGAGCATTTTAGCATGCTGACATTAGGATTTAGCTCAAAGAACTGCTGTGCCGAAGTATACCCTCAGAGCTGTGGCGTGACTGTGTAGACTCTTAGTCTTGTTCATTATTTCAAGTCCAACTCGGATGTGTTTGATTAATCATTTATAAACTTACCCATGACACTTTCTTGCAGTGCTTCCTGTCCTGCAGTTTGCTCCGTCCCTTCACTGGCCTCAGTCTCTTTACCCTTCGTTTTGGGTTTCTTTGCAACAGGCGGCGGCACCTTGACGTCCTTTGTTACAGAGGAGACCTCCAGCTTCTTCTGTACGGTTGCCATGGTCCCCGGTGCCGCCTTGGTCTCGATCACCACCTTCTTGTGGCTCTTGGAGAAGATGAAGCTTGCTGTGCTGGAAGGGGACTTATGAAGGTCTATTGGTGATGTTGGTGAGGGCAAGCTGAGGCGAGATGGAGGGCCGGCTTTTGATCTGGCTGCAGTCCTCAGGCGGATGGCCTCCTGTAGGTTCATGGAAGGAGAGGTGTTCATAGCTGGGGGAGACTTTTTTGTAGGGGATACGACGGCTATGGATGAAGATGCAGGTGGAACCAAAACAGACTTAAGCTGAGCGGGTTGGGCGATAACTATGGCAGATGGTGAGGTGGGTGGTGGAGAGGTGGGTGGTGGAGAGGTGGGTGGTGGTGAGGTGGGTGGTGGAGAGGCGGGTGGTGGAGAGGCGGGTGTGGAAGAGATGAGGATCAGAGACTTTCTGATGGGCTTCTGAGGAACCTCCCCACTGGCTGATGAGGTTGGGATAGGGTTGGTGGGCTTCTGCTTCCTCATCGTGACCTCGGCTTCTGGCAGCTCCTGAGCTTTAGGAGGCTCTGGACTGCTATTGACTGAACGCAGCTTCACCATCTGCAGAAGGGAGGTGGTGACAATAGGAGTAGGTTCTTCCTGTACCACTGGGTCACTGGTCAGGTCCAGGGTTTGGTTTTCTTTTCTTGCAGGACAAGGCTGGTCCTTAATGCTGGCAAGACCCAGCACAGGTAAGGGTGGAGGTAAAGGTATGTTTACAGGTGCAGAGGGAGCAGGTTCTTGAGCCTTTTCTGGTGGAGAGTTTTCAAGTGCTTGTGGGAGAGAGACTTCAGATGGTAGTGAAGGGGAGGGCTCCTGGGTGGCTGGACCATCAGTGTTCTGGGGTACAACCTGTGGTTGGAGGAGAGGCTGTATGGGAGCCGGAGGGGGGATACTCTGAGGGGGAGCGAGAATACTGTTAGATGAGACAGGGTTAGTTTCGGATGGGATGCTCTCTTGTGGAAGATCAATCTCCTGCTCTGATGACTTGGGTTGTGGCGGTAGGGGTGGCGGAGCTGGAATACTTTGTGGTGGAGTGAGTTTACTAACAGTTGTCACCTCTTCAGAAGATTGACAGGCATTCTCTTCTGAAGATGGGGGAGAATCCTTTCCAGTGGACGGAGTGGAGACCTCTATAGGAGGCAGAAGGGTGACCTCGATAACCAATGGAGGGGGGGCCTCTTTAACTGGTGATGGAGATGCCACTGTTACCAGTGTGACAGAGTCCCCTTTAATAAGTGGACAGGGAGACTCTTGAACGAGAGGAGGAGAGGACTCTTTTGGCCTCACAGGAGAAACTTCTTTAATGGGTGGAGGAGGAAAAACCTCTTTCGGTGGTGGTGGTGGTGGTGGTGGGGAGGTGGTGGAGGAGGAGAAACCTCTTTAAGTGTTGGTAGACGATAGACTTCTTTAGTTACGGGAGGATAGACTACTTTAACTGGTGGAGGGGGAGCTGTATATGTTGGCGGAGGTGGGATACTCTGGGATGTACTGGGCTTCTGTGTTTCAGCCTCTGTGGCCACCCGAACACATTCCGTTTTCACCACAGATATGACAGACGTAGTTGTAACAGGAGGAGGCCTCTCTGGTGGCACCTGAACGGGTCCAAACATTGGGGGAGGCGGAAGTGGCAAATCAAGCTCATCGGGCCCATTGAGGCCCACTTGTGCCAGTGGTGGAGGTGGGGGCCAGGACGACTCGGGAGACACAACAACTACTGATGTGACAGAGGCCACTGTTGTGGATTGTTCGGTGGGAGCTTGGGGAGGGTGGTGCACCAGGGGAGGAGTGGGAGATGGAGAAATGTGTAATGATGAAATGGCAGGTAACGCACCAATGTAAGTCTTTACCTCTGTAGCTTGTGTGGCTGTCTTTTTGGCTTCTTCTTCTTCTCTCACTGCTTCCAGCCTTCCTTCACGTTTCTCTGCAGCCTTCACTAACATCTCATTTATCATGTCATTGACTCTTACTTTCTCAACTCTTTCTGTCACTTTACTATTTACTTTCAAAACCCCATCCTGTTCAGGCAGCCTGTCATCATTCTCTTTGGGAATCTCTGCACTCAAAGTCCCCCTTTCTTCTACTTTCTTTGTCTCCAGCAAATGTTGGGATCCATTAACGGACTCCACTGTTACAGCCACATTCTTGAGTTTTCTCTCAATCACTAAGCTTTTCACCGAGCTCTCTGTGGATGCAGAAGGAGACTGCCTCTGTTGTCTCCTGTCCTTTGGATTCCTCTTTATGATGGCCTGAAGGTTATCAGGTGCTGGGGGTCCAAGCAGCAGCTCAAACGTACGCTTGCTGTGAGCCCATACCTCTGGAGGAGGGGGTGGAGGGGCATGGACTTTTGGTGGCGGGGGGATATTGAAGAGTTCTCTCAAGGCTCTTACAGAAGGGCTTACACTGACAGTACCGTCTGAGGTGTCATGATTATGACCCTGTGGCTTCGGGAGAGCAGAAGCAGTTGAAGCAGTAGGATTGGACCCTGGAAATAACCTTTGAAGCTTTGCTAAGATGCCTCTCTTGTGGGGCTGTTTAGAAACCTGTGTGGATGTGCCTTCTTGGCTAGAGTAGCCACTGGATGGGGACATTATTTTGCTCTGAAGTGGATTCTGTTTCTCTTGTGAAGCATTTTTGGAAACCGTTTCCTCTGCCTTTAGTGCTTGCAGCTGGTATCTTTGGGGACTGAATGACACAGAACCTGTAGAGTCCTCCAGAGAACTGGTGTCAGCATTGTATCCAGGGCTGTCTATGGGTCTGGAAGCCACAGGAGAAGATCCTGATTTGTTTTTTTCATTTTCCTCACCAGAGGCTGAGAGGTTATGGAGAGGGGATTCCCTTGAGTGGACCCTAAACTCTGCCAGATCACGTGAACGGCGCTTCATCTTACTGTGAAGGGAATAGGAGCGGCTTGGAGGAGGAGGAGCCCTCTTGGGTTTCATGATGGAAAGGCTACGTGCAAACGGCCCTTCTTTTCTAACCTCGTCTCCCTTTATGAGCTTGCCATTGGAGGTGCATTTTGACCCCTTGCTGATAGAGGAGTGAATACTGAGTTTGTCCTCTCTAGCAGTGGCATCTCCATCCTGTGACCTCTTCTGACTGGGGGTACTGCTCCTGGAGATGGTAGAGGAGTCAGATACCAAGGTCTCCGAGGACTCAGAGTTGCTCCAACAAGAGCTGTCGGACACATTGGGAGGGTGGTGGCGGGAGGCAGAGGTGATGTTGGAGGCTCTGGATGAAGTGGTTCTGGTGGAAGCACGGGAGGGGGACGGACTGGCCACCAGCAGGCTGGTCTTGCTGACTGTACGGACACTGTTGCGGCTCCGTCCACGGCTTAATTTCCACCACCTCGATGGAGGGTGGCAACACAGCATTAGGAATGATTTTGGACATGTAGGCGGCCTGGGGTGACATGGATATGACAGGGCTGGGTGGCTCCTGCTGTAGACTGTTGGCAGTCCAGGAAACGGCCAAGGACAGAGGCTTCTGCCCACCTGAAAAATCAGGGCCAAGACAGTGCAGCAGGGCCAGGTCATCCCTATGACCAGCATGGGTGGACCCAAGCTGCTCAAGTTGTTCTTTGTTTAAGGGAGAGTTGGCATTCATGTTCCAAAGGCTGGCACTGGCTCCCTTTTGTGGCCCTCCAGGGCTGAGGCTGTCGTCAGTTTCACCATTATAACCCTGTTCCTCATCTAACCTCTGAGTCAGTGACCAATCCACTCTGTCCAGGCCTGAGAGAAGACGGGAGAAGTTCATATTAATAAGTAAGGAAATGGACATGCAAAGAAATGATCCACCATCTATTTAGAAGACAGTAACATAACCATATTTAATACCATGATATTTTCCGAATGTAGCTCATGCAATTTAAATAATAGCCTATGCAGATGCCTTTTGTAAGTGATGCGTTTAAATGATGAGCTGCATACCTAGTTCTTTCTGAACATGCTGTGGGATACCCCCAACAGTCTTCCTGTGTTTTCTCCTTGTCTTGGTCTTTTCTGACTTCTTCCCAGAGTTCAAGGGCCTGAATGTTGATTCTGTGCAGAAACATGAGAAAATCAATGATCATAACGATTCAATTTCAAGTTAAGAGTTCAACTCACCCATTAAATGATTTGATGTGTGTGAATACTTTGGATAACGACCAAAATGGGAAGTAAATAGCGGTAAAGTTACCTTGTCTGGTGAGTCCAGAGCGGGAAGATCTTGTGGACACAGATGATTTCACAGAGACGACAGAAGATGTGTCAGCAATGGTACTGTCCGTCATAAACCCTCCAGCTTCCCCGTCGGTGTGGACCGTCATTGTCGACTGGCAAAAGAAGATTTTTGGTTCAAAATAATAATTTGTACATGAACTGTGCATTTTCTGTAAGTGCAACAAGAAACTGCAATTCGGGGTGCGATGCCTCACTTACAATTGTGCTTTCATTGTCCTGGAACTCCACACCATTGTTGGTTTCTGCAACGAGAGCAATATTTAAATAACATTTACAATTCTTAGGAGTGTTTTATATCCTCTGGTACACACCCTCTTGAGCAACATGCAGACAGTTGTCAACATGTTGGCGTGGATCACCTCTAATTTACTGCACAGATGTAAGGCTGAATCACTAGAGTGCTTTGTACCTTCCTGCTGCATCATTTTCAATCCCTCCAGGGCCTCAGAGTGAAGGTTCTCCAGATACTTGGGCCTGCTGGCTTCGATGAACACATTCTCCTGTAACAACGGGGGTGCCGGAGTCTTGTCTTCATCATCTCGCTTTGTGACAGCTTAAAGAAGAGAGGGGGAAGAGGGCATCAGTCTCGATCAACTTAAATCTTTGTGTTACTGTTACAGTAGACGAGGGGTCCATATGGACAGGATGAGAGCATTCAGGTGTCTGTTGGGCACATTTCAGCACAGAAAGAATGTTTGAGAGTTAATTACATGAGTGTGCAAATTAAAAAGGCTGAACTTGTTCCCTCTACTCATGCAGGATTAAACTCAAGTGACTGACTCAAGTGACCCTTCTGACTTTTAAGAAGGGATAATCACATCAAAAATCTAACAGAAACAGAAATAGGTGTTACGCATTTTCTTATTATAGCCTAAGCATCATTTAATTAGTAAGAGTCGTTAACTAATTAAATGTTGCAATGTCAGTGAGAAGGACACCAATTAAATTCATGTCAAATCTTGTTGCATCCAAACTACATCAGTTCAATCTCTTCATTAACTTTTTAAAATACTTCATATAAGCTGGCTTGGGACTGAACTCTGTGATCCATTTGGTGCCCTCGTGCTTCCAGGACACAGTCCGAGATCATTGCGCTGCTAAGTCAGTTTTATGTAATGCTGGCAGCTTCTCCACATTAGGCACCTACTGTACACAACTGTCGTGGTAAGACCACGCTGGAATTAGCCTCGGCAGCCATGTGCTCAGTGAGCACTATTATTACTTTTACGTATATTAGAGGTGCTCCTAATGAGAAATTATCTATAAATATATCAAAACATCTTATTTCCCTGCTGTTTAGAATAAGTAGTAGTTGCTAAAGTGAGACTAAATCACAGCACATTAAACAGCAGGGGAGTAAACATTAGTGACGGTAGTTTTTATGGTCCACAGCGACAGTTAATGACCACACTCCAATTACTTTATTGCCTGTCCCTGGCGAGCCAGTTGATCCAGCCTGTCCCTGTCATACTTGAATAGCAGTTCTAACAATCAAGGCAGGAGCAGTTGGATTGAGTAAAAAAAAAAAAATTGCATCTGTTGTCTCGTAAATTCAAACAACTGTGCTGCTTCACTCACCTTTCCTCTTGAACAGAGTTGGAAAGCAGTCGTAATGAGAGTTATTAGTCAGAAGCACCACCATGGTTTGTGGTGAAGTAATCCAAAAGTACACAAAACTATACTCAAGTTGGGTCAAAGAAAGATAATCAAGAATTAGATTAAAGCTTCAGCCCGTCAGTTCAAATAACACCCTGGAAAGATGACGGCACAATGCTAGTCTTGTTTTGATGAAGTTGTTGTTGACAGTTCAGGTCCATGCAGAGCGCTGAAGGTTTCTACAGCCAATAGACAATCAGAGCTCAGACACTAATCCTCAGCAGCCTAATTCCTGCCATTCCCTCTCTACTGTCTCCCCCACTCGCTGCCCAACAAGATACCAAGCATCCCACTGTTGCTCCCCATCTGGAGGCACACTTGCCCCGGATTGGTCAGTCAGAGGACATATCAAACCGAGATCATACATGTAAACATTGAAGGGAAGAGAAAGCTGTTGTCAGGGATTTGAGGTACGAGGGCTCACACACAAGGGTCACAGCTTTAGCATGGTTGATAAATAACACTTCACTGCTTTGTTTCATCACCATTTTCAATGTAGAACTCTAATAACAGAGCAAAAGTATTTACTTTGTCAGACGTCATTATGGGACCTATAACTTTATTGTTTTGCCACAAGGGGGAGTAAGTGAATACAAGAATCTAATCCTAAAACAAGACTAAAAACATGTTTAAAAAGAGGCCTGCAGCTCCACAGCACATGGTCACACATGTGAGGAAATGTTCCCGATTGTTCCCAGTAGCATTACATTAGATGTGTTACTGTGCCGCAATAAAGGAGGATCACAAAAGATCTTGAATTACTGAGGTAATCAAAAGTTGCATTTAGAGATTAATTTTATGTTGTTGAGAAGCATTTAACACTTTTTTTTAAACTTTGTTTCTGAGTCAAATTTCTGTTGTCGAGATAATTTCTTAATTTTTGTTTTATATTTGTTTTCTATTTAGGACACCTCGGCTAAGGGGTTTGTTCACTTCCTGGTGTGCTGAGCAGACATGACATGGAATGCATGCCATCTGAACAAATGGAAAACATTCCCATGGTTGTGATCCTACCGAGTGACTCAAGACAAAAGCAGTTTACAAAGAGAAAGAATCCCATGTGTTACTAGGCACCACATGGGGTTCTTAGAAGTAGAACAAGTCTACCATTTGAACATGATCCTCTGCTTAAGTGGAGGCTTCGATCGATAGATGTAAACAGAAAGTGGATATGCATGCGCAGAGTGAAGTCAGTCTATCGTGGTACAGCACACACTTGACTGGAGAGGCCTGGAGTGATGGGTGGGGCACAGCTGCATGTTAATGAGTGGCTCAAATTATCACTGGTTCTGTGATCACATTGTAATTGTGTCCAAATGAATCACCGACATATTAGAGACACCATCTGTCACTGCAGCCGGAGGTATGGCTGAGAGTGATTATCTATGAACACAAAAATGATGTTTACATCTCGGATTTGGATAAACAGACTAAATCTACTGGATGTGGCACAGTTTACGCAAGTACCGGACTTCAGCGTCCAGTAAATAAAGAAAAAAAATAGCTCCATGATAACAATTTATGAGTGAATTCATGAATGTGAATAATGGTGGATTTAAAGCAGACCATTTTAAATGAGCAAACATCTGGTGGCAAGTTTGTTTTGTTAAAATATGGATTCTCTGGCAGTAAACAGAGACAGATGAGTTCAGGAGACATGTTGCATCATCAGCTTCTGTAAACAAATTACAACCAGTGATACACAGACGGCGGTGAGGACTGTTTATGATATGCTACCATGACAATACTTCTTACATGTTAATTGTGATTACCTATTTAAGATTAGATCTGTGAATCCATTTAGAAAGAAATGCCAAGAAATTACTCAAGAGGTACCAGAAATCTGTCGTTTTTTTAACCAATTTAGATTTTTCATTCAAATGTAGCAAGGCTTCAAAATCAGAGCATAGTAATATAACAATTAAAATAAATGGAATCAAATTCTAGCAAGTAAAAGACACATATGTTATTTTATTTTAATTGTAGAATGTAAACCTCCCTTCAGGTTGCAACAGTTTGAGACGTCTGCTTTAGCTTTTCGCCACACATAAAAAACTCCCGCTGACGTGATGCAACATTTTCTAAAACCGCTTCATGGGAATGAAACAGATACAAATACCCCACACACACCTAACATCCCTGCCTCAACTTGCCCCTCTCTCTTGTTTTGCACCGCGAGGCAGACAGCCATGCAGAGACATTATTCTCTTCAGCTCATGGCGGTTACGTCTGCCAGGTGCCTAAGCTTCTCTAATCAGCCCAAACCGAAATGAACGCACAGTGATGACGGTGGGAAAAGGCTGGAGGCTCACGCTTTCTCTAAAAGCAAGGATGTACAGTCGCTCTGCACCTCCTGGACACATCCTGGTCAAGGCTTGTGTGCATTATTGACCATCACGCTCTTGGCTTTCAATGAATTAAATATAAACATCTCAGCTGAAAGAAAGGAAGAATGAAGCATGGTTTGACAAGGACAACAATCCAGGTAACGGATACACCTGTATCATCTGGCACGCAGGCTTACTCTCTTATTCACTGTGAGGCAACACTGTATTTATCACATACCTCCAGATATAAACTATTAGGCGGCACACAAATTCACACTTATTTTGCATGTGGCCACTTTTTTTGCACCACAATGCAATGTTGTTACATCAGTTTACATCCTCAACAACCCAACAGCCTCCGTCTGTCACTTCACAGTCTAAAAGAGAGAGCTGTGATTCTAGGAAATAAAACAAGAGACACAAATATTGGAGTAGATGTTCAATTCTTAGCAAGTTGATAAGAGTTAGTTCAATCACAATTCATGAAAAGGAATTGTTGTTTTATACTACTTTAGAGTATAAAATAACATTTAAAGAAACTGCTAATATATGTTTAGCCATGTCAGCGGGTTAGCAGTTGATCCAACAATTTGGTCCAAACTTAAACATCTCCATAAGTATTGGATGAATTACCCCAAATGTTCAGTTTACCTGCTAAACTCATGACATTCCCATCAGCCTCGGCTGTCTTTAGCGCTAATGTTAGCATGTTAACACACTGCAATTAGGTGGTAAATGGTGCCTTAGCATGTCAGCATGCTAACATTAGCATTTAGCTCATACAGCTACTCCTAGACACCTTCATATAGGTGTAAACACTTGATTACATTGCATTTTACATCTTCGGGATGAATGACATAATAATAACACCTCTGGGTACTAAACCATCAGTTTGTGCCAATGTCAACCAGGCAATGCCCCTCTATTATATAGGCTACAAGCAGGGCAGGCTTATCACAGCTGCAGTCCTTGAATGCAACCCGAAGAACAGAGTGTTCTTGGAGAGGAGAACATGAATAACCAACACTGTGTGCACTTTTATTAAACCCTGCTCCACTACTGAGGTAAAACCAACAAAGCTATCTTCTACCCTGTACAGTAAGCCCCATTGCCTAAAAATGGCCTCAATTGACTACAAAAGTCATGACTGGTGACTCATAAAACTTTCCGAGTGTTGGCAAACATTTTCCTTTCGTGACAATAGCCTGTGCAGCTGGTTCAAAGCCACAGTAACATATCTGCACATCTTGACAATGAAACAATGCACGATTTCATAAATAATAACTGTTGCTTTTTGGCTGTCCTGCTTAGTTCAGTAACACTGACGGCAAACATTAGAGGGCTGCAAAGAATGGAAGGAACTTGATGAAATGAAACTGGAGCGCATTGTTCAGTTGGGACTAGAGGGCAAACTGGCACATAGTAAACTTCACTTAGCATTATAGTGACCTAAATATGAGCTTGAGCCATTCGGGTGTGGTGACTCTTCACCTATTGAAATAAAATCCAAGTAAATGCCCATAAAACCCTGTGATTCTAAACAAGCATTTATGCAACTGTTTACTATACAGATCCAGATATAGACAAATCCTCATCTACAGACATTCCCACGATGTCAGCATGAGCTTGATTCTCACATAACACTTAGCAGGTGTGGGCATATGTTGCGTCAGCTTCATTTTCAAATATTTTATATACAAAGAGACTAAAAGTACCTTTAAGTACATAAGAAAATTAACCACACCGACATTTTAATCTAGAAAAGCTCATGAAAAAAATCAGCAAGTGTTTTTCACATGAAGAGGCATACGCCTCCCGGACTGACGGGTTGATTACTTTCCGCCATGAGAGGCATAAAGCGAAACTCTACTACATGTCAGTTTTCTCAAACCGGTTCTCCTGCCTTTGTAATTGTGTCATCATAACACAATTAGAATAACTAGAGAACACTTAAAACTACAGTGGTGTAAACAATATCAAAAGGAAGTTAGATAGTTTTCAATGGTTAGCCTTATAGTGTTGTTAAAAAAATCCCAAAGGAACTTGTGCCCTTGTCTTCTTTCACTTCCCTAAATGTGTTGCAAGTCTTCCATCATCTTCTCTATTATTGAAAATCCCAAAGTTGAAATCTTGAGCTCTTCTACTTTCCATGAAAACACTTTCATAATTTATGCTAGAATGAAATCTGCCTTGTATACAATCCATCAAATTTCACACAAAACTAACCTGACGATGAACCCGTTAAAGCTGCAAATATTGTATGCAACTGTTTCTGTACTGGCAACTGGCAATGGTTTACCGGTATCCAAACACTTCACACGTCACCTTGAACTCGCAGGGTTTTACAGCACAGGATAAACCCACAAAAATACAGTAAAGCAACAGATACATACACTTAGGCTTAAACATTTTTCAGTGTCTATAACAAATTTCAGACATTGAAAATTTCAACAAAAGTCAAATAAAAAAGGCTGATATTATCAGTCACCTGGCATGTATGTCCAACACACACAAAGGGCCTCTCTATTTCTGGCCTCATTAAAGAAATATCTTTAAAAAGCTCAGGAATGTGAGGAATCTCTGAGGGAGTGTTTTAGGCGAGCAGGTGACCTTTTGAACATAGATTGGTAGGACAGTGTGACCTTATCAGTCATCCCTTCACCTTATTTCCATTTACCCAAATGGAGGACATTCCTCTGCAGACCCATTATGAAGCTAAGACAGGATCTGAGAGGCAACAGTTGCATAAGGGAGGCCCAGTGTCTAGTTTTACACAGGATCGAGTAATCTGACAGAACGACCAGGACATAGATCACTGTCCAACAGGTACACAAAGACGAACATTAATAGTGTAAGGAATTAGACAAATGGAAGCAAATTATCATGCGATGACAGATAATCTGGGCTTTTTGGCTCGGGATGAAACATTGTCGAGGCAAACACAGAGGACGTTGGGTTTACCACACTGAAGGGTCCATGAGGCCAGAGTTTATCACTCAAAAACCTGTGCAGTTCCCTATCCGTTCAAACTCCATGAGGCTTGTTTACAAGAGCAAAGGGTAAGATGACCCCATACAGGGTTTGGATGTAACCCTAACACAGAATCTACATTCACTGGCATTATCATCTTAATTGAAACTGAAAAGCATTAACGCTGGGAGATTAAATTGTCTGATGTCTTCATAGCAGGTTACTTTGTCAGCAGCCTTTTAGTATAGGAAATATCTGATCAAAGTATGTAATCAAGATTACAACTATGACTGCACCTTCAGTCCCAGCTTTTGATATGTGGTACTACAGACGCATTTTGGTCAAGTTGGTCAATTATTTTTAATTGTTTTGATAGTGCCTTCCCTTTCCCAAATACTTCCCGATGGTTCCAGGCAACAACAAAAAAACAAACATCTGGTGGGTCAGGATATTGTATTGATGGGTCAAATGTAATATTTTGAATAGTCGGTTGGAATATTATCGAGTATTTTCATTATTTATGAATCTGCTGATTGATCTCAATTAACTGAGTAATAATTGGTATATTCTCCTAAAGCAATTTTTTTTATGTTAAAGATATTCACTTTACAGTCATATATGAGAAATAAAAGCAGCAAATACTCACAGTTTAGAAGCTATGGAACATTTAATGAATTTTAACAATTAAGCTGTAATCAAAATATATATCATATATACACATACATTTGGTCCTCTGTGGGACCAGTGTTTCAGCACTAGGAGCAACAGTGGGAGTGAAGGGGTCAGGAAAAACAGAACCCCTTGTTCCTCCCTCACTGTAATGGTCCTGGCATGGCTTTTAATTAACTGGCACTGTGCCTGCCATACAAGGCATTTAGTGGGCAGGAGGCCCCTCGGGCATCAATACAGATCATCATCAGGGAATCAGCTGAAGGTATTCAATTATCTTGGCAAGTGTGTTGCATTGTACCACATCCTGATCCTGCAATAAACCTCCTCTGGATGCATTTGGGGAATTGCAGATCTCCTTGTCCAATCAGAGGAAGCATCTGGGGAGGCTTTGCCAGCATCAACAACATGCATGCAACACACAACACGTTGACTGCTGGGGGCTCAATAGCTGCATATGTTGATACCTGGCAACATAAATCAAACTCAATTGTTCACACTGGTGATATATTTCTGCAACCTCATAAGGCCTATTACGTTAAGGCAATATATGGATTAAAATAATTGCGGCTGCGATCGCAACAATGGTAAAATGTTGGTTCCAATCTTTACAAAAATATAAAATATAAATATGCTAATTTCTTCTTATGTAAGTGAAACAGAAATGTGGGAGGTAGCCTCAAAGCCGACCTTGGCAGAGGAGAAATATCTTATCTGTCTTCACAGTTTACTTTCCCTTACAAAACTCTTTGCCCCGCACTGCAGTTGACAGTGCTTCGCAGTTTATATACACATGCAAGCGTTTGTCTATGAAAACATGTACATATTCACCCGATGTTGTGGTTATAGTTTGACTGTGTAAAAACGGTGTTTGAATCCCCTCAGACATCCTGCCAGCTGAACAACAAGCTCTGGGCCTCCACATGGAAAATACACAGCAAAAGAAAGCACTATGGGCCTCATTTATCAATCTTGCGTGAAAACGGGCGCAGATCTGAGCGCAGATTTGGTCTTACGACAGGACACACGTGCGATTTATGAAACGTTCGTATCTGACCAATCCCAGCGTACGAATGAGCGGGCCTTGATAAATGCGGCGGCTGAATTCGATCGTCATTAACATGTTACGCCCATAAATATTCCTGTTTCGGAGGCCTCGCCCACTGAGGTCAAACATGGAGAGACAAAACATGGGTAAGAAAAGAAACTTTTCTGACACGGAGATCGGCATCCTGACATCGGAGGTGGAACACAACAAGACAGTGCTTTTTGGCAGCCTGAACGGTGGCATAAAAGGGGCTCACAAAAACGCTGTCTGGAAAAAGATAACGGAGGCAGTAAACAGCGTTGCCGCAGAGGAACGGACTCCAGCTGAGGTTTGAATATAATTCTCAATAACTTAACCCATGCCTAACAACTTAAATGAATCTTTTCATCCGCAGCCTAAAAGCTTATGTCTGTTAACTGATCAAAACAATTCTTTACATTTAGGTCAAGAAAAAATGGTCGGATATGAAGCTGGCCATCAAGAAACGCTTTGCTGCGTTTAAACATCGCAGCATCAGGCAGACTGGAGGAGGCCAAACAGACTCCAGCCTGATCTTGACGGGGACGGAGGAAAAAATTGCCTCCTTAATTGGGTCGGAGTCGATCTGTGGCATAAGTGGTGGAGGTGACACAGAGATCCCTGCGGTCCCTGAAAACGCGCTCACGTCTGACACGCGTATTGTTCCTCCAAAATAAGCAAGTCTGCCATCATCAAGACTTGATAACTGTCAAAGCATCTGTTTAAATAGGGGAATGAATAAACATCTGACCAACCACAGTGGAACGATAATTATCTCAACAGGTGCTTTCATTTTTGTTCCAGTTCTGTCACACCCATCGGACAAAAACAAAAACAATTACACATTTTTGCCTTTAGTTAATTTGCAAACACACATTTCTGCTTGTATTTATGATTCTTTCACATTTTAATGTGTAATAATTAGTTGTCATCTTAGGCTATTTATCCCATTGTTTAAATTTTTGAAAGTGGTATCAGTAAAAACATGGGCTTTAAAAGAAATGTTTTCGTTTTAATAATCCGTTTTGATCTGTTCTAAATACGTGACTGCTTATGCTTAATGACAGCTGAGGTTTGTTCATTATTTTACGCCAGATTTTGCTGTGCTGCACCGCAAATCCACAGACTCGAATTTGCGTACACGAGCTCAGACCTGACGTGAGATCTGATCGCAGCTTCCGCTTACGTCCAAATTGATAAATGCCGAAGTTTGCGTGGAAATGGTCGTACGCACGGTTTTCGGTCGTACGTTCGTTTGATAAATGAGGCCCATTGTGTGTGCGTTTCTATTTTTGCCTAAGCCAGCTAGAACAAGGTTCCAGGTCTGACAGCATCAAGATGTGATTAATGATGGTGTAAAACTAAAGTTCGTACTTCATGATGTTCGTTCACAGTGAAAACAGGACTGGTATAGTTGGGCATGCTGACATACGAGTGCACATGTGCAAGCTCCAACAAGACCCCAAACAGCTCTGGGAAAACTGAGTTGCTACAATTTACTTGGGAGTGTGTGGATATTGTGTTTGTGCGTGAGCTGGATTGTTGTTGTTGACCGTGTGGGTGTATGTGTGCATGTGTGCAAGACACAACGTCCACATCCATGCGTGCCCTGTTGGGAAGCAAACCACAGTGCAGCACTTCTCCCTCCACGTAACCTGAAGACCAGGTAAGTTAGGTGATGGTATCACAGAACAGGACAGACAGAGATTTCTTTTCACAGCAAACAAAGCGAGCTGAAGGTCAGAAGGCAAGTAGGAAGTCAGTTTGTTCAAACATCTCTCCAGTGAACAAACACATGCCTGGGAGTCACGGAGCAGCATATTCAACTGGTTCCCAGGACCGTATCCATACTGGTGTTAGATAACCTGCTCTAAGTGTCTCTTAAAGTGTCTTATAATAAAGCTCCCTGTTAAGGTGCAATACATTACCGAGCTGCACTAGTGGGTTTTTAGAACATTTGTAAAGAATTACTTTACTTCGTCTTCATCATTTTATGGTGATATACATCTCAGAGTTTCCCCCGAAAAATGTCAAGGTGGTAAGCCATGCACCATCTCATCGCGTTATTAATGGAATTAGTAGAGGAAAGCCTAATCAATAACCACATCTACGGTATACTGTGTCAAATAGTTTCTGTTCTTTTTTTGTAAAATATTGTCAAATAACAGCTACCAACATACCTATAAAATATTAAATAGGATAAACTAGCCACTGAGCATCCTGTAGGCTGTTACCATGACCGTTACCTTGTGGATGAGCCTGCCTTCCTGACTTCTGTCCCCCCTTGTGTCCACCCTGCTGCCCAGCAGGGTGCCCATCCAAAGCCAAGTCGAGTGCAGGACCGAGACCCAGGCCTTTAACCAGATCCTTCCTCTTCTTGCGCTTCAGCCAGCCCAGTGCCCGGCCGAGGGAATGACTGCGCTTCTTCCGGCCCCTTTTGCTGTGCTTCTCCTGGGCAAAAATATCAACCACATCCTGGGGGATCAGGTCCCCGAACCCCAGCGAGTCACGGTTTGACATAACACCTCACACTGGAGCTACGCCCTGAAAAACCAAAAAGAGAGGGGAGACAGAAATGTTAGTCATCATCAAAACACTACATGCACTGGCACTGTGAGAGAGATAACAATCGAAGGACCATATATTTTTTTTGATTGATTTCTAACTTTAGTGGCATCCGCTGGTTTAAATTTGTTTTTGCCAGTACAGTATTAAAATCAACTTACTTGACTTTAAACATGCTTTAGGTAATCCTTCACAGTGAATTTTGTCAAAAAAATATTATTTTCAAAATGACCCTGTCATCGTGTGCAGGGGCTGTTATGAAAACCAACCTGACTGTTCTGTTCAAGAAAATCACAACATCCGGTATTTGAGAGTTGGCTGCTGCAAAGGAATCTTTTTAACTATGGAAGCTGTCAAATTCACTGTTCTTCCAACAATTACTGTATCTGATTACTGTCTGCCTTCCAGGTTTGATATCCCATCAACACAGCTCATTTTTCCATTCCTGTTTCCGTAAGTTAAGTCTTACAGTATGCTTTGGAAAATGTTTGTCAGTAAAGTGTATAGAAATCTGCAAATAAATAGAGCATACAAACAAGTGTCCATTGTTGCAATGTTGTATTCTCTACCCATTTGGTGTGTATTTCTGTTTGTGTTAGTGCGTCTCCGTGGGCACTGCTCATTCAACCCGCACACTCAGCCGTCACAGACCCCCTCCTGCCTCTAAACCAACCTCCACAGGTCTGCAAAGAAAGCACTGGCACCGCTCCCTTCATTCCATAACATGGAGTCATAATTCACAAAGCCGCACCCGTGAGGCTCCTGCGCTTGTACACACAGACACAACGGCACACTAGGAAGACCTGGAGAAGAGAGAAATAAACAGTCTATCGATGTATACCTTCTTACACATCAAGCTGTAGGCCTATGTTTGTTGGAAGGAGGTTGTAAGAACCATGGTTAAAATAATTCAACAAAGATCCTTGTTTTAAAAAGAAAGAAACCAATGGCACCAATGTGCTTCAAGGCGTTTCTTATGAAGAGTATCCATTCATATATCAGTGTAATTTCTGTTTTGCACACTTTGTTGATTTTCATTGTCTTCCTCCATCTTTTTTTTCTTGGTAGAATGAGCTCATCGACTTCCTCCACCCCTTCACCTTGCTGAACTCCTTGTTCTTTGAGGCAGGTTTCCCAGCCATGCTCCTGGGGATCCGAAGCTTAACCTGGGCTTCTTCCAGCTGCGCACTTTATTAGCTACTTATTTCCAAATCACAAGCTAAAAGTAGCAGTGAGCACTTAAGATGACAGGATCTGCAGCTTGTCAATAAGGACACAAAGATGGGAGGAAGGTGGGAGTGGAGTCAGATCGAGAGAATTATGCACCCCTGAATGATTTGTTGTCGAGAAAGTTCATGTGAAGTTTTTGGCTGATATGTTAGTCTACTTGCCAGCCCATAGGGCCCTATTGTGAACCCGGAAATGTTGAGTACCCCAAAGTTTTATGTTAGAAATATATAGTATGAGTCCCCAGCATTCAGAAACTGCCGGATGCTAACTTGTATATATTGGGCAATTAGCATAATTAGCATAAATAGCATAATTAGCATAATACCCTATTGCCCTATATGGGCAATATTTCAACAACTGCTTGGCTAATCAGGGCAATATTGGAGTGGTTTTAGGGGTTATTGATGATGCTGAATCCATTTCTGACATTTCCAAAATTCAAAATGGCCGCTTAAACCGGAAGTGACCAGATTTTAACCGCCAGTGGGCCGATTTTGATGGATTTTAAGCCTCTTTTTTTCCTGTTTGATTGTTTTTTTTTACCTTGATTTATTAAGGTAAGTTGTAAGAGGTTATTTAAATATTTATTACATTGGACCTGCATTTCTCTGTGTGTGTGTGTGTGTCTTGCACCAAGTGTGGCAGATTCAACTGCAAAGAGCACAAAATGCCGTGCTGCAAGTCCTGCTAGATGGAATGTGCACATGCATATACACTCTAAAAAACCATACACTCTAAAAGAAATGTGTGTTGTATTGTGTAAATAGTTATGTCTGATGGTAAATAAAACATGTTTTCATTGGAAATAGTATTTCTGCTGTGTTTTTACAGTGTTTTATCACCAAGAATTGACAGACACTTTATGCATAGGCCTACAATGGGGAAATGGCTGATTTTAATGGTGAGCACAAAAAATAACAAATTTGACTAGTTTTCTCAAGAATGAAACCCTAACATAACAAAATGCATCATTATTTGTTGCAATGGCTATGGGATTAAAAAATGTGGTTTGAATGGGAGTCAATGGGGACATTTTTGTCCGTATACGCGTTAGTGTGACCAAAATCTTTAAACTGGCGCTACACAAAAACTAAAACTGCTGCAAAGTCAATATTTTGAATAATTTTGGACCTATCCATGACTGATTTGAAATTAAAGCCCCAGCCAAAAAAAATTATTTTTTTTGAAAATAACAAATTTTTCGTGTTTTTTGGGAAAAAAAACAGTGACATCAAGTAATAAATCTGGCATTTAAAGGGTTAAAATCCTCAAAATGATTGAATGTTTGGTTACTTTGTTGCAGGGCGGAAGTTGTAAGAGATTTAGGGAAAAAAAAAATATATATTAATCGGTTCAATTTTTATAGCATTTAGTTTGAGTTTGACATTTTTGTCATTTTACGGATAAGTGTACAGTCAATTTTAATGATGCCTGAGGGTTAAAATCCATCAAAATCGGCCCACTGGCGGTTAAAATCTGGTCACTTCCGGTTTAAACAGCCATTTTGAATTTTGGAAATGTCAGAAATGGATTCAGCATCATCAATAACCCCTAAAACCACTCCAATATTGCCCTGATTAGCCAAGCAGTTGTTGAAATATTGCCCATATAGGCGATTATGCTAATTATGCTAATTATGCTAATTGCCCAATATATACAAGATAGCATCCGGCAGTTTCTGAATGCTGGGGACCTATAATATATATTTCTAACATAAAACTTTGGGGTACTCAACATTTCCGGGTACTCATTGTTGGCAAGTAGACTATGTTGCTTCACGGTCACGCATGAAAAACACAGCAGGCAAATTTTTGCAGGAGCAATGTGTGAGCAATACGACCATCTTTCACAGTTCATAGGAATACTTTCCTGCTCTCAATGAGACGTGAAGCCAAACCACAGAAACCTTTGTCATGTTCACAGAGACTTACAAATGTGACTTTTCCAAAATGCTTCTCGTCATCAAAGCTCTGTGTCATGCAGAGGGGGAGATAGAGGGCTCTGGTGTGGGTGTACCACATGGAAAGTTTTCAAGCAGATGTTCACTTTTTAAAACCAGATGCCTTAAATACTCTACATTGATCATAAATAAATTTTATCACTCAACTGTTTTCACAAAAACTGAATGTTCTTATTTATTTCAGGATTGTGTTGGACCTCAATAGTTTTAGTAAGGTAACTAATTCCATGGCAGGCGTTGGTCTTTACAGCATGCTAACATGTTCAGAATATAACGTGCATTTACCATGTTCACTACCTTAATTAAGCATGTAAGCATGCTCACATGGTCACAATAACCATGCTAACATGTAGGTACCATGCTTGCCATCTTAATTATGCATGTTAGCATGTTGATAATAATCAAGCTAACATGTACTAGCTACAATGTTCGCCGTCTTAATTACCAGTAAGCATGTTAGCCTGTTGATAATAACCAAGCTAACATGTAGGTACCATGTTTGCCATCTTAATTTAGCATATTAGCATGCTAACATTAGCAAACTAGCACTAAACAAAAAAGCTGGTCAGAATTTAGGGTTACTTGGTCATTAAAAAGGTATAAAAACTATTGAACAAACTACAAACCATCCACTTGTTTATTTCAGACTCAACAATGCTGCTAGCATGGCTAAAAAGAGTTAAATCTGGTTCTGTCCTGCTCAGGGAGGTATGCAGCTTCATACGAGAGGCTTAAGATGAATACTTGAAGTACTTGAATGCTTCTTTAAACTTTATACATATGTGGGTGTTTTTGAAGTAATTTGTTACTTTACTGTAGCCCAGCTCAAGTTGTTATCCCTGCTGCACATCTGGTGTGGCACTATATGGCGCAAACGTGAGGAGTGAGTGTCTAGTGAAAGGCCAATAACAGGAGGGAGCATCCATCTTCATCGAGAGAAAAGTACGAGGCCTCTCCCTGCACTAAGCCCCGTGTTTCTGCTGCTCCAAATTACAGTCATTTGGGCATGACTAACATCCGTGCATCTGTATTGGCTACAGTCGCCAATAATCAGACGTCTTGCTCTGGAGGAGTGGGGGCTGGTTCATTCATTTATAGCCCACAGGCTGCTCTGAGTGCAACAGTTCCTCGTATTATTTCCATCACAGAGAGACAAGAGTAATGGTAAGAGCTGTTGGACACGGGGGAGGACCACCCAGCAGACCGGTGATAAGGAGCTGACTCATGCCTCAAGTTGCTGTGGTTACGCATAACAACCCACAATTTTCAGTTTTGCAAACAAATGTAACGAGGTGACGTACACAGTGGGGTGTCCTTTAAGTGAATATATATATATATATATATATATATATATATATATATATATATATATATATATATATATAAAAACAATCCTCTTTCTTCAAATCACTATCTCGCATTATTACACCACATTAGGATGTATCATATTATCAGAAAGATGATGATCAAGTCATACGCTTTAAGGTGATTTACAAACAAAAAGAGTTGTGTGTTCACTGTCTGTCTCGCTCTGTCTCTCTCCCTTACTCTCTCTCACACACACACACACACACACACACACACACGCACACGCGCGCGCGCGCACACACACACACACACACACACACACACACACACGCACACACACACACACACGCGCACACACACACACACTAAACCCGCTGTGGTTTCCCAGCCCAGCTCCAGTCCTGCTGGAGCAGGCATGTGTCCTAACATGCTGTTTACTTATCCTTCACAAAAGACGTCAGGCTTTCACATTGAACAGGAGATACTGCTCAAACACAGCAAACCTCAACACAGTGTCAATACCTGCAGCCCTGACTAAATATCCGACATTGACAGCAATGAGTATGAGGGCTGATAATAGTTTACACACTGTCATGAAATAGAGTGCAAGACTTTATCGGGCAATGACGTTTATTGACAACTATATGTCCTGGAGTGGAGCTTGAGGACATAAATTCCAGAGGAAATGTGGGTCTCCTATCCACTTTTACACAGGAGGGCCAATAGACTTCAAGCAAAACCAAACACTGTCACCTGCTTTGCCTCGAGCAAAGCACAGTAGCATATCTGACTGTGCAAATCGAAACTCAAATCCATGAATATGCCAAACATCTCCATCTTACACTGGGCTCTACTGTTCCTTTTATTCTGACAAACTGATGGATATAATGCAATACACTGTATATGTATATATACACACATTTTTCAACCAGAAGTATACAAAACCATGTCTTTATTTCATATAGACCATTTATTTATTGAAAACATGCTATATCGTGATGTATATATTACTGGGATATGAAATTATAGAAGATTTGACCATATTGTCCAGCCCTAAAGCCAGCGCTTGTTATATTTGAAAACTACTTCAGGTGCATGTACACACCCTCAACTGAGGAATTGCAAATAAGTTTCAGTATTTGTTTAGGGATTTACTCCACTAGACAATTCAGAGAACAATAAACACTGAAAAAATTCCAGATGATGGTGAATATTTTCTGACATCCATTGCATTATTGTATAGTACAAACTGCACCCACGTGGTAAAGAATTACGTAGGTTGAAATACTATTTAATCAAAGAGATTCAGCGTTAGGCTGCTTAGGAAACTCCAACTGGAGGGTACAGCAACTCTCCAACTGTAATTAAACCTTTGGTTACCTCACAATACTGATTTTATCCTCAAGTGTATTCACACCCTTGTTGACTGGCTAATATGAACAATGTGAATTTCGGGGCAGCGACGAGGGAGGGTCTCCAGGAAATGTAAGTGTGACTGGTGAGTCACACAGGGAAGCTCCGGCCTCCGATGGCTCACAGGGATAAGGCAAAGCCAAGAGGGAGTGGCAGCGATACAGGCAGCCATCATTGTTTGAATTAGGACGAGCTCAGTTGAGCGAGAAGGCCGTTCACATCCACACATGATGAGAGGTTAAGGTCAGACTAAATGTGGTTGAATAACAGATTAAAAAGGTTAATATAATCCTTTTTTGGGGAAAAAACAGGATGTTTCAGATTTCATCTGAGGTCATCCTAATATGATTACCAGTAACAGTAGCCAGTTTGGACATTAACAGTTTTTAAACCACACTTAAAGTGACTCTGTACCTGAATGCCATGTGTTCAGCAATGTAAAAACTGGTGTTACTGTGTGGCACCTGCAGGCATCAATCAGGGCGTTGGCTGTCTTCTCTAAGCACTATCAAACAAGGCAGAGCACTGCTACTCAAGAGCAAACTTATGCAAACCTGTCTGGGCTACAGCTCAGCACTCGTGATCAAGCACTCAATGTTCAAGAAATGTACGTGATGGATGATAACGCCACTATGACACAAACTGGAAATACTCAACAGATGGTTTCTAAAATGACGGAGGGGAGCGTTTCACAAGAGCTTAGTGGAGTCATCAGGCATCAATGGAAGATTTCCCATCTTAAGGGAATTATTACAAGAAACATTACAAATGAGACCAAATAGCTCACAATAAAACAATCTCCCTATTTGGATGGGTGTTTTAGGTTTCTCCCTGCTCTTACACACCTGATTCTAATGATGTGCTCATTATCAAGCAACTGAAGCTTGTCACAGGTTTGAAAATCGTTCCAATCAGGTGTGTTAGAGCAGGGAGAAACCTAAAACATGCCGGACAGTGGCTCTCCAGGACCGGAGTTGGGCAAACACATAGTGGCAAAGGACTCGGGACAGAAAAGCGAGCTCTTACTGACATTATGCGGTTCCATTTGCCTGCTGCAGAAAGGATGCAGTTTGAGAAAAAGACCATGTAGGTAATGCCAGTGATAAAAATATACACAACACCCTAAGACAATAATGGCACGAATAAACTACTGCTGTGTAACTGACGTTATAGATGCTCTGTGAGTGTCTGTGTGTGTGTGTGTGTGTAAGGGAAAATTCAAGTTGGCACACTGCGAGGCCGCTGTAGCCATGCAGCAGCTTGTCTGGTAAGAGCAGCGGCTGCATTCCTGAGAGATTGATAATTACCGACATAGGAACTCTTCACTCCAGATCTGCTTCTTTCACCCCCCCTTCCTCCCCCATACAGTGGCCTAGGAGACCGAGCCATTACAAAAAAAGTTTAATAGCTGGCACATGAGAGTCATTTTCAGATAAGATTATAACATGGGGTTGTGTGCACTGGCCAAGACAATTGTTCACTGTGTAGCTTTTTAAGAGGGGACTCACAAGATGTGACCTCTACGAAGGACAGATTCTTATTTTACAGAGCACGTGGGAAACGATGCATCAAAGTATGAAACAACATATATTTACACATACAGGTGATATTAAGATTTTGACAATAGTGTTTTGGTTATTTGCCATCTGTGTCGATACATATCAGAACATACAATCTGAAGCCAATTGCATTAAAAGGTGTTAATAAGACATGCAGTGTCTAACATGTTCCTATTGAGGGCTATAACTAATGATTTTTATTAACTATCAATCTGCTATGATTCTTCACTTGATTGATCTATTTGTCAGTGATAAAATCCCCCTAGTCCAAAGGGGCATCTAAAAAATTCTGTGATAATCTGTCCAAATCACTTAAATGACTAATTGATTAAGGAAAGAATTGCTGATTAACTTTCTGTGGACTAATCAATCAACTGACTGATAGTCCTAATAGTACTTTGTAGTACTTTATCTTTGAGATTCTGTCTCTGTCAACAGTAGAAGTGCACGTATATAAATGTACAAAACATTTTGATTTGAGTAAGTATGTTTCATTACATTTTTTAATAATTCACAGAGACATGTGCTCAGTCTAATGTCACCATTTGAGTAACCGTCTCAGTTTCACTTGATAACTTCTTTGTTTCTTTCCAAAAACAGGAGAGAAAACGTATGCACATTTGGCTTTCCTCTGGCAGTAGTTGTTTGCTTGGCTTCCAGGGGTTGCCAGGGGTCTAAGTCTGGACTGTAGCCTCTGTGGAGCTTTTAAGACCCCTGAACTGACAGGTCGCTCAGGGGTGAAAAAGAAAGTTTTGTGCAGCCGCGGTGACCAGCTTGCAGCAAAGGCAAACACAGATGGACATTGGAGTTTAAAAATACATCCTGGCACTTCAGTGTCTCTGCTCTACCCCAGTCAAAACAAAAACCCAATCTGTTGTCACACAATCGCCTGAATGGACAGCAGTCCAAGAAAAATGTAGTGTGGGAATAAAAAAAGAAAGTTTGGACCAGAGTTTATGTGAAGAAAGGCAAGAAAAGAAAGTCTAGGATGAATTAGAAAAATCAGAGATGGGCAGTCCATCATGCCTTAATGGCCCGAACAGGTATTGATTGGATTTATCACAAGTGTTGATGAGTTAATCAACAGCTGATCCTTGTGATTAACATCACAATGTGTCCCACTCATCAGTCCGTTACAACACCAACTCTTCCTCATGCTGCTTTCCCCTTTGCCCCACTGAGCTGCCACTTTGTTGCCGTCAGACAGCAAATCACAGAAAAGTTTAAACCTACTTGGCTGCACCATGTCCCAAATGTAGGATGCACTTTGTCTTTCCAGTGACTTCCTTGTGTCCATCCCTCATCTCTGACTGCCTCCGTGTTATCATTCCGCCTCTACCTTGAGCTCCTCTGTGAAACTCCACCAGACTCTGCTAACGCTTACATAACACACCTATCATCTCCATGGGTACAAGCCCTGGCTTGGCAGGCTGGCGAAGAAGGAGCACCGGTACGCAACACACCCTTTCTAAACAAATGGCTGTGTCTCAGCCTCACCTACCAGAGGGTACAAGAGGTGAACCTGAAGCCATGGAGCTGGGAAAAAAATGGAAAACTCACTGGCCGTCAACCCTTGATCGTTGGAAATGCTGCAGTTTTCAGAAAAGTTTGGATTTGAGGATTCCAGTCCAAAGTGCAGGAGAGACGACAGATAAACAGAGAGAGAGGGAGACCCATAAGAGAGGTGGTCCTGTTATCTCTGTCAGGTTAATAAACAAGCAGTGGGTATATATATAAGATCAGAGACTGGCATTGATTGGCATAAATTAAACCAAGTGTCAGAGCACCATGCTGCAGTCAAGCAGTCATTTGCTGCTGGGTCAGTGACGAGGAAAAAACACAATAGTATTCATTGTCATATGCTGAGACAAGCACTACAGGTCTTAAATTACCTCCTGCCTAGGATCCCTCAAGGCCAAGCTAAGCAAATCTCCCACACCTAGTTTTCCATGCATACCTATACACAACCTGGATCTCTTGTCATCCATTTGCACCCCACTTTATCTGATTACACCGTAAAACACACACGGGGACTATTTTCTTTATTTTAAAGCCTGATCCTCTTTATTCTTTTATATATTGCATATTGTAGTTCACTCATCAGACAACAGCTTGGGAATCCTTAAAAGTCGATTCAGTCATTCTGTCATTTTACGGTAAATAAATTTTAAAGAACAAACTATATTTTTCCTTATTAACCACGCCAGAGCAGGATTTATGAGGCTTTAACGGAGGAATCAAATGACTTTTTTTGGGCAGTTTTCTGTCAAAAGTTAGTCCTACAAAGAAAACAGAAGAAAACGGTTACTACTACCTTGATGAACTTTTATGATCCAGAAGGATTAATTCACCCTCTCTCCATTTGAAGCGTCTCCCAGTCGCGTCCTTCCTCACTAACTCCAAACTTTCACCGTCCGAAGGAAAACTTCAGGTAAACCATTTCCGTGAAAGGCACTTCAGGAAGCGACTGGAGTCTGGATTTGTTTGCACCCGCGAGTACGGGCAGTTTTTTCTTTCTTCCCCTATGTAGACTAGACTGACTTCTCCCACTACCGTCAGTGCTGCTTGTCGACGGACGCTCCAGTGGACCGCAGAGGGGGAAGTAAGAGAAGTTGCCGTCGACCTGCAGCTCCCACCTGGAAGAGGCCGGGCGCGCTCTCAGGTGAGAGCGAGGCTGCGGTCAGGGTTGTGGGGACATCTAGCGGTAAAGTAGAGGAACAACAAGTAACAGAGCCGGAAGGAAGGGGATTCTCTTTTCCCGCTCTAACCTTTCATTTCCAGCTGTTTTTATTCAGAGAAAACGTTGAATTTGTATGCAAATCTGGACATCAACTGTGAATGAATGTCGATTAATACATGACAATTAATTGAATTGAATTTTGCATTTTAATATAATTTTGAGATGTTATTTTTAAAAAATCATATGGGTTGACTATAATCTGTTTGTTGCCATGTTTTTCCCCATATAAGTTACATATTTCTTTTTGTTTTCAGCTTTGTGTTAAATGCGTTTTTCGCACTATCCATTGAAGAAGCATTAACATGTCAGCTCATTCAACTCCATATACACACATAATGTCTATTTCTAACTTTCTTGTTTTTTTCATATAGAATATGGGATATTATATAACACAAAATCAAACCTTATTTTATTTATTAAAGATTTGCTCCAAAATTGCCTCCATGAAATTCTTCATTGTGTATCCTTGCTGGGGAGGAATTTTACAGGCAGCATGCAAAACACTCCAAACAAATACTGTATATTATCCATGCAAACTTTATGGGCAGCTGAGCACTGAGGGATGGTATTAAAAGAAAAGGCGTGCTTATGTTTCCACCTCTAATAGTCTGAGACAAAAAGGTAGAGGAAACCACCTTCTTAGATGCACATAAAAACAACTGCATAAATATAGCTGTCTGGCACCAGGCTGGTCCAAACATGTGTTAGCTGACACATCCAGAGCATGCAGACCAGTCTGCCCTCAGCACTGACACAAATTGTGATCCCGTCTGGGGGTATGAGAGAGACTTAGATAGAGTTTCCCCCAGTGCCTCCAGTGTTATTAATAAACAAAAAGTGCCCCTCTGTTTTGCTGGAGACAGACACACTGCAGAGCTGTCCTTAAAGTTAAAAGCAAACTGTGTTCATAGCTGTCTGAACTTTCTTCTCCAAACAAAGTAAGTAGAACTACAAGAATTGTGGCTGACCAGATTTTGACAATGAAGGTTTCTAAGGTTGTGTTCAATCTTTGCATGATCAGAATTTCCATCATGATTAAATTGTCATATAATTGTTTTGTTATGCAAGACAACCTAAATGGTATGACCAGATTAGAGGGACTTTAAAGCCACAATCTCATCAATCCTTGATGTGGGTCATTTGATTGATGGCCATTCTCTCCATCTCCTTTCTTCTCGTCTCTTAGAAGATCATGGACAATCAAAAGTCAACAGAGAATGGGAAAAACATGGCATCTACTGAGGAATCACACATGGGACTTCTTGTGGATGTTGCAGACGGCAGCCAGACTGAATTTGAAACAGAGACGATCGCTCCTCTGGATGACTGTACACCACATCCCGTGCAACAAATTGACCAGACGCTCATGGACGACTTGGGGCAGCATTTCGACGACTGTATCCAGCAAGTGTCCCATCTGGAGAGGCAGAGGAACATGCTAATACAGGAGCTTCTCTGTCTGCACGAACCCATTCTGCGAGTTGTGGGCCACCTCAGAGGGAAGCTGCTGGAGACACAGAGGCGCCTCACGCTGGCTCAGCTGGATTATGTCGCTGTTTATGAGGAGTCGAAGGAGGTGAAGAGGAAACTGTTCGCCACAGCCAGAAACTGCATCCAGAGCCAGGTGGCGCTGGGTGAACACAAGTACCAGGTGGCTCAGTCTGCTGTTACACAGGTAGGAACCGCTGAGGCCTGGAGGGTTGACTTACTGTGGCAGGTTATAGCATATCATTCTGGTTGTTCTAGTTTAAGATCTTATTGTGTCCCATGAGAACAATTGGATTTGTAGTAAATACTAAAGTCAACAAAACAGTAAGTTTTGCAATGCAAAGCAGTGATCCCCAAAGCAAACATATCATAAATGCTGGTTATATTGAAAGTGTATGAAATCAACTTTTTGTGAGTGAAAACAGATAATTTGTTGTTTGAGACTACATATAAATGATGTTAGAGCACAACTGTCCCTATTGCAATATGGTATAACATGTAATCTAGCACAATTATACACATCTTATTTTCCCACTTAAAATAATCCTATACATTAAATAATAATAACAACAAACAATTTTGTGTGCAATAAAAGAAGTTGCACTGAAAGTGCTTTCCAGAAGAGGCAGATGGGTTATGATCAGCCTCAATAGACCCAAAGGTACAATTAAAGGCATAAAAGGCAATAAAACATCATGTAATACAGTGAAACAATAAAGTAAAAAATAGAATAAGAAGTTGGGAGAAATTAAAAACCAACAATGGATTAAACAGTAAAGGACATTAGAAATAATTTAGGAGGGGACTTGGCAAAAGCTAGGTCTGTCTCAGTAGAACTAAAAGTGAGTGAAAAAGTCTCTTTAAACCTGATTTAAAATGATCAATGATGGAACAGGACTTTAAGTACACTGCAGAGCTGGAGTTCCAGATTGATTGATGGAGGGTTGCCATTATTATTTAATTGGTACAAGCTGATGTAACCACGCGTCACATTTTGTATGACCAGAATGGCATGTTGGTGAATGTTTGGATGTTACTGTAATTATGCCAGTTATGCAGGTTTGTTTGTTTGTTTTTTTTAAATGAGTTTGACATCCATCCATAGGAGGAACTCACGACCCACATGCAAAGTCTGACCCAAGAGTTGTCCCAGCTCCAGGACGACCAGCAGAAGCAGCTAAACACCCTGAGGGACCAGGCTTCGAAGCCCTGCAGGCCGAGGGCCATGAGTGACGTCAGCCAGTGCCGACAGGCTTCTGTCAGACTGCAGCGACGGCTCAGCGGCAGCGTGAGGACGCTGGAGTGCTGGTACGAGCCTCGGCTCATGGCCCTGCTAAAGAGGAGGCAGCTTGGGGAGGAGTCCTTGAGAAAGAGCAGGGAGCAGGCTACGGACCTGAGGGCCAGCCTGAGGCCCCTGAGAGAGGACAGACAGAGACTGGAGGTGCAGAGAGCCTGTCTGGAGCAGAGGATCACTCTGATCGAGAGGGAGAGGGAGGAGAGCGTCACACAACACAAGGTACAGTGACTGAAATCAAGTAGGATATAAAACATACAAGGAGTGTTTGGTAAAATCAGGACAAATAAGAGGTTTCTCTGCTTTGCAGGAGACTGTGGAGAATCTAAAAGACACTCTCAGAGAACTACAAGTGGAGTTTGAGGTTCAAAGAAATTCTAAGAAAGATTTGGAGGATCATTATAAAAGCCTTTTAGAAGAGCTGATATTTCTGAGGTGGGTTTACTCTGAACTTTTTACGGTTTACTATGAATTGTGAGCATCAGGATTTAAAAAAAATGAATAACGGCTTGTGTTACAGAGGCAGTGATGAACCCAGGGAAACGACTGCAGAGGAGGATCCGTCGTTGTCTTCTTTTTTTTAAATGCCATCATCTACATCAGACCAAACCACAGCATAGGATTTACATTTAGTGTAGAAAAGATAAAAATATGATATGCAGGGAAATACGAACTCTGTATTTTTCTGTTTCCACAGAATTGACTCAAAATGTCAGACTCAAACAGATTTACTGTAAATATTTTATTATGAATTAACTTTAGTACGCAAAAGTTCAGATGTAGCACAGAAAAACAAAAAAAGCAGAGATGAAAGACAACACATACAAGTGACACACAATCTGCAAAACAATAATATGAATATTAACCAAATACAAGAACCCTACATTATGTACAACTTTAATAAAAATGTATCTTTTTTCCAGCACAAGTAAACAGGATGAAACCTGAGTGAACATGAATGAACATCTCTGATGGATTCATCACAAGCCAGAGTTGAGCACTGAGAGTTTGAAAAATCTAAAAATCTGACCAATACAGACTTGCTTTAAATACTTCACGACAACATGACGGCGCAGTATTTCATTCATACACTTCCTACAAAAAAACAAACAAAGAAAAAAAACACTGCTGCCCAAAATGTATTGAAAAAGAGATTACTGCTTATGCACCGAGAAATGGACAGTGGATCCATTGTTTTTTATAAGCAGGTCAAATGAAGAGATGTGGAGGCTGGACTCATGGCTGGACCTCTGAATCTGCTGTACCTTCTGGGTCCTCATCGTTGTAGATATTTTCAGCCTGTAGAAGAAACAATTAAATGTAGATTCACTGGTATTCAATGTTAATAAATTTACTTCTTAATAAATAAATAAATCATAAATTCTATCCATGCTGTGTCTGGCGTTATCGTTGTTTCATGAACTTCTGGCGTTCAAACAAACCTCTTACCATTTGCCAGACTTGCATGATGTTGTCCTCTGATACAGAGCAGATGACCCACGGCTCGTTGGGGTTCCAAGAGAAGTCTGAGATTTTCGCTGTGTGTCCGCCATGGATGAACTACAGAGAAACGGAGCAGCAGGGATCACTACAGCACTTTTAATTCCAAATACAACACATGCAGTAACTGTTTTTGTTTTTTTACTGACCAGCAGCTCAGGAGGGCCGTCCTCAGCATCCTCTGGGGACTGTTCCTCTCCGATCTTACTGAGGTCCCAGACGTTAAGCCTTCTGTCGGTGCCGCTGGATGCCAGGATGGTTTCGTTATGAGGAGACCACTGAACCTGATGAGTAGATATAGCCCAGGTGTTACATGTCTGTGACAAAGTGCTCCATAAACACTAGAAACAAATGGCCACAAGCAACAAGACTAATTGGTGAAGTCTGTCTCCTGTGAATCACATCAGATGGATAACATTGGCAACATGCTTGATGTCATTCAGCCAGAAGTTATGGAGAAGTGGCAGATGTGTCACATTGGACAACATGATTAATGTGCTACAGCTCTCCTCAAGCCAGAATGTTTATCTAGAGTCTTCTTTTTCTTCTTATGATACCATTGGCTATAAGATAAAACTCTATTTTCTGTGGAAATTGGTCTTGCACCACATGCTCCAAACAAACAACAGATTAACATAAAAACAACACGCAAACACTGCCAGTAACATGTGAGGAAAACAAGCCCATTCCCAGTCTGTAGGTGTGGCTTTATTTGCTAAAGCAGCACGCATTTTTAGACTTCTTACCTGGAAGATCTCGTCCTTGTGAGACTCAAACGAGTGCAGCTTCAGCTTCAAATTCCTCAAATCCCAAAGAGCCACAGTCTGAAAAGAAAAGTAGCTCCAGCTTGAACTCATACTCAATGAGAACAGATCCTGCTGCAACATGCTATGTAAAAGCTCTAGGAATAAAGAGTGGACCCACCTTATCTGCAGAGCCACTGGCCAGGATGAACTCACTGTAGGGATTGAAGGACAAGCAGTTGACCTCAGCTGTGTGGGCATCCACTGCATGGCTGGGCTTGGAGGTGTTGTTGGACCGCGTGTCCCAGCTGAAAGACAAAAGTGCCATTGTTACAGAGAAGAATACAACTGAGCAACTTTGTTTCTTGCGAGTTATCACAGTGGCGAGCAAATTGTGTTACCAACTTCAATAGCTACTCACATCATGAGTTTCATGTCATCTGCCACGGACCCAAATAGTGACTCATGGAGCAGGTGCCAGGAAACATCCTCCACCACAGCTGTGTGGCCTGTGAAAATGGTCTTGGCATCCACTATCTTTCCCTCCTTGGGTACCGTGCTGATGTCCCACAGGCAGATTGTCTGTAAAAGAGCAGAGATGGGTAAGAAAATTTATAAACGGTTAGATTCAGTTTGGAATCACAAACAGATGGTTCAACACAACAAAAATATAGAAAAAATAAACAGGTTATCTTGTTATAACATAACTTTTTCAATAACGTGAGCCACGGGAAAACACAAGTAAGCTAAGTAAGGTAAAACAGAGAGAGAGATGCGACTAGACAGAAGAGTTTAGCCATGTTGTGACAGGTTGCTTACATGGTCATCAGAAGCACTGAGGAGGCAGCCACTGAGGTTTGCGTTCCAGGAGAGGCCATAGCCCTCCTTCTGGTGGCCTCGCAACCGCAGATCAGGAGTGCATTCTCCAGAAGGGTCTTCAATAGAAATAAAATCAATGTAATGAGAATGTGCAGACAATAACATTTGTACAACAAACTAGATGTTTGAAAAGCTTTGTTTTTTTTTAACTGTACCAGGCTTTGAGGGGTGCTTTGTGTAATCAAAGACCAGCACGTCACTGGTGGGGGTCTTGGTGGCAATGATGCAAGGATTCTGAGGCATGTAGCGGGCTCTGTTCACTTCCCCCTCATGGTTGATCTTGATCTCAATCTCTATCTTCCCACTTACAGATCCAAAGCCTCCAAATTCTGGGGCAAAAAAAAAGAAGAGAAGATGGTTGATGCAAATGAGCAGGTGTTGAATAAAATTTGGTTCTGATCATGTTAAATGGTTTATTCTATGCAAGAAGCTAAATTGTAATCCAACACAAAAATACATAGCAATATTTTCTGAAGCAAGATTCCAGCAAGATTTAAATGTATTCATTCATTGAGAAAAACTGGGAGCGACAATATTCAAATACGAGAACGGTTTGAGACAATTTGATGATACTGATCGACAAAAAAATTTTAATATTGAAATATCACAAATGCATAGCAGCAGGAATGTGAATAATTTGTTTTACCCATGTGACATGATGGCATAAATTAATAGTGGAGACAATTTCTAATGTCATTACCAGAGAGTTTGCCCATCAATCCATTTAATTTGTGCAATAAGCAGCTTGACTCAACACAGAATGTTAACAAAACAAAGTTTCCCTTGTACACATTATCTCTCACCTCCTTTCTCACTGTCATAGTGCGACGCATCAAACTGGGCATCATCATTGGGGAGCTGAACACTAGCAATTACAAGGTGATTCTGCTCGTCAGAAGTGTGTGTTCCCAAAACCAGCCTGTGTACGCTGTAGTCTTTCCCCTCTGGCCTGTGAATCAGGATAAATCAACATATTAATCATGACGTGGATCACTAAAAATGACATGGTCGCTCCCTTGTCATGTTTTGGTGTACTGGTACGTCATGGTGCAGCAGATCTCCTCTCACCTGGTGACATCAGGCAACCACTGTGCTGTGAGGCTGGGCCACTCCAGGGCGTGAGTCATGACCAGGTCATAGAGGAAAGGGGTGTTCTTCTTCCAGATCTTGTATTCCTCATTGATCACCCTCTCCTCCACTGCATCATCAAATGCAGCTGCAAAAGTAATATTTACCAGCGTCAAAAGTGTGTTATAATGACACGTCATACTGCATATAATTTGCCTGGACTCTGCTCAGCAAAGCTATTTTCCTTGTTAAATGAACAGCACTGAGGTGTATTTTGCTTGTAAGGTCGCCGCATGTTTCTATAGTTAGCTTTGTGAATGCACAAATCATGATCAGCCGTGGTGGACAACCTAAGCAACGCTTTCTTCATATGCATCCTTTAGTTAACCTATACTTAAATTATAACCTCTGCACTGCCAGCGTGCTAGCAGCTAACGTTAGCTAACAGCTAACCGGCTGGTTTTAACAATGAAAGGTGATGTTTGCTGGCGCGCCAACAACCGCCGGCCTGACGGACTCTGTCATTCTAAACAACATACCAACACATGTACTCGTCTAATTCAGAAAAGTGAACGCCATTACCTTCTTTATCAGCCATTGTGTCGTGGTTAAACCACTAATACTGGCAAAGAGTAGACAAATATTTGGGAGAGCACTCTGTAGACAGAACAGTCTTACAATGGCGCCAACTCGGTAGCACAGGACTGGCCAATCAACACTCAGCAAAAGCCGACAGGAAGTGTCGCAACAGATTACTACATCCGGGACGCCCTCCGATACATGACGGCCGTTGAACACACCGGCATGGTGAAGTTTTGGGTCATATTTGATACCGTTGAACAAAGTTAGAGGTACAATGGACGACCGTGAGTTAGACCTGACAGAGGCACAGAAAGCTACCAAGTCAAAATACCCGCCAATCAACAAGAAATATGAATGTAAGTCTGAAGCTAAGGTAAATAATGTTGCTAGCTTAGCTCGTTTACTATTACTGCACTCGCTAAACCTGTGAGCTGACTTTAGCTAATGTTTTGTTCACACTGTGAATACATTAATCTGTTTTCTAGAGTAAGTGACACCCCATGAATATGCTGCGAAACGAGTATTGTCATATCGGTCCAGCAGTTATAAGCTAGTCTAACAGCATGCCCTGTCTCATCATGTTATCTTGTGCTTTGTTATTACAGACCTGGATCACACAGCAGATGTACAGTGAGTGTGCTTTGATATCTTGGTGAAATCCCACGGTTCCCTGTTTTTTCAGTAGGCATCACTATTATATTTGCTGCTCTCTCTTCCCAGAATTCACTCCTGGGGAAACTCTCTAGAGGAAGCCTTTGAGCAGTGTGGCATGGGCATGTTCGGCTACATGACAGACACAGAGACAGTGGAACCACTTGATACTGTTGAAGTGGAGTCAGAGGGTGAGATTACAGCCAGTTTGTCACTGTCTGTTCAACAAAAACCCCAAACAACCTCTTCTATACCTCGATCAGTCACGCTCCTTCGAACACTAAATCACTATGCATACTCTTTCTTCTCAAAAGGTCACGACATGGAGTCTCTTCTTTTCCACTTCCTAGATGACTGGTTATATAAGTTTTGTGCAGAAATCTTCTTTGTTCCCAGAGTGAGTATGTTTGTCAGTTATGGGTGTGTAACGATCATGTTTAGTAATTGAGTATTTATTTTTCTATGTTATTCTCCTGACACAAATGTATGTTACATGTTTCCACTAGGAGATCAAGGTTTTGCACATAGACAGGATGCAGTTCAAGATCCGCTCCATTGGGTAAGTTTGGTTACAACACAAAAAATTAGAGCAGAACGGGGATGGGTCCATGTTAAAAACCTGGTTGTCCTAAAATTACTTCTCACGTGTGAAGTTCAGAAAAAGTAATTAACCAGAAGAGTCTACGTTTTTTGTTTTATTTCACAAGACGTCACGATGGCACCAGGCTGACACAATGTTTTGGGGTCACCCATACTTTTGATCAAACTTATATTTGTCACAAGCTCACTTCTATTAAACATTTTGGTGGATCTATCACACATTTTGGAGGAAATATTACAAGCAGATGCCATGGAAGAGAATCAAATACACGCAACAAGTTAATAGGAAGCGACGCACTTGAATAAGACACAGGGTATCACTCGCACAACTCCAGAGATGTATCCTCCCACTGGCACCTCCTTTTCTTACAAATGTATGTCCCAGATCTGTTGAGGTTCCAAGAAAAAAAGGTTGAGGAATGTGTTTCTACAGTAACTATGGATTGTAAATCAATGTGACTGTTATGCTAAGAACACCTTTTCTCCAGATTTGAAAACCTACCTTGTGATCCTCCCCATACCTGACCACAGTCTGTCTGTAACACCTTGACTGTCCCTCCCTCACCATTTTTATCTCATTAGAGTATCTATCTCATCTTACTTTTCTATTCTATGTTATTTGTCTGCTTTAAACGCCCTTCTCATATGGTTATTTTTCATTTGTTTATTCAAGTTGGGGGGAGGAATTCTCTCTGGCAAAGCATCCACAGGTATGAAAGTGAAGCTTGTTTGAAGATATCACTGTAGAATATCACTTTATTCAGATAATATTTGTGTATATAATAAAATGATGGAATAAAAGTACAGTTTTTTTTTAATTCATAGGAGAATTATGTAAATCTTTTTAAATACATTTTCTTTATTTTAAGTATTCTATCCTGTCCTGTAATTCTAGGGAACTGAGGTGAAAGCCATCACATACTCCGCAATGCAGATCCATGATAACGAAAAACCAGAGATATTTGCCATCGTTGATATCTGATGATAACTCCAGAGGCAGACCATTCTCCTGTTCGATGAAACTAGAATGTCTACGTGGTGACGTCCTTTTATCTAAGGCACTGATTATTGAGTGAAGGAGCATTTCCCAATATTTATTGGAATTATGCTTGCACAGTACAGTGGAAGAAGTGATAGATTACAGATTATTCATGACACTGATATTTTATACAGTTTTCAGAAATAAAAAAACACATGGAAATGTAACTCTTTACTTACACGAATTGTAAAGTAAAACTGAATAAGAACAATGTTTTTTAATATTTGTCAAGCCAATTTTACTTCAAATGCGTTAGCAAATTGTTATATATCACATAATTGTGTTGATGCCTTATTCTTTGTAAATAAATCAACAGATTATTATTTTTCTGCTGTGGGATTGACTAAATAGTGACTTTAAAATAAAATCTTGTTTTTTAATATTTTGGGGATGTTTGGTCATTCTGGAGGACAAGGGAGTAAACTAGGGCTGTTCGATTATGCCCAAAAATAAAAATCTTGATTTTCTTCTCTCAAAAGCTGATTTACGATTATTTTGTGAAATGACAAAAGGCAAAGAAATTATTTCAAATATGCTGTTTTTTATTGAACATTTTCCCCATTGGGATTTGAGTGCAAACCTTGCTCTTATTAAACAAAAAATCTCTCAAGGGATTAATATAAAGAACAATATAATGAACTTTTTCCATCTGGCTTTGCTCCATGTTATCTTCTTGTAGACCTCTTGTAAAAAAAAAAAAAAAAAATCCCTTTGGGATTAAGAGAAAAACCTCACTTCCACATGTATCGTAAGGTGTGTCCATTAAACAAAAATGAATGAATAAAGTGCAGACCTTAAACTTAACTAAAAAATTGATTTTACGATTTTCACGTTTTTAACATCGTCCTAACTACATAATTGCAATTACGATTTAAAATCGATTAATTTAACAGGCCTAGAGTAAACAGGAACTCCACCATTAGAATTACAGTGAAAACAAAATCATTACTTGCTTACTGTGATGTCACAACAGTAGCATATTAGAAAACGTCCATATAAATGAATGGGGTTTTATTGTGTAGTACATTGTGTGAATGCTAAACTGAATTTACCTAATTTAAATGAATAAATTAGCATACTGATCATATACTCCCCATTATATACAATGTGTCTCAGCTGGACCAGGTTTTTGTTGGTGCCTTTATAATCCAAAACATTAATGTACTATGAATATCGAGTATCAAACAACATCCACAAGGCCGACTGGAGTTTTTTCCTCAAAGGCAGTCAGAAGAGAACAATAACATCATCATCACAGTAAAACCTTTGCAGTGAGGCAAGCCATAAGAGGACATTTGTTGAGCTAGAAATGGTCACGTTTCTACAATTTAAATAGCTGAGTTGATTGACAGAAATATTTAACTTATTACTAATGAAGTTATGTATTCAGCAAAAACAACATTTGACCATGTGCTTGATGAATGAATGAATTTGTTTGTGTAATTTTTATATAAATTAATGAATTATGATTGTTTTTTTTTATTTTTTTTTAACATTGTTTAAATGCAATGGACACTGCTCACAGTATAACCTACCAGTTTGGATGCAACCACACCCGAGACAAGGTATATCCCTTACAGTAGGTTTCAATCAGCATCGATGAGATCACGCCCCTGCTGCTTTTCCCTCCAGAATGTGACCGTAGAGTCCTCTCGTGGTGACGTCATTGTCTCCTCCTGTGCTTCTTGCTCCTCCCACCACACTGAAATGCAGCTGCGCCATTGCTCCTTTGTCCATTGAAGAGAGCAAAGCGATTTGCAACGGAAGGATACCGGGCGGTTAGCAACGCGACCACGTATTGCTTGGTATTCGGAAACAACGTTTCCACTTAGTTGCAGTTTCGTTTAAAACGAATCTAGCGAACAGATCAAGGATTTATTTTCCTTAATCTGACCGTTGGAGTGTATTATGAGCGAAGCGTTCCCTGCTGAGTCCGCCATCGAGTCGAGCCCCCAGAAGAAAATCAAAATGGAAGACACCAAATACTTGCCGGAGCTCTTGGCTGAAAAGGACAGCTTGGATTCGTCCTTCACACATGCAATGAAACTTATTTCTGCAGGTAATGTGGTTGCTATCCTATTGATGCTAACACAAACTAGCGTTAATGTTAGCTAATGCTAGTATGGCGCGGGGCCTAGTGTCTTCGAACGAGTACACATTGGCCGGCACAGGCCTGAACAATGGCGTAATGAACACGTGGTTGTTCGCGATTTGGGTCAAACCCTCCTGGTTGAAAATATTTGTTTTTGTTTAATGAAGCTGGCAGTAAACGAATCACATGGGATTTATAAATGAAAGCACGTTTATACGTTGGTTCCCTGCATATCTCGAATTCGCCCCCATCAACCTATTTTTTTTTTATAAAGCCCATAATGCATTATGGCTCAGACTGCACATGCAATTCATACGGCATAAAAAACGCTTGCCCTGACATTTTTGCAAACTCATTTCTCAATAGTACTCGTTATCGGCTACATCTGCGCCACATGCTTATACACGTCTGTTCATGAGCGTCATGCTCTATGTTAAAAGTCTAAGACTAATTTTCCTTTTCGTTGACACGCCTGCAGAGATTGAGAGGATTCAGAAAGGTGAAACAAAGAAGGAGCCAGAGAAGGAAACTTATCTGGACCTGTTTGCCACCAAGAATCTCAAACTGAAAGAGCGGGTGCTCATTCCTACCAAGCAGTACCCCAGGGTATGCGTTTCTGTTCAGATTTGTAATACTGGCACTGTATGAATGGGCTTTGTGTAGTTTCAATTAAGACCATCTTTAGATAGTTATTCTATAAGTTAACCCCCCACTCTTGTGTTAAATATGTAAATAGAAACACTTCTCTTCAGTGCTGAGTATTATGCCACTAATACTGAGCCTGTCTGAGTGAAGCACCCTATTCTTCCAGCCTGATGTTCCGGGAATGAATCAAGTCATGCATTAAGTTTGTTGCCCTACTAAGCTTGTTTCTGCATGATCAATTTTGTAGTCGTAAAAATGCAGCTTGCCAAAAGTAGCTGTGTCTCATTTATCTGTACAATCAGCAAAAACTGCTTTTGAAGTATTTAAATGGAATAACATCACTCACATTTTGAAGACGTTTTTATTTTGTCATGCAATCTGTTTCATCCATTTTTGTGAACCACTCTAATCTTAAGGTGAACAGAAATCACAAGGCCCCCCTGCATAAAGGATGCATACATTTTTAAAATGTATTTTTGTATTCTGATTTGTTTTAAATTCTGGCTCTACTAGGATAGCTGTGATTCTGGACATGTATAGATCATTATTCCAGCTACCACATTTACTGTAATCTGCTTCTCTCAATGCATACAATGCTAAAATTTTACTTGAATATTCTTTTCAGGTCAACTTTGTTGGAAAGCTATTGGGACCTCAGGGCAGCACAATCAAGAGACTACAAGAAGAAACTGGCGCAAAGATTTCCGTTCTGGGCAAAGGCTCCATGAGGGACAAGAATAAGGTATTTATAGAAACGCTTTCTTTGCTGAACAGTTCAAAAGATGTTACCCAACACTACTCCTGATATTTTATTATTCTAATCATCATTTCATATCTTCAACAGGAGGAGGAGCTGAGGAAGGGTGGTGAGGCCAAATATGCTCACCTGTCCATGGAGCTGCATGTGTTCATTGAGGTGATGGCACCCATACCAGAGGCCTATATGCGCATGGCTCATGCAATGGAGGAGGTCAAGAAGTTCCTTATCCCGGTATGTCCAATTTTATGTGCTTCACATGTATTTATTCCTTTTTGTTTATAGGCTTACATGGTAGCAAATCTGTCTATGAGATGTTGCTGTTTGATGTCATTGTTGGTGTATTTTGTTACCCTTTTCAGTGTCAATGAAAAGGAAAATTATTCTTAGACTTTTCACATCGATAAGGCTCGTGATTTTTGAAGCCCCAAAGTGTATTTGGGGCAATCCTACATTACAAATAGTCCATAGGATTTCTTCTCCTGTTGGAATGCATAATTGACTGTTTTTGTCTTGTCTAAAGGAACCTGGAGAGCATGACCCCTACATGGATCCTCACTTCCTGAATGGGTCCCAGGATGGTTCTGGCAGGGGGCGAGGTGGTCACCTAGGAAGGGGCAGAGGTGGCCCACCTGGTGCTGGAGGACCAAGGTAGGGACCTGATATCATAACACTAACATGTACCACTGCACATCTTGCCATCTCGTGGAACCATGTAGCAAAATACTCGCACAACAGACAATTGATATTACTTCTTTAGTCATTTGTAGTTGGTTTCTTGTCTCAGTTTTAACCATTCCAACTGTCTACAGAGGACGAGGGATGCCACGTGGGGCCCCTCGGGGAGCAATGCGTGGTGGCGGTCCACGGGGAGGATTAGGGCGTGGCAACGGGCCCAGGGGTGCACCATCTGGTCGGGGTGGACCACCCTCTGCTCCTAATAGGGGTGGCTCGGCACCTCGTTCTAGACCCCCTACTGCAGGGGCTCCAAGGATGCTCCCCTCTACAGCCATGTCCCACCAAGGTCCTCCATCAGCATCACAGCCCAAAGCTGATGGCTACGAGGACTATGTAAGTTGCTTATGTCCCAGTTTCTTTTCGTAAATAGTTGTGATCTCCTGTTTGGTGCAATGTGGGTTACATTTGTTGAAAAGTTGTGACCTACTGGATGTTGTCAAACTCCATTTGTTGTCCTTTTAGCCATCATATGAAGAATCATATGCAGAGCCTGCCTATGAGGGATATGACAATTATTACAATCAGCAAGCTGCACCTGCGTAAGTTAAAATTGAATTGGGTCTCTATCTGTTTTTTGTTAATTGAATAGTGTTTAACACATTTGTACTGCCTACAGGGATACTGAATATTACGATTACGGACATGGAGAGGCCCAGGAAAGCTCATATGAGCCTTACGGTAAGATCACAAAATTGGTTTAAATGTTTGCTGGTGACGCTTGTGGAGCACTGATTGTCAATCTCACTGATGTGGTGTTCCTCTGTTTCTGTCGTTGTAGCTCAAGATGATTGGGACAACTCATGGTCCAACTCCGGGGCAGGAGGCAAGACCGCCAGTGCCAGGCAGTCGAAGGGGTCATATAGAGAGCATCCCTATGGAAGATACTGAACGGCTACTGGTAGAGAGTTGCTTTGGCAACTGTCTCACATTGTAACTCACTGAACTTTTCAAAAGTAATTTCCCGCTCGTTTGTTCCCTTTTATGGTTTATTTTATTTTTTGTTTTTTAATTCGGTAGACGTTTTGTTGGATGTATTATAGCGTGCCAGAGGAGAAACACGAGGATGAGGTTTTTCATTGTTTACCTGTTTCCATTTAATGTTTGTTTCTGTTGCGTAGTTGGCAGGTCATAGTGAAATAACCCTAACAAAGGAACATTTTAATGATTGATGACTATCGTTTTAGTTAATTGTTCCTGAACAAAATGTGATTGTGGCGATAAATTCTTCTCACGTAGGCTGCATTTTAAAAGTCCTTTGTGACTGGAAAAAAATGATTAAGAATGCCTCAATGTAATTTCACTAACTCGAATATTAGTTTTAGTCCAAAACTCAAATACAGCTGTGCCGTTTTGATAAAAAAAGTCTTATCGTATCTTTTGTTTATACTACAATACAAATCTAGTCTGGTGAAGTTGTCTAAAAAAAAAAAAAAAAAAAAAACCCTATTGAAATATTTTTGCCACACTTTACAATTTGGTTTATTGTGATCTGTCGGTCTATTATTTGCAAAATCAACGCTGATGAGCGACTAATTCTTGTCAAGCCTGAAGGATTAACGATCCTTGCTGTGTGAGAGGAAGGCAGCAGCCAACTCAATATTTTGTACATAATCACAGGACAACTGTGTATGGTTTAAGCCGTGCCGTCTCCAAAATGCATAATGCTTGTGTACCTTTGGCTAAATAGGATACTAAATATATCCAAAATGTTTTTCTGCAGTTCGTGTTTGAATAAAGTTTCTAGTTTCTTTTTAATCAATCTAAACATGGTATTTTGCCTTTGTTGTACCAAAGGAATGCCTTCAGTTTGTGACCGTGGTCCTCAGTGATTTCTCACCAATGCTGAATAAGCTGTATGTATACACGTTAGCCTGACAAAAAAAACAAAAGCAGTGTTTTGACATTGAGCTTATCCTCTTCGTCTGTTTTCAAAACTTATCTAAATGACACTTGTAATGTCGCAGTCAAAAAAAATAAAATAAAGCTCATCATTCCTTGAGGTAATGAACTGCCAAATACATGTTTGATTTGAGAATGATGTAGTGCTTGAACATGAATTGTCATTAACCTTTAGTTAGTCTATCTATTTAAGCTCTCGAGAGCAATGTACCTGCAGCCACTTGAAATAACTGAATTTCAACAGTATTTCAAATCAAGCTTGCAGGGATCTTACTTGACTTTGATGCAAAGTCATGCTGGCTGGTTTTTATAAAAGAAAAAAATCGCAGAGGAGAGGATTCTAAAAGCCTAAAGATCGCCACAAGAAGGTAAAACTAACCCCAACACTCATTTGTTAGATTTTTTTTTTTTCTGTGCAAAACATCAAGTAATGCAAGTCATCCAAAACATATCAAAAACATTGAAGTACAAAATTATGCTATCTGTAGTTATTCCGAGCAAAATATAAGCCGTACAAAACAATCAGAAATGGTTGTGATGCAACTCTTGCTCAAATAAAACCAATAATGGTCCATTCATTTCACTCAATACTTACCAATTTCCATCTTGATAATTTCTGTAGAATGTAGATTAATGAAAATTAGTACTTGCACTCAAAGCGTTAAAACATCCCATTGGTGGACAAAAACCTTTCGGCTTGAGTTGCATGATACTTTTGTAGTTTAAAGTTTGCATGTGTTATTCACTATGTTCATGTATGTAATGTTGTGTCCAAGATCTCATTTCTGTTTCTCTTCTTAGGTTGTCAGAAAACTGTAGGTGCAGTTGACACATTGAACGCCAGTTTACCAGGTTTTTATGGTCAGTTGGAAATTTACTACAGATGTTGGCCTTGAATTTTGCCCGTCCGATTATTAAAATCTTTATTTCTTTCACAGGTCCATTGAAAGTTCCTGGAAAGAGCAGAGGCTTTGCTGTGTCTGAGGCTTCTTTGTCTACTAATCCCTCAAGGGATATGTTGGGGGTTTTTCTTAACTTTTTAGCGAGGTTGTGCTTTGTGATCATTGATCATGTGGAATTTTATCTTTCAGTGAATGTGTCCAGATTGATATTTTTATACATGACATTTTAACTGCCTTTTTTAATGAATCATAACCTGAAAATAAAGCTTTTTTTAATGTAAATTGTGATTTTCAGTCTGTCTTTTTTTTTTTAAATGTGGCCTGTCCATATAAGGTGGTTTACACTTAAAAGTTTTCATTAAGTAAAGAATATATTTAAATTAATTTCATGTGGCTTTGTTGTTCAATTTTGTATCATATGCATAGATCCTATTTAGATCGTCAACCTACTATGAATATTTTCAAATGAGAAACATGGACAAATGGGATTGCAGCCCTTGGAAAATCTAACTTGCATTGAGATAAAATTGTGTTTTGCTGTCACAGATGCAACATACTGTATCTCATCAGATTATGTGTACACGAGATTTAGATAGCCAGACCCTTTTCTGAGCTTGTGGTAGATTTTGGATATGGAGACTATATAGGTATAGTACTTGTCTGAATGTTCTTCGTCATTCAGGTCATGGAAACTTTGAAAGCTTTATTATAGGCAACTGGGCTTGCTTTAGGTTTTTGAAGGTTTTCCTCTCCAAGAGGCTTCTTCAGATCTAGCTGATGGGTCAGGAGTTTAGGTTTTTTACTGTGGTGGGTATAGTGCTGTGTTTAAAGGGGGCACTACTAGCAAGTTGAAAAGTGATATGTCTGTATAAGCAGAAAGCATAATCCACATGCCTTCTCCCAGTTTGTACATGTATACTTCACATCTCATGTGAGTCAGTCAGGAGCAAAAGTCAGTAATACAAGTTTACAAAATCATAGCTGAGACACTTTCTATCAGTGCACATGTTCCACCAAACAAACTTTCTGAATTGTATACACTATATAGTCTATCCAAATTAACTTTATTTCAGATTCACAAGAGGAGCCATATCAATAACACAGTTGCTACAGCGCCAATATGTGAACAAAACGTACTTGTATGATCCTGCTGTTGTATGACGAAGAAACACCGAACGTGTTAAGTGTATTAATCTGCCTATCATTCAAATACATAGCTTGCCCTCCCTTCCCATGTATTACCAGTTGTCTGAATATCGGTGGAATGCCCCTTTAAATGACTCTCCTCCCACAGGTCGCTAACATATCCGCGCCCCCATCTATCAGCGGCTAGTTTCACATCAACAATGACTGTCTTCGCCGATATCAATGGAAAATACGTCAGTATTTCAATCAATATTTTGAAAATGTATAGCGTTTAATTTGTCCATGCAACATAGCAGCGTGTAACCCAGACAACAGCTACTGCCACTGGTAAGCTTACATTTTCTTGTCTAGCCTGTTCGGTGGGTAGGTTGGAAGCTAGCTAGCTACCTAGCTAGCTAGCTAGCTAGCTAGCCAGATACACTATTAGCCTAGGCCTCAATCTTTGTATTTAATCAAGCATGGTCTTGGCGGACAGATCGGAGTCGGGTCCACGTTGTCTTCGCTTTCTGCCTCAGGTCTCGAATTAGATGGCTCTCGTGAGATAGTTGACCCGGGAAGTGGCTATTTAGCTAGTTTGTAATGTCAGCTTCCGCAAAAGTTGTGCAAAACGTAAAGATGCTATGCAGCTAGTGCAAACTTGTTTAACGCATTCTGTTTGTGATGCATATTGATGGGAGGGGGGTGGGAGATTTTTTTTTTGCAGATCCGGTTGTCTTTGCACGTGCTTTTATTGTCCATAAATAACGTATTTACGATGTGGTTGTTATGCACCACTCCTTTCATTGTGACTAATCGAATCACTGAAAACTTAATTGCGAACTGATGCTGTATTAGTGAATTGTAATGTGTGTCATACATTTCACAAACTGATTATAATAATGTGCACCCATTATTCAATTAATAGTATTACAGTGTGTCTGACATGCTCTCTTGTAAACAAATACAAGCACAAGGAAAGGAAGTGTGAAACTAGCTGGGAGAAGTGTGTGTGCTGCGATGGCTGGTGGAAGGAGGGGGGCGAACCGCACCACGTACTGCAGACCTCCGCTAAGCAGTGAACCAGGCTCCGTCAGCAATGGCAACCACTCAACCAGTTCCCCGGTCACAGGGGTGCGATCTCGTACGAGGTAAGCTTTATACCTGCTAAACACACTTAGTGACACACTAGTTGGAGTTAAGAAATGAACATTGCAGCCAGAGTGTCTTGAAGGACATCCCCCCCCCGATCATGTCTTATGACATGTCTTATTCAAGTTGTCATATATTATAAAAGAATGACATTTGATGTACTTATCATACTTTTGTTTTGTCTGCAGGAATGGTTCGGGGACATGCATGTCCAACCCCCCACTGGCTGCACAAACGGTGATCCCTCTGAAGCACTGCAAGATCCCCGAGTTGTCCGTGGATCGTAACGTGCTGTTTGAGCTTCATCTTTTCTTCTGTCACCTCATCGCCCTCTTTGTTCATTACGTCAACATCTACAAGACGGTGTGGTGGTACCCCCCATCCCACCCTCCCTCACACACATCCCTGGTGAGTGCTCAGTGGTCAGCTATTGACTGATGTTCATGTTTATTATGGTTGTCCAGAATTTTTTTTTTTAAGCAGTTTTTGAAATGCGCTGTGCTTATTTGTGTCGACATCATAATATAAGTGGGAACAGTCATCCTGAATCAGTCTTTCATTTACAGAACTTTCACCTTATTGATTATAACATGCTGGTGTTCACAATAATCATACTGGCAAGGAGGTTAATTGCAGCAATTGTTAAAGAGGTAAGAATTCTATTTTTGACTTATACGTTCCCAGTATTTAACCTTTCTCCCTTCTGTTGCTATACATTAAAATACGAAAGTCATGTTGCTCTATGTTTGATGGAAAGAAGTTGTACTACTACATATACTGAACTTCTTAAATGAGTCCCGTATGTGCTTTGTTTCTCTCTCACATCTTCGGTTATGTTTCTATGTTGACTAAAGGTGTAATGGCAAAACTGTATTAATGCAACCATTCTCCCTCCTCCTCTCCCCCCAGGCATCACAGAGTGGGAAACTATCCTTCCCTCATTCGATCTTTCTAGTGATGGCTCGGTTTGCTGTGCTAACGCTGACAGGCTGGAGCCTGTGCCGCTCCCTTATTTACCTCTTCAGAACCTATTCTGTCCTCAGCCTGCTCTTCCTCTGCTACCCGTAAGTATCCGCTGAGAGAACAAAGAGCATTGTATTCAATTGACAGGAGGGATTTTTCCATGTTGTTTGCACACATGGATATCCCAGTGCACACTGCTTGTATTTGATAGTTTGCCTTTCACTTGCTTCAATTGTTTTGGTTCCTGCTGATTTGTTTGCCTTATTAAATATTAATAATGATGTTCGGATGCTGTTCATAGTGTCTTTGCTTCCAAACATTTTCAGCATGAGTGGCTTTCGCGAATCACCTAACTAGTAGTTTACAGGCAATGAAGTGCAGAATGTGGTTGTGGGGTTAAGTTGTGCAGCAATCCAAAGGAGAATACAATTTTCAAGATGTGGTATTATTTCATTACATTACTGTTGTGTCACCAATGTTTGTATTCAATGTGAGAATATTTGCGGAACCCCCCTGGAAGTGTTGTTGCAGAACTAAGAGTTAATGGTAGCTGTTGTTTTCTGCAGATTCGGGATGTATATTCCATTCTTCCGGCTGAACTGTGACTTCCGGCGAGCAGGTCAGCTCTCCCCCATCGCCAGCATTGGCTCCAAGGAGGTGGGCAGCGTGGGCCGGGGCAGAGACTACTTAACTGTGCTGAAGGAGACGTGGAAGCAGCACACCAGCCAGCTGTATGGCGTCCAGGCCATGCCGACTCATGCCTGCTGCCTCTCCCCGGATCTAATCCGCAAGGAGGTAGAGTACCTAAAGATGGACTTCAACTGGCGGATGAAGGAGGTGCTGGTCAGCTCGATGCTTAGTGCCTACTATGTGGCCTTTGTACCTGTCTGGTTTGTCAAGGTAAGAAACTGTCTGGATTGTAAATTTTTGAACGTTAAAGTTATAATTTAATATGCCTTTAATAACTAGTTTTTTCTTTGCCTTCTACTTTCTCTTAGAGTACACAGTATGTGGACAAGCGCTGGTCTTGTGAGCTGTTCATCCTGGTGTCAGTCAGTACGTCAGTCATCCTCATGCGCCACTTGTTGCCACCTCGATACTGTGACCTGCTTCACAAAGCTGCAGCTCACCTGGGCTGCTGGCAGAAAGTAGACCCCTCGCTCTGCTCCAATGTTCTTCAACACATGTATGGACTGATCATGGTTTATTACTGGGCTTAAAGTCTATTTGGGCTAATTTGATTCAAATCCTAAATGCACTTTGCCGTCTCTCTTTGCACAGATGGACAGAAGAGTACATGTGGCCACAGGGAGTCCTGGTAAAACATAATAAGAACGTCTACAAGGCCATGGGTCACTACAATGTCGCAGTTCCATCAGATGTGTCCCATTATCGCTTCTATGTGAGTATTCCTAAATGAACAGCTCCTGTAGAACAACACTTGACGCCGGAGATTTCCTGTATGGCCTATTTTGTTTTGCCTGGCAGCTGCTCTATCTGATGACTATATCCTGTGTCTTTTCCTTCCCTTAGTTCTTCTTCAACAAGCCTTTACGAATATTGAACATACTCATCATCCTGGAAGGTGCCATGATATTCTATCAGCTCTACTCATTGATATGTTCAGAAAAGTGGCATCAGACGATATCACTGGCTCTGATTCTCTTCAGCAACTACTATGCCTTCTTCAAGCTTCTCAGAGACAGAATAGTCCTAGGAAAGGCATATTCGTACTCAAACAGCTCGTCGGACCAGAAAGTCAGTTAGATTTTAGTTATTATTGGTTGCATTCACTTTGGAACAACATAAACATGCCCAAGAGCTATGTATTTTTTTCTACAAACTGCATTTTGTGTCACGTTTTTGTTCTGATCTGCCATAATAAAAAGACATATTTTTGTATTACTTCAAACGTTTGCTTTAGTTTTGTTTTTGTTCTAAATGTGTTTCCATTCTGACCACAAGAGACCCCTGTGTTTCAAAAGTTAAACTAAAAATGTTAACATTTTCTTAGCCAAAATGTATACAGTTCAGTTGATGGTGCACTACCTAATTGAGTCGTATTTGCTGAGAGTCGTTTTTACTTTTGCACAATTTCTCAATTACAAAATGAAATTTTTCTTTTTTCAGATATTAAGTATTCATATGAAAGATTAATAACCATTGAAAACTAAAGTTTTTTTTCAAGGCTATGAAATTCAATGGTGTTTACATTTCATCCCTGAATATTCAGTTGTGATAGTAATACATTTTCATACATTTGGGGGACTTTCCTGAGACAGGTCCTCTTCTATTTATTTTCTTGAAGTTTATTATTTCCTTTCTCTCCATATTTTTCTTTTCTTATCAAAGCTTAGAGTGTAAGGTCAGAGGGTGTTGTATGCTGTGCAGATAATAATATCCTGGAAAATCCTTGATTTCAAGCTACAGTGATGGAAAGTACCGGTTTCTCAAGTGCTGAAGTTAGTATCATTTACAAATGGGACAATATAGGATATTATATATATATATATATATATATTACTTCCACATATAACCTTCCACTAAAAATAATGTCTTACAACAAAACATACTTGTACCTTAGTATTTCTAACTACACTACATTTTACTCCACTACATGTATTTGACAACATTAGTAAAGCAAGATGGAGAACATTGGCGCCACCATGTGGCGTGTGTGTTGTATCTGAAGGCGTCGAGTAATTGCAATGACAAATCTCCAGGTTATAAAGGATATTTGCATCAGATCAGTGTTCAGCACCGGCCCAGCATGCTGTTCGCCACACCTTTTTGATAGACAGTCAACAAACAGTGAGGCTCACCTGCAGGTCTTCTCTGCTCTGCTTCGCACGCGCCGCGGTCGGGACTGGCCCTTTAAGAACGATTAAAGACGCGAGCGGCGCACGAGCCGAGTGCATCGATGCCGCGCTTTACATTGTATTCGTGAAAAACACAGGTGCTTCTGCTCAGAGCGTTCAACGGCACGGTAGTGTTTTAAACAGATGACGTCATATGAAGTATATTTAAACGTTTTTGAATGGCGGGAGGAGAAATGTGACGCGCTACTCAGCCGGGTTGCTCTCTGGTGCGTAATTGATTCGGTAAGTCGTTATTTATGTCATCCGTACACGATACATGTATTTACACGTCTTCTCTCACTGAATAGAACAATGTGGTGCAACACGCTGCTGTGTCCATCGAAGCAGCTGTACTACACGGTTGATATATTCCAAGTAAAGAAGGATTTCAGCGTGTAAAGTTGCTATTGTGTATGACTGCAGTGGCCATCTTTGGATTCTACTTTGGACGGAGGCTGACGCAGTGTTAAGGAGATAACAGCTTTTATCACAACGATATCATCCCTTTGTGATGGGATGAAGCGTTATAAAGGCACAGTGCCGAGACCGCAATGACTGTAATGCAATGCCTTGGTCTGTTGATGTAAAAATAAACAACCATCGATCTAGCCTACTAATATCACTGAGCCCATATAATAATATTTAATAGAAAATACCATTAACATTAACAACAAACGCATGTATAGTTAAATATTTGGCATTTATTGTAGGGTTATTCCCTTTAATTGTATTGCTTCAGCCTGTGAAGTTAGTTGTTTTTTTCTGATCACTCACTGGGTGTAAATAGATAAGGGCAAGACCTTTATACTAGGAGGGAAGTCTCAATAATAATGCAGTGTATTGATTTTCTCCTCAAGCCATTTGTCTGAAAGCTGTGTATATTATTAGGTCCATTTGTAGATGCTGTCATGCTCTTAAGGACTCATGTTGCATTCAAAACAAAGCCTACTGCAGTGTAGCATGCTTGCATTTCACTATCATTTGTGTTGCATATTATCGGTTTGTTTGGAAAATGTTGTCAAAACAGCAACGGAGAGTGTCCTTCAGTTCACACATATTCTCTAAGGTCTTTCCACTTAGGCTGCTCTAAAAATATCTTTCCAGGCCACTGTTTCACTCCCTCCTTTTACACTAGGGAATCATAAAAAAAAGACAGCCAATTGCTTCCATTTAAAACTTTCATCTAAATGCAATCCCATTTGTGCAGGTAGGAGTGTACTCTCACTGTCACTTTGATTTGAAATGTAGAAGCACCCCACTAAGCCTGATGATTTGGATTTCTGTGACGGATATATAGTTGTGATGACCTGAGATGCTGTTAAACTAATGAAAGCACCACTAACTGTTTTTTTTTTTTACAAAGTGGAGAATCCTGAGCTGCAGCACTAATTTTGGCACTCAGAATCCCCCACAGAGCCCTTTTTCTCCGGGAGGGGAAAGCAGCTGGTTTTGAACTTCCCTTTTTTGTTGCTTCAGGACGTCCTGTACACCAGCCAGGCTGTGCCCCCTCATCTTAACCCAGAGAGCTTCACTTAATCGATAAATAATCATGGAAGACAAACGCAAGAAACGGAGCCCCAAGGTGTCTCTCCCCCAGCCCCCTCCTCCCCCCATCAACCCCCGCAAATTGTCCGTTCTGCCTGCCAGCAAGAGTGCCACCTTCTCTCTCGGCCTGCCGCAGCCCCCCTCCCCCAAGAACAGAGGCAAGTTTAAGAGGTCCATAGGAGCGCCAGGACAGCCCAAAGAGGTGTTTGCAGCCGTTGTAGCTCCACCAAAGACCACCAGGTTTGTGTCGTAATGTAACGGGCAAATCCAATAGTAATTATGATCCGTTAGTAGCGATACATTTTGTATGCTGCAAATGTTCTGTCATTTTTTGTCCTATCATCTCATTCATTTTCATACAGATGACTGGCTTAATGAGATAATGGGAAATCACATGCCACTTTTGCTGAACAAATTATTTAGTACATTACATTTATTGGAGAATGGTGAACGCAAAACAAACGTTTAACATGGAGCTAAAATGCTAAACCCATTGTAAAGTCAGAACATCGGCTACGTTAATGGGTTGCCCAAACATTGTATGGCTGCATGTGATGAGTCATCTAAAGGCTGGACTGTGAGTCACAACAACAGATTATGTATGATTATGATGTTTGTTTTTCTCAGGCCCCACAAGGAGAAGCCGAGGGCCCCCCAGCCCGCAGGGCCCAGTAAAGTAGTCCAGTCTTCCCCTCTGCAGCACTCGTTTCTCACAGATGTCTCAGATGTGAGAGAGATGGAGGGAGGACTGCTCAACCTCCTCAATGACTTCCACTCAGGCAAACTACAGGCTTTTGGTAAGATCGGCTCCATTAGAGAGGCCACCAATGGCCTGAAATCAAATAGCCATGGTGCTATTTTTGCAGTTCTGCTGCCATGGAAATACCCATGACCTTGCTGCAACCAAAATAGATGACTTTGTGAGAAGAGTGATGCTAGTGTGGTTTTCTAGGTAAGGTGTGCTCCTTTGAGCAGCTGGAGCATGTGCGTGAGATGCAGGAGAAGTTGGCCCGACTGCACTTCAGCCTCGACAGCCATGTAGAGGAGCTTTCAGAGGACCAGAGGAAGTGTGCCTCTGACCACAACCTGGAGCACCTGCTCTGTAATGTAAGCACACAAGACGGCAGCAAAAAGGTCATCCTCGTCTGTGTTGTTTCTTTTGAGTAGCAAGCGATACATAATCTCAGTTCCTAAAGTTGTATGCATTATTTTATATCCCGTACTTTTCAAATTTCACTCTTTGCACTCCAAAACTCCTCCCTAAACTAAAGGAAATTATGTGTTTCATTATTGTTTCTGCTTGTTTCTGACAAGCCACTGAAACAGCATCATGTGACACTTAAACTCCACTGAAAGTCTCTTCTGGTTCAGCTGGTTTCACCGTTTTGCAAACTGATGCTATGGAGTAAAATAATTGCACATAACACAACACTGAAATGATTTCACAATTTCACCAGTTTGATGTTTTCAGTAAAAATAACAATAAATATTGTTATTTCAAGGTCCGGGTCCAGTTTATTAAATGGAGTTTTATGTATTATAATGTGTTTCAGACCAGACCAGGAGAGAATTCAGTTATTAGGTCATGGGAGCCAGTTATCGACTGCCCACCGAGTGTCATTAAATATTTCATAGTGGGCATAATGAAATATTGCAATGTGGCTTTTGGTTCTTTTTATAAGCCTCAAGGGTCAGGAACGTTTGGCATTCATCACATGCATGCAGTGTTAATGAGAGAAGCTCATGACACACAGTACCTTGTGAACCTTCCAATAAAGCGGCTATGCCTGTCTGAAATTGGTCCGTTAGCAGTGTTAAAATTGTATAATCTGCTGAGTTTCTAGTGTGCTTAGATTCTGTATCTCATCCTTCACAAACAGTGACGTGTAGCCTTGAGTTTCTACTGTTAGCATGCTGTGTAGTTCCTAGTTACTCACGCCTGGGACTCACTGAGGGGACGTTGTGCTGCTATTTGGGAAGTAGGTGAGGAAAAAGCCTTGAGCTCATTACAGATAGTCCTACCAGGAATACTGGCTAGCTATAGCAGTGGTGGGTAATTTTGTCTCAGAGCAGAAGGGCTGTGAAGTGACTTTCCTGTGTGTGTGTGTGTGTATAAGAAGGGATGTTGGCCACTTGCTTTTGTAAACAATGTAGTCATGTGATGGGAGTTTGATTCAAATATTGACCTGACACACACAGACTGTTATGTCATCTGATCAGTTTGTGATGATTAGTCCCCTGCACTACCACATCATGTCCTATTTGTGGCTGTTTCTATTTTTCCAATACGCCTCCTCACATATTTGTTCATTTGTCCCTGCAGCTGGAGGAGCTCAGTACCTCGATGTATCCTTTCCTGATTAAATGACTGCTTATGGGAATCGGCCAGCACTCCAGATGAATACGCTGATTTAAAATGTTTTCAGTTTGAAATCAGTGTGAATCCTTAATGTGTCCATGCTCAGACAAAAGCTCCACCTGGCTGAGAACCAGGACCTGCCCAAGACATCTGGTCCCTGACAAAGTGAGGCGTGGAGGATACTGACTACACTCATCTTCTCCCAACATCTAACAAGTCCAGGTTGTCATGGCGTTGATCCAGCTGCCTTAGTAACATAATGGAAAGATCCACAGGAGGAGGAGCTATTTTTCTGTTTGGTCCATTAAGCAGAGGAACAATATAGTGACTCCAAGCACTAGAGCATTAAATGAACACTCGTCCAAAATCAGTAACCCCTCATTCATGGCACAAGAAATAATTTGTTGAATGAAATATGTTGTGTCTAAGTTTTCAGCATGTTCTTGGCATCAACTAACTTGGCTGCAGTTACTGGTTGCATCATTTAGGAACAAATCATTTAATCCAGGGCTAATTCTGTTCTAGTTTGCATCAAAAAAGCAAATTTCATGACTGTTAAGATGTTGATTTCATGGTATATCTTGTCTTTTGCAACATTTCAGAAGGTATTCATCTCTGATAGCAAACAAAAGTCAGCCCTTGTCGACAACACCACTGTGGTTAGCTCAGAACTTTCAAAGGGAGTTTTCACTTTTGCTATTATGCTCTCCCTCATTTTTATAGCTTTGCTTTTAAAATGTAATACTGGGAAAAAAGAGACTGGATTTAATAAAAGCTGGGTGAATCTTTCATACAACTACATGCAAAGGGACTATGTGAGAAAATACAATATGTTTGATGAACTTACATGTAAACTTGTTTGTTTTGCAAATGTGCAGCCCAGGAATTCCATTTGTTGACATGGATGGGTTAAAATAACTGTCAGTGCTTTATCAGGGTTGGCTTTAGGCTTTTTTTGTGTGATAATGACGGCACAGTAGCGGCATCTCTTGAATCTCTCTGAAATGCTGTAAAATCACCTCTTCAGGTTCCTGTAACAGATTTCTCTGACATGAGAAAAACATTGACTTGTCTCTCAAGAGTCTGTTGTTGGATAGCACATTCACAGAGAAATGCAACTAGCATAAATCTGTACACTACAATTTAAAAATGGCAGCTACTTTTATAATTAAATGTTTTTTGGGGATGAAATTATGATTTGCATTGTATCTTATTCCCAATTTGGCAGGAATGTACCATGGTCATTATATTTAATCCCCGACAAGCCAATAAAAGTGACAGTGATCAATATGAAATAAAGTGTGTCAAAGAATTGGTGCATTACGTTATTAAAAAACTGCATTTATCTCCATCACATAATACTGCAGTCAGCATTCGTTATAGTACATCTTAAGAGGAGAGTGTAAATCTAATGTTCTCTATAATATCGTAAATCTTGCAGATTTTCTGTTTTGGTCCTTATATATGTATGTATATATATATATATATATATATAATATATATACATACATATATATATATACATATACATATATATATATATTATATATATATACACACATATACATATATATATCATATATATATATACACATATACATATATATATATATATATATATATATATATATATATATATATATATATATATTATATATATACATATATATTATACATATATATATATATATATATATATATACACACATATACATATATATATACATATATATATATACACATATATATATATGTATATATATGTATATATATATATATATTATATATATATATATATATATATGTATATATGTATACATATATATAGTGTATATATATATATATATATATGTATATATATATATACATAATATATATACATATACATATATATATATACACACACATACATACATATACAATATATATATACACACACACATACAGTGTGTGTATATATATATATATATAATATATAGAGAGAGAGAGAGAGAGAGAGATCAAAAAAACAATATCTAATAGCCAAGATTACACCTTAACTGATGTGGTCAAAGTTCCTCAATACCACTTTCAAATTCTATTAAAATAGATTTAAAAAAAGGCACCTTGAAGTTGTTTTTACAGAAATAAAACACTTTATTTATGTATATATCAATAGGTTTTTGTGCTTGTTTACAAACAAGTTCAATATAATTTAACAATAGATGAGTTAAAAGGCTAATTGAAAACTGGCACTATACTGACAGAATCCGATCTGGGCCGTCACCGTTTCTCAGGCAACCGCTGGAGTAAAACTCGTTTTCCTTTCGTGCTGTCCCCATCCAGGAGAATTGGTTCCAACCCAACCTTGATCGAGGCATCATTGTACATATATATATATATCTCCTTGACAAAAATATAAACAATTTTGATCCTGCCAGTAAATTTTGGTCATGCAAAAAGAAAATCAAGACAGACGTAACCAACTCAGCACATCATTAACAAGACTTTCAAACCATAACAGAATAGATAAATTATAAACTGTACCATTATACAGCATACGATTACATAAGCTAATACTGTGCAAATACACATTTGAGCTGTACAAAAGTATTTTGTACTATTCTTGTTAATCTCAATTCACACAAAGAACAACTACATGAGACATTGTGAAAATAACATCATATTTGATGAAACAGCAAAAATATATACCTTTCAGGTCCCTGTCTTCTTCCTCATCATTTGTGCATTTCAATCTTAATTCTGCAATAGTGTCTCTGATTTGTCTACAGTACATTTTTAGACTATGGAAAAATACGACGACAATCAGAATGTTAAAATGTAAAACTCATGAAGTATATCATGATAGTTAGCAATCTTTTCAAAGTGCAAAGAGAGCGAGCTGAGTATGTATAAGACCTGATGTCAGTATGTTACAATTGTCCATGCTTCTGTACCAGAGGAAATCTCACTGAGATAAGATTAAGAGCTCCTACTTTCAAAGGACTTTCTCTTTATTGATATAAAAGTGCAGGCACTATAAGAAATGTAGAACATCTCTGTCTTCAAGTAAGGTCAGTGTTAATGTTCTTCTCTTCCAACATTAGGTGGTGTTTGGATTCTGTTTTACCTTTAGGATAGGGTCCTCAGGACCTCATTTAAACCTTTATGGACATTGGCGGGCTGGGAGGCAGCACATTCAGTCAAGGTGGGCCCCATCTGGGCGTAAAGGACTTGGCACAGGTTGGCGGTAGCACCCCTCACGCTGCCGCCCCGGCCATGAATAGTGCCACTGTGGGTGGAGGTGCCCAAGAGGTGCCACAGCAAGGGAAGCACTTTCTGCTCCACCATCTGAGGCTTGCGTGGGTAGAGCTCTGTCGCTAGATCTGGGAATGGAAAACAAGAAGAAAAACAAGGTTTTCACACACAAACTAATTTCAGACCCAAGGCTGTAACTGACTACAGAATTGAGAATGATTACAACAAACATACCTGCAACCTTTTCGATAAGAACCACCTTTGCTCTGCCGTTTAAAAACTGAGCCTTCGTGCAGAAAGGCTGAAGAAGAAGCATGTTATCTGTCATGAAAACAAAGAAAATCACAAAGTCAAATAAAGATGTTTCTCCTCTACCAGAAATATCTGAATGCTCAAAATGAGTACCAAGATTGAAGATAAGTGCATTAACAGCTCCAATAGCAGCAGAGTAGATGGCGTTGTTCTTGGAGTTGAGGTGATTGTCCACAATTGCTGGGATCAGGATGTTGACCACTTGGGACAGGTTGTCTTTTAATGAGTGGATGATTTTCTCTAGAGACTCAAGGGCATACAGGTTGACCTTACTGTTGGACTCCTGCAGCCTGGCCTTGAATGCATCAAACACCTGAAAGAAGGGAACCCAGAGGGAGACCAACAAAAGGTGAAAGAGAGACATTTTGATGATGTTTTTCATGATGAAGCAGAGTTGTTTGATGGTAACTGAGGACCACAATAAAGCACATGATGAAGAAATACTTTGAGGATTTGAAAGAAATAGAAATGCTAGGTACTAACCGGGAATATACTATTGATGACCATGTTGGGATTGTGCTGGCAGTCAGCTGCTAGCTGGTCGATTCCCTTGATCCTCTCTCTGAAGTCCTTTGAACCCAGCAGGTCTGAGATCTGCTTGATGTATTCGGTCTTGTCTGCAATACTCTGTGTCTGAGATCTACAGCTGCTATTAGACTCCCTAAAGTTGATGCAAAAATAAATCACATGGTTTACTTTTATATACCGGTGAGTAAATTACGAATAACTTTGTAATTTCACAGTTTGTGTTTAGCTACACCTCGGCTTAAAAGGCTGATGTAAGCGTTTTACAGTGTGCTGCTGTACTGGTTGATATTTACATCCACCTGTTGGTCTGGTTGAGTGGCTCTCTGTTGAGAGATGAGGCCCTGACTGTACCACTGCCTGGGAGGGAGCGTCTACCCCTGGCTGACTGGGTTTCTTGGGGCATCTCACCAAGACCCTAAAAAATAAAAAAAATTATAAGATGACTGTGTGACCTTTAGTAAAGGGCACCATAAATGTTCTCCAGACACACAGAATAAATGTTTTACCTTTGTCTTGAGAGTGAAGACAGTGTCTCTGACAGTGGGCAGGTCATTGGTGGAGATATATTTCTCCAGGATCTTGTCAAATTCAGGGTGGGATGACAGGGACAGCAGCATCCGACGCCCAAAGTACCTTTGGTTTGAACCACGATGATAGTGAGAACAAGTGTAAATATCAACAGTCTCTTTCTTGTGTAAATGATGGCTTCTCAGTGGCTTCTATTGCAAATGGCACGTCAATAAATCAGCTGTAAAGCAGGAAGAGCTACTATCTATTTATGTATAACAGTTTATCATGCATTAACTCATTGTTTTCTCTTTTTTCTATTCCTATTTAAATACATGGATCAACATTACAACAACTTTAATCGAATAGACAACCTCAACAAACTATAGCATCAGAAATGACCCAGAGTCGAGAAAAATCCTCTGAAATAGTGTCAACAAAACATGAGTTTGGATGACATTTCATTGTAGTATATTTTTCTGGTCACTATGTGGATTTTATGGCACGCGAACTGCACACGAAGTGGCGTACCTGGCTTCCTGTGAAGAGTCTTGAGCGAGTTTGGCGACGGCAGGTAAGATTCTGTCTGTGAGATCTTTCCCTCCGGACAGAAGGCGGGCAGCACCAACCTTCTCGACCAGATCAGCCAGGTGCTGAGCGGTGCATCTTCTCACCACAGCATTGAGGTGACTATCAGAAGAGGGAAAACTGATTCAGTAATCAAAGATTCAAATAAACAAACGTGTATTTTGTGTTGTAGTGTAGTGAAACAGCACTTCGCTGTATGTGTATGTAGAGATGCGGACTGACCCGAGTCCCCCAGACAGTAAAGCATTTATGCCACGAGTTGGTGTGCAGTGCTGCACCATGCAGCCCAGTGCTGCATCCACGTCCTTCATGATGAAGGCGTTACTCTCCCCGGCCTTCAGCAATAAAGCCTTAACTGTCCCCTCCAGCTCTTGGTCCATTGCCTTTTGCAGGTAGGTGTACAAGTCACCCAGCGTACATACTGCAACCTTTGAGACCCTTGTCCGCAGGTTCTTCACCTGAACGAGATAAACCGGGCAGTTAAGTCAAGGCTGAGAATATGTATACCGCAATTTAGTACATTAAGATATAACGTGAGAAATCAGATATCAATACATAAATCAGAAGTGAAGCAGCTCAAGTTCAGATGGAGTAAAGCAGCAAAATTCCAAAAGTAAATATGATATATAATATGTGTTAATACTTCTTCAATGAGGACCATGCAGACATCGTGAAGCCGGCCCTGGAGTGTGTCTGAGTGGTAGTGAGCCAGATTGCGCAGGGATGTCAGACCCTCGATCTTCTTCTCCCTGAAGTTAAAAAAAGACTGTGACCATTTTTCTATTCTATTCGTTAGCTAATCAATACATGTAAATGCATTTTTCATGCCATACTATAAACCTCTATCGGACCCCTGGATTTGAGTAATCAGTATGATGGATCAAAACTATTAACCTATAAAGCAGTGAAGCTAAGATGCTGTAACATGCAACTGTTTCTCACCAGTCTTCTGAGCTCAGCAGGTCAAAGCTCTGTGTCAGTACCAGGTCAGGCTTGGAAAATGGACACAGATCTGGAGCCTCTGAGGGATTTTTTTTGTGGCCCAAAGTACCAGGGGAGAGCTCATCTAAACACAAAACATGGGTGTACAGTTTTGGTCTCATGTTACGTCTCTTTCAGTTGGAAAACAAGCAGTGCGTGTGAGTGGCGGTGCATTAACAGTAGGTTGTCAAAACAGAGCATTGTGGCACATTACCCAAAGCAAACAACTTATTCACCCATGGCTCTTGTCTAAATAACGTTCCAGCATTTTCTATAAACAAAGACCTGTTGAAACACTGGTTCATCTATTTATAATGCAGTGGAAAATTGCTTAATTGCAGGCCAGTGTCAGACCAACGAGATGATACATAGTAACAAAACAAACGGTACACTGAAATGTTTTGGTTGTTAAAAAAAACACATGATTGAGCTTGACATTTGGTGCAGCAGGTAGATGATTTTAGTTCTACTAACCTGAGCTGTGGGACAGGGATGGTCGGGTTCTGCTGAGGCTAGGGGCCCTCCTAAGACGGGACAGGTTTTTTGGGTTGGGGGGTACAGTGGGGGGGCTCGGCTGGTGGGGCAGAGGGAAGCACTTGATGGGGCTTTGGGGTCCTGGTGGGCTGACAGGACTGGTGGGGCTGATAGGGGACTCGTCAGAGAATAGGTCTGTTCTGGTGGATTCCGATGTACCGCAGTTCTGATGCAGGTCTACATCAGGAAAAATCATTTCAAATCTCTGGGTGCAAACATTATGAACTGCATAAATGGATGATTTCATTTCTTTAAAGATGATACAACAAAGTAAATCCCATCAAAATTCTATACAAAAGTGATAAAAATGTATAATTTATTATGTGTTGTGCTTTTTGCCTTTTTTTAAAATAACTAATAGTATCAGAAAAAGTAAAACTAGCTCAAATTTAAACTGACTTAAACTCCATATTATGAAGAAATATACAATTAAAATAAAAAATAAAATAAAAATCAGTTGGTTAAGGTTTCCAAATCTTGCTCTTGCCTTTGATGATTAATACTCTGTTGTCCTCTGTGGGGGAATCAGATAGCATCTGTCTGACGCGGTGGCGAAGCTTGTCTCTTGTGTGGTCCACCTGACTGCACTGCTCCTCTTGCTGGTCCAGACACTGCAGCCGCATCTTATCCCGGCTAAACCTTGAATTCTTCCCCCTCTGCTGCACAACCGTGGTGGAAAACACACCAAAAAGGGACTTTTGGTAACTGTAAACATTTCATCAAGTACTATGATTCAGCACTGGGCCAAGTGTGACTAACCTTAATCTCATCTGGACGTGGGCTCTCATCACTGTCTCGGTGACTGATAGACAGAGCATGGCTGTAGATGCCTGCTGACGGATCAGTGGGGGGTTTGGCCACAGAGTCTCCCTGCTCAAGTGACGAGGCGGCTCCTGGACGGCTGGAGGACACTGCAGTGCCAAACATGCCTAAGAAGCGTGAGGGGAATGTTTGCAGATAACTTAAATGTATTCTCAGACAGGTGGACATTCAAACTTCTTCACTGCTTCAACATGACTCTGACAGGCCTTTTGGGAGCATGATACTTGACGTTCAATCTTTTGTAAAACAGCACTCAGCTGGAAAACCTTGGCAACAGCAAAGAATATTTGACAACTCAAAGATGACTTATGGTTATAAATCAAGACCCGCAGAGACTGACCTCTTCCTACGACTCCTTCAGCCATATCTGGAGCTGGTAAATTCCTGCTGCTGAGGCCCTGAGATCCTAAGAATCAATGGAGAGGAATACTGATTGATTGAATAATTTAGGAACATATTATTACCAGGTAAATCCAGGAAAAAGCTGTGTCCTGTTTGATATCGGGACACTGAATAACCTTTGGTAGGCTTCAGAGCTCGGACGGATTCACGGAAGGCTGGTTTGACCAATGGAGGGGACGGTCCTTTTGTCTCTTCCTCAGTTTTGATTATTCCATTGGAGTAAGTGACTCTCTGCCCAACAACACCCACCTCAGACGACAGTTCGTTTCTCTGAGACAATCCTTGAACAAAGAAAACATCGACGTTAATAAGATAAACTAAATAATCAAACAGATTAGACAAAAGCATGTTTTCCCTTTTGCACCTTGAAGGCTGCTGAAGTCCATGGATGCAGAAGACCTCAGTTTTGCAGAAGGCACTCTTGCAATGCGAGGTTTCATTCCTGGACTGTTGACAGATGTGATAAGAGAGATATTTTACTGGAAACATAAACTACCAGATGGATGTCCTGACATACTGCAATCCTCATAAAATAATGCATTATTTGAAATTATGTTATACACTATCTTTATGCCCATTTTTTGATAAATGACAAAACTTTTTATCCTTTAATATAGCTGTCTTCTTGCTTATCTTGTCTACAGCAGCTACCGTGTTAAGCATAAATATTTTATTACAAGCACAACAATATATTTTAAATGCAGTCAAGTGCAAACCCCTGACCTGGTTTTGATTCCACTGAAACTGGAGTTGATGACTGAGCTCAGACTGGAAAGGCCGCTCTCACTGGCTGAGCTGGTAAGCATTGGAGAGGTGTGTGATGGCGAGTCCAGACCCAGGTCCAGCCTCACAGCTGAGTCGGGGCTGTCTGGATCTGAACTGCTAAGGCTCACTTTGGCCCTCTTCTTGGCAGCGCTGTTGCGCACCGAGCGCAGCGAGTTCACCATCTGTGAGAAAACACACAGGGCATGAGCATGGAGAGGAATATAATTAATTGAGCCACACTTCAGCCCCTTGGACTAGCAGAGTGTGTTTCTTTAAGTGCGTTTGCTGACCTCCTGCATGTCCAGAGGATCATCCTCTTGAGGATCTTGCGCAACACTGATTCTATCAGCGTCCAGATGACGGCCCTTTTCTAGCTGTAGATTTTGAGGGCTGCCTGGAGCATTGGACCTCTGGCCATTATGGGACTGGACCTGCTCTGCTGTTGGGACAACTGGCGAACTAGATAGGGTTGCCCTGGTGCTGCTCAGAGCCCGGCGGAATGACGAAGTAGAAGAAGAGCTCACCAGGGAGGCACGAAGAGGCCGGGGAGGGCATGTGTTCGAAAGATGGTCTCCTTAAGGGGGTAAAAAAGGCAGGATTAAACAAAATAGACGATTTTAACAGCTCATATGTCAACTTGGGTCTTTTAACTAAATTACCCTTTGCTACGCTTGTTGTGTCTCGCCATGGACTGGTGTCCCGCTGGTGAGGGGTGTTGGGCCCTCTTGGGCTCTTGTTGGGCCATGTGTTGGACATAGAGAGGGAGGAGTCTGCATAACGGCGTGACAATGTTGGGGTAAGCAAGCCTCCCGGGAGTGTAGCCAGAGGGTAGGAGGGCAGCAGGAAGGATCCGGATGTGGTGGGGTTTGAGGGGAGGGAGAACGTGCGCTCAACACTGGGGTTCCTTGATAGCACGTGTCCCTTGGGTGCCACTGTGAGACAGAATATTCACATGTCAGCAACCATGAAATACTGAGTAGATAAAAGGAAACAAGGTGAAAATATGGTTCAGTCTGAATGATGAAAAACTCTCAAATTAAAGGACTCAAGTGCTTTGTTATAGTGATTTCTTCTTTTGTATGTAAAACCTTTCCAAACCAACTTTAAAGTTCTTTCAACAGGCAGATCATTCTGAGGTAATGATCCCTCACCAGCATCTGGGTCAGAGAAGTTGGTTGTTTTAAAGATGTCGGGGTCCAGGTTGAGGCTTCCACTTCTTCTCAGGTGAGCAGGGGACTCCCTCCTTCTGGAGGTCTGTGGCTTCTGAGGCTCTGCAGAACCTAGATGTAAAATTACATTTTGTCATTCACACTATAAACCTAACAAGTTCTCACAGTTTGGCATGAATAATTCAATATTACCGTTCCTCTCACAAAATCAACAGGAATTCTTTTTTCTGCTTTTGTTGAAGTGATTTTTAACTCAACATAACTGACAAGCTGCTATTAACCTACAACCCCTTGCTAATGTTACAGCAGTAACACCGCATTTGCTAGGCTTGCCTTTCCATTGCAGTTCGGTTGACTGCAAGAACTCGCATTGTTACATGCTCTGGTAATGTTTCATGTACGGTGAAATGATCAGAGTGTGATGACTATTTTTCTGATAGGATGCCTGTGTTCTGGTGTGTTGTAGTGCTGGTATGACACTTATCTGCCTTGCCACTGTGCATATCTCAGGGCTTTTGGTGACATGTGGAACGGTGACTCTCCTGACTCAGCATGCTAATCCAATTGAAAGCAGCTCTAAATTGAGTTTGGCTGAAGTCAACCGTGACAACCAGTTAGTTGTACTTGCCACCTTGTATTGAAGAAATGTGAGTGTAATGTTGAAAGAAGGACGAATGGCACTTACTGAAACTGGGTATGTAGGTCTCTGGACTCAGCTTCCTGGACAGGGGACGGAAATCCTCACTGTTCACCTATTAGTGGGCAGAAAATGATTTCCGTTAAGTACAAATCGCTAATATAAGGCAATCCTTAAACAAGCAGGAGTCTAAGTTTAATTCTATCCACTGGCCTCAACAAAGGGATATAGCATATATATATGCTGAGTGCCTGCATCTCAGCCTCTGAGTGTGGCTGAGTTTAGTTCCACTGCCAACAACATGATCAACACTCATTGTGGAGCGCTTGGTGTGATTGCAATCAACACTAGAGCGGTAAACAAGCCATGTTTTATAAGCATAACCCTAACCCATCAATATTACAAATGATGTGTCACACCCCCTTCAGTACGTGTGCTGTGTGGTAATGGGTTGCTGGGAAACAGATACAAATAAACAGGTGTTTTCTCCCCAAATGGAGGCTCTCAGCTGGATAATAGTTTCTAGAACAAATGATTGAACTCAAAAAAACAAAGCAACCTCAACCGTGTTTAACATTTCATTCCAGAGACTTATTCTCAAAACACCGGATTGTCATCTTTGCAGTCACACTGTCACTGTGCAGGGAAATGAGTCACCTACTGCATTTCTTACGGGAATAGTGTCAGTGATCCTGCAGTGCTCAAGATTTTACTTTTCCTCCTTCTTTTTTATAATGAATTGGGAGCCATATATTCAACAAAGCAATTCAACCCATTGTTACCCTGCCAACAGATACAGATTCATTTGTATGTGTAAGAAAAAAAGACAACCTCTTAACAAGCATAATAAGCTCCCAACCAATACGCAATCACGGTCAAGAAGAGACTGATTGAAGAGGACACTGCAGAGCTCCGTTGTACGATGTGTCAAATAGAACTACCTCTGCTGCACTCCATCCATACTACATCATAAACTATGTAAATATATTTAGGTTTTTTCCCCCATCCAAACTCCCTGAGAAGAGTGACACCTCCCAGATTTATTTTTGGCTGGGTGCATTTGAGTGTGAGTCAGCTGGTTCAAACAACAAGTGTGCAATTCTGACAGGAAACAAACAACACACCCGTCTTTTGAAAATGATTTCTTACCAAGATTCAGCTTCATCATTCCTCTGTAAACCAAGCAAGACTAAAGGAAGGCGGAAAAGGCAAGCACACAAAAATAACCACTCTTTCATGCTCTTCAGCGACTGCACTTGCTGACTGATTGGGAGCAAATCAACAATAACTGCCTGGTCACTGAGATGTTCTCATTCAATATGAAAAGCACTGTGGTGCTCCTCAACCCTCCGTACAGGCCGTTAACCAATCACTTATTAGGCCCTAATTGCTTTGGATTTCAAAGAGTATTTTTAGGATTAAAACACTGCTTGTTGAGTTAATAGCTGCTTCATTAATCTTAATCAATGGTAAATAAAGGGACAACATTTCCATCTGTACACTGAGCAAATTATATTCATAAAAACATATGCTAAATCCCAGAATGTTTCCAGATGGCTTAATACACAAGAGAGAGAAATATTATTGAGTGTTGCAAATCAACAGTGGGCCCAACCTTTTCACAGCACTTTCCATTCAGGGTACTGCAATGCTGGTCATTCTCAGTGGATGAAAAGCTGGACATATCCCAGGGTAGTTTGTTCTTCCCTTTACCCGCGCTGACAATCCTCCTTTGTAGAGGAAGGTCGTCGGTGAGGGAGCCTAAGCTGCCATAGCCATACAATCGTTCACAGTCTGGTTCAGTTCTGTGGCTCCTTGCACTGCTTATTCGTCCTCCGTTAATAACCCAATCCAGATCAGCTCCAGAACCATACTGCAGGGAGCACCGATGTCCTGGTTTGGGGGCCACCAAGCCATACTCCACTATCCCCTCTGAGGAGAGTTTGGGAAGGACGTGCCTTGCTCTTCTTGCCTGTACAGCTGCCATAAGACCCTCTGCATCCTCGTTGAGTTCAACCATGTCCACAGCTTTCATTAGAGGCTGCTTTTTCCCCATGTCAAGGCAATAGTCAAAAACAGCAAACAGCTCAAGGGCGGCGTGGCGGACCTTCCTTTTGCGGTCTGCCAGGTATGGTGCAACCTCAAAACAAAGCTTGGGGATGTTGAAATAATTTCTAGGGTGAGTGAGCATAGCTGCCATAATGATATTAAGGACATCTTCCCGAACCATTGAATTCTTGTGTTTCAAGTTGCCAATGACAAGATCCAATACTTGCTGTGGCGCAACAGTCTTCATCAGCTGTCGAAACACATTCATGCATTCCTGTCTGGCGACAGTGCGAGTGTCCCCGAGGGTCTTCAGAGCCACCAAGACTATCTGTTTGACATATCTGTCAGCACCTGCATCCAGCCTCTGAATGAGTATGTTTAAAACTTGTAAAGTGCCATACAACACTTTAAAATTACTATCATCCAGAAGTCGAGGGAGAAAATTGATGAACTCCACAATACTGCCCGATGGGACTGTTTTCATGTCCAATTCTGAGAGGACGTGCTTGAGCTCATCCACCCCATTTGTACGATTTTGGTAATTCTTCAGGTCCAGAAGCAGCTCGTGTAACTCCTGGGAGATCAATCCAGGTATCATTATTGATGGTCTTATGGCTGCGGTCAGATTTGAGAATCCAAAGGGGCAAACGCAATCCTGCGAGGACAATAATATCCGTCCTCTTTAGGTCGTGATTTCATCCTGAGTGGCTGGTGATGGAAAACCACTCTGCTGTTTGTCAAGCTGCAAATGCAAAACAGACAATAATTAACTGGGGGTAGACACGTGACTTCATCAATTCCCATTTGCTCAGAGTGAAATGAGGAGCAAAAGGCACATAAACATGTTAGCCACATTACTGTGCATTTAACTGACGTGTCTTACTGCTACTCAACATCACCAACCATGAAGAACTAACGTTGCATTACATTAGATAGACGTTAAATAGACGTTGGATTAAAGCAACTGGAAACAACCACTTGTGGCTGTCGATCAGGGTAACTAGTTACTAGGTAGTTATCAGCAGATTGGGTGATATCACCTACACTGCTGAATAACATTACATTATTTCCTGTGATTGGAACATGTGTTAATATGCTGTGTTTGGCTCGGAGCTTATACGATACTAAGTAATGCCATCAATGGCTTAAGAATCATTCCCTGACTAAGTTACACGTTACCGTTAGCAGCCCGCACAGGTTAGCTATAGAACCCGTGCTAACGTTTCGTTGACTACAACGCTACTCAAACCGTGCTCAGCTAACTCGCTACTCCACTAATTGTTTTAGTGGTTAGTGTCGTCTGACTGGGCCAGCAAAGTTAGAAAACCAGCAAGAAAACAGACCTTGCATGTCCCCTCTTCCGTGGCGCTCGACGAGACTATCTAACGTTACGTTGTCCGAATGTCCATGTCATGTCGTAGCAGCTACAGTTCTCTCAGTGCAGACATTTCCCCCGGTTGCTTCAGGTGCTATCTGAAGTGTTGAATGTTTGAAGGCTATAGAGGCATTCACATAAGAGAGGAGCCCACACACGCACACACATAGGAAGCAAAATGGCGTGCCGTGTTGCAAACTGAGCGCTCCCATGGTGACGCGAGTTCCAGGCTCCTCCAGGAGGTATACCATCATCACAGAGCCGCAGCGTAGACTGAAGAAAGTCAATAAGATACAACATTACGTGTGCAACAAATGATCAACAAGAAACACATATTAGATACTTCTTCATGTGTGCGCTTGCATTTAGTTTGGAGCTCACAGTTATGTAGGAATGTAGGCCTACGTTTCTGTGTATGTTTTGTCATGTGTGCTATTCAGGTATACTGATTTAAAGAAAAGTCAAATACATTTTTGTGTATAATATATAGCGTCCACCGTCCAAGAGGAAAACAACCATTATTGTATTATTTTACAATAAATATATTTATACTCAGAAGCTTTTAACAACGAGAGGAATAATAGTACAATAACAGTATAATTAATCAATAGTAATCAAAAAGATCTGTGTTATTTCTTATAAAAAAATACTTAAAGTAAAGCTCCCCATCGTGTAACACGTTTTTGTCTTGAGGCTTGCTGACATGAACATAGGTCTTCCTTATAGCTGTGGATATCGTTTTATTTTGAAAACAGCGGAAGTGGGTGTGCTGCTCTGATAGGTCGTTGTTATAAGAGCTCATCTGTAGCTCTGTGGCTAGGTTGGCAGTAAGTTGTTTTCTTGATAACCGCCCAGGGTTCCCAGGCGTCGTCGCTGAGCTCTGCCACTGCAAAATCGGTGATTACAACGGCACACCAGACGGTCTATAGGTTACAGGTTGGTTTTGCTCGATTTGAGGATATACGAATATTATTTGACAGCTAGCTATAACGTCACGTTTTGTTTCTGTCAGCCATGTTACTGTATATCAATCAATGATGCAGCTAGCCACAGTAACCGTGTTTATTTTTAGCAGGTAACCTGCGCCGACTGCTGTGCAATGAAACAGACATAGTCAATGTGTATTTGTTGGAAGTGAACATTGTTGACGATACGGTGGTGACATTGGGTGTCGATGTTGATATGAATGTGATATCCGGGGGAAAATGTCTGCAAAATCCGAGCTGTTGGGTTTTAACAGTGTGTTAGCTAGCGCACTAGCTGTATGTTGCTGTAAAGCTAAGAGGTTAGGGTTAGCTAGCGAGTTTTGATCTGACCATGTTCTCCGTTCAGAAATCATGCCAGCAAGGCCCAAGTCAACAAAACGAACAGCTAACGTTATTGTGAGTGTATGTCATAAAGCATAAATGCACAGCTCATTGATCATGAATGCAGCTTGAGGTTAACCCCAACGTTTATGCTTCACGTTCCGTCACTAGCCGGTACGGTCGGTTAAGTTAAAGTTAGCAGTGGATTAAGAAGATCATGCTTCTTTAGCTTGTCTTACTGGAGACCGCTAACAAATCAGCTCAGGATAACTGCTCTATTACTACAAAACATTGTTGAACGCATCATACTACCCAGGCACGTTTCCTTAAAGTGTGCTGTAATTACGTCATGTTGCACAGGCCTATGTTTAGTTGACTTGTCAGGCTTGCTGTCTCAGGGGGGCAAGATGATAATTTGACAGGGTCTTCATTAATTCCATTGGCTCCTGGTCACATGTCAGTAAATAGACATTTCCACTGCATCTGTAGTCTTTACATAATGTCAACATTGCACTGATATGTGTATTCCTCCTGCTCTCAGATGGACCAGCAGGACCAGTCCTATATGTTCGCCAGTCTGAAACGGCCTCACTCGGAGCAGTTGCTGCAAGGCCTCCAGCTCTTGCGGCAGGATCACGAACTATGTGACATTGTCCTGCGTGTGGGTGATGCCAAGATCCATGCCCACAAAGTAGTGCTGGCTAGCATCAGCCCTTACTTCAAGGCCATGTTCACGGGTAACTTGTCGGAAAAGGAGACCTCTGAGGTGGAATTCCAGTGCATCGATGAGACTGCCTTGCAGGTATGCTTGAAGCCAGCAGACACATTATTAACTGTACTGATTAACTGGTTTACCATAGCTATTGTTTATGTGACTCTTTTAATTCTTTCTCTTCTAGGCCATTGTTGAATATGCGTACACTGGCACGGTCTTTATCTCCCAAGAGACAGTGGAATCTCTGCTACCGGCTGCCGATTTACTCCAGGTTAAGTTGGTAGTTAAGGAGTGCTGCTCCTTCTTAGAGAGCCAGCTGGATGCTGGAAACTGTATAGGCATCTCACGCTTTGCAGAGACATATGGCTGTCATGACCTGTGCCTGGCTGCAACCAAGTTCATCTGTGAGAACTTTGAGGAAGTTTGTCTAACGGAGGAGTTTTTTGAACTGACGAGGGCGGAGTTGGATGAAATTGTATCCAATGACTGCCTTAAGGTGGTTACAGAAGAGACTGTATTTTATGCCCTGGAGTCATGGATCAAATACGATGTAACTGAGAGACAGCAGCATCTGTCTCAGCTGCTGCACTGTGTTCGCCTTCCACTTCTCAGCGTCAAGTTTCTCACTCGCCTATATGAAGCCAACCACCTTATACGAGATGACCATGCATGCAAGCACCTGCTCAATGAGGCCCTCAAATATCATTTTATGCCTGAGCACCGGCTCTCCTATCAGACTGTGTTGTCGGCACGGCCCAGGTGTGCTCCAAAGGTGCTGCTTGCAGTAGGAGGCAAGGCTGGACTTTTTGCAACATTAGAAAGGTAATAAAAATTTAAGCATTATTGAAATGGCAACACAATAATTCTGCCTTTATGTTATGTGTTTACAAACGAAGACTAATCTGATCATATCTGTCTCTTGCAGCATAGAAATGTATTTCCCTCGGACAGATTCATGGATAGGACTGGCGCCGCTCAGTGTACCCCGATATGAATTTGGAGTGGCGGTCCTGGACCACAAGGTGTATGTGGTGGGAGGCATCGCCACACACATGAGACAAGGCATTAGTTATCGGAGACACGAGAGCACAGTGGAGAGCTGGGACCCCGAAAGCAACACCTGGTCCTCGGTGGAGCGTATGGCCGAATGCCGCAGCACACTTGGGGTAGTGGTCCTGGCGGGCGAGCTGTACGCCCTTGGAGGTTACGACGGCCAGTACTACCTCCAGTCGGTGGAGAAATACGTCCCCAAGTTAAAGGAGTGGCAGCCTGTGGCACCCATGACCAAGTCCCGCAGTTGCTTTGCCACTGCTGTGCTGGATGGCATGGTGTATGCCATTGGAGGCTATGGTCCAGCCCATATGAACAGGTAAAAACACTGAGTAGATATTTTTGTTTGGAAATATACTATAAGTTATGTGCTGTTAAACATTATGGTAAATTTGCAGTAACTTAATTGATCTAATTGACTATTAAACTTGTATGAAAGTGCCAAAACGTAACAGTTGGACACATACTATATCTTGTTTGTTGATTACCCAATACAATGCTTAATGAATCATTCTGTAGCTCAGTCCTATGTTTGATATGCTGCAACTCTGTTCCTTCATCTGTAACCTTTGACTACAAAAAGCCACACAGTATCAAAATATGGACCTAACCTTTCCTGGCTCCTCCAGATAACATTTGACATCAGTAATGTAAAGTTGTGATGCTCTGCCACATCTTTTTTAGCACGGTCTTTATTCTCAGTGAAATGCTTGAAGCTATTTTACGCCTCCTAACCTGGCTTTCTTTCCCAAGGTCATGTTAGTCATTTAATATAACTAATAATCAAGTGGAAGATGTCAAGTGTGGCTGAGAAAATGGCCAGTGCCCTGTGGATGATTGAACAGGAGTCATAAGTGGTTACAGAAGTTTCATGAAGAGGGTGCCTGACTGTGTGCTGCTGGTTAGACCTCTGTTGTTGCTGTGGCTCTCCCTCTTGAGAGGGAGAAAGAGAGAAAGCAGTGTCTCTGTTGCTTGTTTCCTTGACTCCTGAAACCCCTCAGGAGAATGTGTTTGGACAGAGAGTCTTTGGGGACTGTTTTTCTTTTCTTTCCCCAATGGCTTATATGTCCTTGCATACTCCAAAACAATCCCTGATTGCTAGTGTTCTAGTTTGCCGTCAGGTTCATTTGAACCTGGTCAATTCACTACTGCCATTTGTGGCTCTGTTACTATTTACATTGTGGGTGTTTGCGTGACCACCTCAACTGCTGTCCCCTTTTTATAGCTTAAAATAACAACATTTAAACACTACTTAATAGTGATCCAATCAAGTACACCATTTCACAATTAAATTTGCATGTGAAGTAAGTTCCTGGCTCCTGAAATGCATCTTATGAGGGAGTGCATATGTGTTTTTCTGTGTAGACAAATAACTACAAAATTCCAAAGAATACCACATTTGATTTTGAGATAACTATGGTTGCATTTACGCCTGTATAGTATACAAATGGTTTATTGAAACTTTTCACAGCATTTGGCTGGTGGTTTGTCGAGGAATTGCAGGTGGCTGGGAGGTCGGATCAATTTACATTTGGGCTTTTACACCATTGTGTGTTTCGCTAATTTGTGCTGCATCCTCTCCACACAGTGTGGAGCGGTACGACCCGAGCAAGGATGCCTGGGAAATGGTAGCCCCCATGGCAGATAAGAGGATCAACTTCGGAGTAGGTGTCATGCTCGGCTTCATATTTGTGGTGGGCGGTCACAACGGAGTGGTGCACCTGTCAAGCATTGAGAGGTATGATCCGCATCAGAACCAGTGGACGGCATGTCGGCCAATGAATGAACCACGCACTGGTGAGTTTACATCATACTTTAGCTAAATCCCCTAATTGTACGATTTTACAAATAGGATTTTCATGACCCTTAGTGGTATTATCTGAAGAGACTTCACGTAGATGCTCAAAGGACCATACCAGTGTTACTGCATGTCATTGTCCATCGACGACATCGGCCACCCCCCTCACATAAACCTCTTCCATGTCTACCAAAATTGCGTGATTTCTGAGATTTTTTTGTTTGTTTTGTCACCTCCTTTTTTCAAGGCGTTATAACATTCAGCCCAATGGCTCTCTTTGCTCTGTTGTGATGGGAAGCCCAGTGGGCGGGACAAAGTATAAAGAAGGTCAACGATTGCTTGAATTTCAGGCTTGTTATACGGCACAACAGTTAATGAATGATTTTCAACTTCTCCCAGTACGTCTCCCTCATATTCATGCTGGGACATGTTGTCAAGTTGTTCTCTAACCAGTATCTTCTTCTCTACATTGAATTGTGGGTCATAAACCAAGCATTGTTTATCTCGCTGCTTCCTGTTTACAAAGTCTAATCAGAGCCAGCCAGAAAACTTTTGGCCAATGGGATGCAGCCAAGGGAACCTTGTGTGTGTTCCTTGTGCTGAGAGTGTGCTCGTTATTGAGGTCTGCGTATGCCGAATTTGGGACTCTCTTGAACTTGATATTACCGGCTAGCTCCACCCGGGCTAGTTACATAAACTAGAATCTGCCGGACATTAACAACAAGTGCACCCAGAACCCGCTAGATTTGATATCAATGCGCACATTTGAATGGCTTTTATTAGAGTAAAACAGTAATTTTAGATTAATTAAACAACGCAGTGATTTTCACAATGTTGAATTTCATAAACCCAGGATAGCCTAGACGTAAAACTAGAGTACTTTTTTCACACCGTTTCAACATGAATGGCGGTTAAAACGGGTAGGCTGAGCTACTTAGGTATACACTGATGCACACAATGTGTTGAAGACAGGGGAAACCTATGCTAATAAAGAGAAGTCAGAATTGGACTGGTATGGTCCTTTTTTTTTTTTTTTTAAAACGTGATCTCGCTTGTACATGCAGACTATGTATCGTTTGACTATTGAGGTAACTGCATCCAAAAAATGGTGAGAAACCCTTGTAATTATCTCCATATGACTGTGACATCGTCTTGCAGGTGTGGGCTCTGCCATCGTGGACAACTACCTCTATGTGGTAGGGGGTCACTCCGGGACATCCTACTTGAACACTGTCCAGCGCTATGACCCCATCTCAGACAGCTGGTCGGAATTGAGCGTCATGATGTATAGCCGTTGCAACTTTGGCCTGACTGCCCTTTGACCCATGGCCCAGCCAGCTAGGACCCCATAAGCGAACTTAGACACAAAGACATTTCTTTTTTGTTGTCTCCTCCTCTTCCCCCACATTCATCCTCCAGGTGCAGAGTAGTGCTGCACACCAACGTGAGCACCAGAGGAGAGAGAGCCTGCTGGGTGGATGGATGTGCCGGGCTAGTTGGCTGGCTAGAGGGTGACCACAGGCCACAGACATGGCTGCAGAGATAAGAATGCTGCAAAGTTGCGTGGAATGAAGACGAAGATGATCGGACAGCTGTTGTCACGGGCACGAGGAGACGACCGCTCTGCTGCTGCTGGACCACAATGAGGACTCTGAGCCATTTCCCAGAGGATTGTGGGAGAAAATGTGTCATTCTTTTGGTTTCAAAATTCTGTTATGTTAGCAGACATTTTTGTTTTCCTTTATGCCATTAATTGTGTTTAACACTCAAGTCTTTTTTTTTTTATTTTTCTTTTTTTTATTAATTTCCCTGCTGCAACTGGAACCATGTGTTCAGATTTTGTAGAACACTGCAGTTTGCTGGTGTATTTGTATGAATATGTGGTTGTTGGCCATGTAGTGTGTATGTCCGTGTGTATGCTCGAGGGGTACATGCATGTTGGATAGGATTGTTTGTTTTCTTACGTGTCTGGGTGCTGAGCTGATGCTTGGGCTCAGCAAAGCAGGAGTTCTGCATCAAAATCAGTGCTTCACAAAAAAAAAAAAAGAGAAGTTGAAATCTTTATATTTTCAAAAAGGGCTGCCTTTTTCTCTCTTGTAAATAGTCTAAATAAAATATATAGATACGAATATATCCTCTAGTGCATTGCCTGTAAATGTTTTTCTGCACTGGGTCACTAGTGTGCGTGCAGACGTGTGTGTAATTTGAGTCCTAGGGTCAGTGAAGAGGTGAGTGACAAACACTCCTGAGAATTTGTCACTAGTTTCTGCTGCATCCTCGGAGCCATTTAAAAATCCCCATGTTATTGCTTCTGTTACATCTTCCTACAGTCAGGTCATGCACTTGGCACTCTTAACAATAGTTGAAATCGACCGTGGCCCTCTTTTCACCCTTTGGTCTGTACACAATACCAACTGGTGCTATATTTAGGATTCAGGATTCAGCTGTTTGTCTGTGTTGCCTCACGCAACTAGGTCAACTTCTGTTCAGCTTCTGCTACATTACTGCGTAAGATGTTTTGTTATGTGATTTATGCGCATATAAATGCGTCAAGTTTAATCGCCCCCCCCAACCATGCAATAAAACTGAAAGGGAAGCCTGTAGTTGGAAACCACAAACTTCTATCCTCCATTAATATATATATATAAAAAAAAAAAAAAACTCAGAAAATGAGCTCTTATATTTGGCCTGGTTATTTATTTTCCTTTTAATGTAAAATATATCCTAGTTAGCATCCCCCTTCCTCACGTTGTCCCTGTTGCTGGATATGATCATGCTTTGTCGTTATCTCAATGCCTGTTTCTGGTACAATGTCACTCTTGGCTATGAACAAGACCTTTTCTGCCTGTGATTGGGTCTGACACCTGCACTTTTAACTCACCAACTCACTACCACCAACATATGATCCTCATGTGGCCAAGGTCTTGCTTGTGAGCTTTGGCTTGAAGTAATCCATTCACGGTTTCATGTGAAGTGCCAAAACATGACCCTTTTTTTTGTGCATCTTTCCGCCCTCCAGTGCTAGAAAGGGTTTCCTTCGTGTGCCACAATTGAAAAATGTTCTTCTCGTCCTTATTGCTAATGTATTAGCATGACATTCTTCCATGCTGTCATATGTAGATGGATGATAAAGCACCAAGGGCTGTGCCAGCCAACTCAGGCCATGTTCCCACTGTCACCAGTCCTGTGTCCTGGGAGAGAGACGAGTGCTCCCCTGGGTGTGTTTCACTCCAGGCTGGCTGAGGGTGTCACTCTGTGCAGCCTTGGGCTGGGCGAACGGATAGGTCAAGCAATGCACAGCAATAGAGAGGCCACTAGACTATGAAAGGCTAGGTGTGTTGTGTTTTGTCGAGTCACTTAATGTTCAAGTCTAGTCTTGAGTTGCTTTGTGCACTGATGTTTGCACATAGTGGAAACTTTAACCAAGCATTGCACTTACCAAACTATTTGATACATATTGTAATTTGTACGTATGTTTTAATTTAGGATAATGGCATTTAGATAATGCAATAAGACTTCTGTTCTCTCCGTGGATGGATATGTATGTGTTTGTCTCTTTAAAAAGCCAAGGCATCTCATATTGCTGTAACAGAACCTTACATGGCATGTCTGTTGATTCACACTGTTGGCGGGTAATGTGGACGTCTGATGAAACATCAAATGGTACCATTGACTTTGCCTCATCCCACCAGACGTCTTGTGTTGTGCATGCTGGTTCATTCGTACAAGGCATATGCTTATTGAGGCAGATTCCGATTGATTACTCACAATTATTTTATTATTTATAATCGATGTCCATTTTCACCACATAGAAGTCTTGTAAACACGAGACAAGGAGCACTCCTTTGCTTGTATTCTAAACGTGCTGTGTTTGTAAAATGACTTGGTAAAACCGTTACTACAGAGGAAAATGACATTTGTCATTTAGTTTGTTGCAGATTGTTTGCGTCACCATATAGAGTACTTTACTTTCAATTTCTGGTTTATTTTGAAAGAGTAACTCGAGTTTATTTCTCCAAATATGTCATTTTATTTTAGTTTGTGAATGATTTTTTTTGTATTTGTAATTATGATTTGTATAGTTTGTCTTGTAACAGGATTTTGTTTGCTAATTCTGTCTGTTGTACTAGATTCTGGTTGTCACTTAACAGCCACAGCACAAATCACGCAGGCGTAATTATGTGCTGCTGTCATGATTCATCTGACATCAATGTTATATTGTATATAGTGTCATGATTTCTGAGGTGTATAAACTACTTTAATTCATTTTGGAGAGACACTGATGAAAATCTGCAAACGTGAATCTGCAAAAAGAAGGGATGTTGAAATTGAGTTTGTACGCATTTTCATTATGGCCTAACCAATGTCATGTTTTTGCCACCACTCTCACCAAAGTGCTTGTTCAAAGAAAGCAGATGGATGACTAACACCTGGTCTGCAATGGACTGCCACTCTAATGTTTGTGTCTGAAAGAAAAATACTTTGAAACTGATGTCAATGTTAGCCAAATGACCACTCTGCTTCTTTTACATTTCCCATTGTACGTCTGGAGTAAGGTGATGATCTTGAATTTTATATCCTGTGGATTAATACTGGAAGTACAAGATAACATTAGGTGTAGAAATGGTAGCTTTTCACATTTGATCATGTTTTGACTGAATACATTTTACATACATTTCAGTTAGTTTGTGTGGTGCAGTTGTACCCAGTTTAAAAATAAATGCCTGCCTTAAAAGGTACTGTCTGCTTTTATGTGGCTCCTGTTATACACATCCATGCAATACAAGTGCGACGAAATAAATCAATACAAGTGTACTCCAAAATATTTGTATTTGCATTCTGCATAGAGAAACAGCAATTGACAACTGATAATAATCAAGGATTTAACTTTAGGGTTAACTTTCACAAACTTTTCTTGGCAGAGGCACTGTGTGAAACCAGTTATTTAAGGTTTAAAACTTTGATAAAAAAGCATGTCAATATACACATTTCCTGGCTACTGCAGTGTGTGCTGGACGAGTGTTAAAATACTTGAATTTATCAGTATGGACAGGAATATGAAAGCTTGGATCAGAAAATAAATATTTCACTGCCCTCAACCTTTATGAATATATATTAAAGGGGAAAGGGCTCTTTAAGAACTTTTTTTTTTTTTACATTCATTCATTGTATTAAACACTTGCCCCCAATTGAGCATCTTAACAAAAAACAAAAAGAAGTTAATCCGACATGGATGTTGACCTTGTTTGGTTGTTCATCCTCAGACCACAGTGTAACTATAAAGCACCAGTATAATTTGGGGAAAGGGCTGATATGCATACATGTGAAATTAAAGTTCCAAAATAGTACACTTGCAATGTTTATGGAAATGTATACAGTCAGTGTCATCTCCTGTACAAGGCTGCTTAATCACATATGCACCCTCAATGAGTAATCCATCTAACAACCATGTTTCCAAAATCCTGTCACACACTGTCGCTGTCATATTTGCATATCAACCCAGAACTATTATAGTCCATTATATTCTTGGATTCCAAGCATGCCCCCAAAAAAGCAATTCCCATTTTGCACAGTAAGCTTTCTGCAAGCATTCGGGTGAAATGGAGCAAAAGTCATTTAGCGCTCTAACTGCTAACAGAGGAAAATAACAGCTGACCGGAATTAAAGTCAAATAAATGATGCGATTAATAAATGTAATGCCATCTGTGGGGTAATGACAAAACAAGCATAGTAAGGGTGGATGAAGGCTTTCACTCTTGTGCATTGTGCAACTCCTGCTCATTTGTGTGTCCACTTCATGAGTTCACTTGTCGGAGGCGCGGATGTAGACCAGAGAGGACAGCAGCAGGAGTTCTGGTGGCTTGTGTAACAGGATCAGATTGTCACTCCTCAGACCGTCATAGTGCATCCAGCAGCCATCTATCTGGAAGGCTGCGGAGTAGTGATGCTCCTCCTTGTTAAAGAGTGTGGCGCCCTCTAGTAAGTACCTGTGGAGAAAAGAGTTGTCAATTCTGTCCAGGAAACTCAAAGTAAGAGCACAAATCAGAACATGTTTTTCTGAGACAAAGAGAGGCTGGAGTACAGCGTTGTAGAAGAAGAAGCATCTTTTTCCTCTATACTTCATCTTGCAGGTGCAGAGTCTGCAGTAAGAAACTTGCTCTTTTTATATGGCAGGTTGAGCTGTACTTTGCCGAGTATTTTTCCCCTAAAATGTACAGTAGAAACACACTGTAGAAGCTCCATACCTGTGCTGGCAGAGAGCCAGATGGTAAGGAACATAGGACAGCTCCTCTGACTTCCACTGCTGCATGTTGAGAATGACAAAGGGTGGGGGTCCGTGGCAGAAAACCCTCTGCGAGGACTCCCTTAGACCATCACACCTGAAACAAAAAAAAGTGTATAAATTCATCAAGGAAGTGGAATAAGACTGGACCCAAATAGAAGACGATGACACCCTCCCTGTATCTCACCCCAGTTCGGAGCAGAGTAGGAGTTTGGAGCAGAAGAACACGTCGACGGCCGACTGGATAGGATCTCTGTCAGGCAGCTCATGAGGAGGGCTGGAGGAAAGCAATGAGAAAGGAAATCTTACGGAGACAATAAGGTTCTTCACTGTGCCCTGCACAGTCGTACACCAGCTGACGTGGTGACAAGGGCTTTCTACAGGTCATAATGGATATTTGTATCATTTGACATCGTTGGTGTCCAAAGTCCACAGTGTGCAGTTTACCTGATGTTGATTGTAGTCTTGATGACCTCCTGGAATCGGGCCGGGCAGCTCCAGTTTGTGCACAGACTCACCTGCATGGTGGACATGAGGTTCTCCAGGTTCTCTGTGAAGTTCTCATGCTCGTTGCCAAACAGGTCGATCTCCAGCGCTACCTTGTGGATCTCAGAGCGGTACTGTCTTTTAGACATCCTGTCCCAGATCCACAGCATCTTCACTGTGGTGTAGTTGCAGGAGTCCATCAAGCGGAGGAAGTACTCCACGAACTCCTTGCCCAGGAAGACAGCCAGCTCCCTTGGGAAGCCCTGGTTGTCCCGCAGGATCACATACAGGATCACGAGGAAGCCATCGATGGTGCAGGTGTTCTTTAGGTTGATTTTGACATACAGAGGGGTGCATGATATAGCCTTCCGTCCGGCTTTAATAGTAAAGACGCCCCCCCAAGGCAGAACAGGCCTCCAGAAGGAGCGGTCCTCTTCATCATTGTTGTTGATCGAGGCACGGATTTCTTCAAACAGCGTCTTAGACCTTAAGAGACGTGCAGTTAGAAGGCGGTTAGACAGAGGGAGTTTGAATATGTTTATTCATATTACTAGTGTTTGTTACACCGATGACTTGGACGGGATCATGCTGAGAGACCACTAACCAACTGATGCTATGCAAACATTTGTTTGCTAGCTTGCAACGACAAAACAAGCCATGCAATGGTAAGTGATGTCCAGTTATCCTCCAGGGAATAGACATAACCCCCCCAAAGTCCAACGTATTAGCAGCTGAAATCAATTTACCGTTCGAAGTGTAGATGGTTGTCAGTGTTTGAAATCAGCGTTTGGAGGTCTTCGGCGTCGCTCAAAACACAGAATCTACTCTCCATAGCTCTCTGGGTTTCTTCATGTCTTAGACCGGATTCAAAGGCAGAGCAGATCTTTAAGTATCGTATTTTATAGTACTTTATAGTGATTATCCAAATAATGACGCCCTCGCAAGGATCAAAACAACCCAGATACAAACACTGCTGCGTTTTTTTTTTAACGGATAACATAAGCTGTGTGTAAATAGAGTGCTTCCATCTGCTGGTTTTCAGCGTAATTACACCCTCTGACGTCCCACCCATTCCGTCACTCCCTGTGGGCGGCATAGCAAGACTGGGAATGCCATTGGTCTTTAAGTTCTGCTTTAAGAAGCGTATGATTGGCGTCAGAGTTGACACTTTGTCAATAACCACGCCCCTCTCCGTCGTCACGCGAGGCGACGCACAATGTTCGACGCTATTCCTGGAAGTTAATACGCTGCTTTTCAGCCGTAGCGCTGCATTGGTTGAATGGAGCTGCGTCACCATCTTTGACTCCCAGCGCTTTTTGGACGAACTTAAGTTTTTGGCAGTCCTCCCCGCGCTCCTCTTCTTGTTAGGCAGCGAGAGTGTGCAGGAGACCAACACCTTGAACACGGACTTCTCCGGACCAAAAGATGTCAGCTCAAATCATAAGTGGGAAAGAGGTTTCAGCGTAAGTATCAGGGTTTTATCCAGCACGTTTATGGATGCATTGATAGCCAAATAGTTCTATCCAGTCTGACGAAATATATGTCTGTGCACTTGCTAACCATTCAGCTAACTAGCAATAGTTAACGATGACTTAATTAAGTCACAAACAACTTATGTACATTCCCTCAGTCGTATGCACGTTTTACATGCAGCTGTTCTATACATCGAGAAGGCGCTCTTGGCCGTGCAGCAGCAGAACGTGACTTCGTAACTTAGTTGAATTGGTTGTGCATGATGTTGCCCACGTGAGTGAAATGTGTCAGCGGCTTTTACTGTTAATATTTGATAACCAGCACATAAAACACGCTGACCCCTTTTTCAAATTGCATGGCATGTTTGCTTCCTGACAGTTGTTTAGACCTGTGACCATTACATTTATCATTTGGATTGGTGTCAATGCATAATGTTAGATTGTTTGAAAACTTCGCAATGCATTATTGATCTTGCAGCATTATGTAATACGTAGTGGTGGTGTGATATGATCTTTGTCCTACTCGTCCACTGACCTCAAGTGGGGAGGCTGATAAAAGCCACTCATTAAACACAGAAACCCCAACCTCCTTTAACAATCCTGCCTTTGTTTTGATATTTATGTACTCAATAGGTTTTTACTCCTTCAACATTTTAATGAGAACAGCTACTGCTTGTTAGTAAACGTTTGGGAGGATGTATTTGGCAGAGACAAATCCTTTAATTCAGTTGCATGTGCATGTCACAAGACATGACAGCCTGCACCCTGTTAACTGCCCTCACAGCACTCATTAGTTAAATTAGATCCAAAGATCTGCTGTGCCTTCAGTATAAGGACTTGTATACATTGTGCCCAAAGCTTGACAAAAGCTGACATACCACTGATTGTTCTGGACAAGTGACCTTTAGCAGTTAATTGATGAGATTGTCATGAAATGTTTCATCCTCTTATTCTATATTGTGTTCTTTAAAGAAGCTTTAACACTGCTGTGTATAGTATGAATGTTTATATGAATATGGCTTATCAGTGACCAGGAAGTTAGATATCCCAACACATATCGATAAGGATTATTGTTATTTTGCAGGATGTAACAATGACTGGTTTTATGATGTCTTGGGATTATGTAATAATACTTGAATTAATTTATCCGTCCTACTTTGTGAAGAGATAACAAGCAACATAGTGCAGGTCAGTAGTAGTAATAATAATGTCTGTGTGCAGGTCTGTGTTTATATGATCTGCATTATGTTGATTAAAATATGGAATGTGCCATTGTCCTGCCAGATGTTATTGACTTTGGAATGTCGGATGTTTTAAATGCAAATTGTAACAATGACTGGTTTTACACGTACATTATACACGTAAAGCATACTTCAAAAGGTATTGTCACTCCATTGTGCATTTATAAGCAGTAGTAATCATGGCGTGTATTCCATCATCACTGCCAAAAGCGTGTTTTAAAAAGACATGTTAGATCTTTATATATAGGGTTCAATTGCTACGAGCTAAAGTCCAGTTACTTTGTGTCGCTGCTTGTATGTGTTGAGAGGACTGATAAGCCTCTACCAAAAGATAAAGCAAAGACACAGACCAAAGATAACATTCTCATTCTCCCAAACAGAATTATTTGATGACCTAACTTTTGCATGTGTGGTCAAGGTCGAAGGCTGTGCATCAGTTTCACAATGGGATAGTCAGATGTCATGTATTTGAACACAAAGTGTAAACATTGCAAGAACATAATAAAAATCCATTTGGGTTTTATTCTGCTGTCTTGTGCTCTCAGTCAGGTGAGGGAGCGTCTGAAGAAGGATTTGGATCAGATGAAGCTTCAGGACCCAAACTTCAGACCCGGCCTGGTGGTTTTACAGGTAGGTGTAAGATCGGAACTAAGCACATGTCTGGGTCAAAGCATATTTTTGGATGTTTTGTCCGCTATATGGTTAAAAGTGTATAACTATGTTCCACTAAAGTTTCCTTCTTGTAAATGGAGACATTCATGCAAATGTTATGTGTCTGTAGGGTACAAGGCCCATTCCTTCATACTGGGACGCAATGTAATGCTATGTGTTGTTTGCAGGTTGGAGACCGTGATGATTCCAATCTGTACATCAGCATGAAGTTGAAAGCAGCAGCAGAGGTAAAAAGATAATTTAAATGCAGTATGTGCACCACACCTCTACTGTACACTTTGATCAGTCCTAATGAAGGTTTTCATCCTTCTCCTCTGTGTACACAGATTGGAATAAATGCCAAACACGTGAGACTTCCCAAGACTGCAACGGAGGAGGAGGTGAGAATGGATTTGAAGTATTGGTGTACCCTGACCTTTTATTCACCTGTACCACTCTCACAGTAAGTCTGTATGTCTGTATGTCTGTAGGTCCTTCACAGCATCACAGAAGTGAATGAGAACTCATCTGTCCACGGCCTCATCGTGCAGCTGCCCTTAGACTCAATCCACAAGATCGACACAGAGAAGGTGACCAACGCTGTGGCCCAAGAGAAGGATGTAGATGGGTAGGTAGAGACATACAACTAAAGAGCAGGGTTTACTTTATATGTGTTTCCCTTCCTTTGAGTCCAGTTAAAAGGAAAACAAAAATCTCTCTTTGAATTGTTAGACAGCAGCTTTGATTTGCAATGTTCGCTCTGTTCTGATCCGTTTACAGTCTGACCAGCATGAATGCAGGCAAGCTGTCTCGTGGGGACCTAGGCGACTGCTTCATCCCCTGCACACCAAACGGCTGCATGGAGTTGATCAAACAGACTGGTAAACGCAACAATTAACACCCTAAAACACCTGTTAAGTAAGAATCTACTGCACTGTGAAAATGAATAAGGCCAGAACTAATTGATCGATGGAACGCTACTCTACAGGTATGACTGTGGCAGGGAAGCGAGCCGTAGTGATCGGTCGCAGTAAGATTGTGGGCGCACCGATGCACGACCTGCTGCTGTGGAACCACGCCACCGTCACCACCTGCCATTCTAAAACCGCTGATCTCCCTGGAGAGGTAGTAACGCCTCCACCCAACACAGCAATATAGTGTCAGCATTGTCTTGTCTGAGCTTATAATGTCACCACTGATGTTGTCTTGTTGATGAAAATCAAAAATAGATTTGTGATGGCATGCTGGGAAATTCTGATCTCTGCTGCCACCCTGTGGCTTAAATAATAATATCATGTCTTCATTAAATGCTCACTAATGTGCGTTGCTGTTTTTGTCCAGGTGGGCAAAGCGGACATCCTGGTTGTCGGCATTGGGAAAGCAGAGATGGTGAAAGGAGAGTGGATCAAGAAGGGAGCAGTGGTCATCGACTGTGGCATCAACCACATTCCTGGTTCGACTTGCTGTGGCTTTCCACCCTGCTTTAGTCACGGCACTCCACAGTTAATTAGTGGAAGTCAGAGGTCGTCAGGTCATATTTCCCTCAATGTTTCCCTATGTGTCTTTCAGATGAGACTAAAGCAAGTGGGAAGCGGGTGGTGGGTGATGTCCACTACGCCTCAGCCAAGGAGCAGGCCGGCTTCATCACCCCTGTGCCTGGTGGTGTTGGACCCATGACTGTGGCCATGCTGATGGCGGTAAGGTCCATCTGGAGAGGGAATCCTGAACCAAACTCATTAATTGACATTCTGAAAAATGACAATGAATGGCAATGAATTAGTTTTTTAGTCTCATGTAACCTCGATGTTGTGTGTGTAGAACACAGTGTTGAGTGCCAAGCGTTTCCTGGAGAGCCACCAACCTGGGAAGTGGAACATTTCTTACACAAAACTCAACCTTCAGAAACCCGTGCCAAGGTTTGCCTCCTCTTTAATACCACGTGCTCTGTTAACATATCACTGAAGGATTTGTTAAATTGAATAATCAACATACAAGAAGAGCTGGTTTAATTATTTGCCTTGTGTTAGAACTCCCAGAATGTGGTCTTGGTCTTTCACTCGCTGTTTCCTCCTCTGCTCAGATAAAAAAGTAATTTTGTCTTTATAACCCCGACAGCGACATTGTGATTTCTCGCTCCTGCATCCCCAAGCCCATCGACTGTGTCGCAAGAGAGGTGGGCCTGCTGTCCGATGAGGTGGAGCTCTATGGCAAGACTAAGGCCAAGGTCCAGCTGAATATCATCAAACGGCTGCAGGCCCAGCCAGATGGCAAATATGTGGTGGTCACTGGGTATGCTGCCAGCACTTTATGTGTTTTACTCCACTTAATTGTTTGTCCTCACCTACAGCATTTTAAAATACTCTTTTTGTTGGGTTGTTTTTTTTAGATGCCATGCGGCAGCATTTAAAGGGATTCAGTGTGTGTTTGTGGATGAAAATGTTCCATGCTCATGTTTTTTTTTTCTCTCTGCAGCATTACACCCACCCCACTGGGTGAAGGAAAGAGCACCACCACAATCGGCCTGGTCCAGGCCCTGGGAGCCCACATGAAGACCAACGTGTTTGCTTGTGTCCGACAGCCTTCTCAGGGACCCACCTTTGGCATTAAAGGTGAGCTTTAGAATAATGTGGAGTCAGTGAGCGGTTGCACACATTTGAAAGCTGTCCTTTATTGGTGAGTGTTTGTCTTCTGTTTACAGGTGGGGCTGCAGGAGGTGGATATTCTCAAGTCATTCCGATGGAAGAGGTAAACGCACTGTTGTGACAGGTTATAAACTGAGGCTGAAAATACAAAAGCAAAACTGCATTTCATTGATGAGGCTGTTTGTTTTAGTTCAACCTACATCTCACGGGTGACATCCACGCCATCACAGCTGCCAACAACTTGGTGGCTGCTGCCATTGACGCTCGCATGTTCCACGAGAACACACAATCTGACAAGGTGGGTACTCCACGTGATCAGTGCTATATTTCTGAAAACATTTCTGTACTGAATGCATTGTGATGATGATTTTTCTCTCTGAATGCATCCTCAGGCTCTGTATAACCGCTTGGTCCCGCTCAGCGGAGGACAGAGGAAGTTCTCCCCCATCCAGATCAACAGACTCAAAGTAAGTGATTGTGTCACAGACATCTAGATTCCCACCCACAGTCTAGATTGACTGACATTTAAGGTTTTTTTTATATTTGTTTAGAAACTGGGCATAGAAAAGACTGATCCCTCCACTTTGACTGAAGAAGAGATCACCAAGTTTTCCCGCCTAGACATGGACCCAAGCTCTGTCACCTGGCAGAGAGGTATGAACACTTGTCTCTGGATTTACTTTATTTGTTTTGTAATGGACCTTCAACAAGTATTCCACAGTGGTGAAGTGAAATTAAGAGAAAAAAATCTCTACAAAAATAAGTAGATGAAAGAAGTGTGTGCATATGTATTCACCCCCTTTGCTAAGCAGCCTCCTGCCTGGTTGAGTGCTGTTCCAACAATGGATTTAATGGTGATCCATTAGATCATGTGACGGGTTTAACTAATTATGTGACTTTTGAAGGTAATTGGTCTCACTAGATCTTTGGGTTTTTTAAAAAAAAACTTATTTCACCAATTTTTACTAGTTTTTCGATGACCAAAAAAAAATCGAAATAAAAACCTATTTCAATTCCAGGGTTGAATTTATTCATCATGTTTCATTATTATATCATTATGTTTCCATTTAGTGTTGGATACCAACGATCGATTCCTGAGGAAGATCACAATTGGCCAGTCGCCAACTGAAAAGGGATATACGAGAGAGGTAAAGAGATGAGATCCACAAATGCAGTAGAAGCCACTGTGTGTCTCAGGAGAAAGTTTTATATGTCTCCACGCTGCGACGGTTAGATGTAATTATGAAGCAATGTATATTTAATAACACAAATAAGGCTACAAGTATATAAGATGATTATAAAGAGGAGTTTAAGAGGTAAACTTTGCTCTCATCTTTTCTGCTTGCATACTGAATGTACCTGCATGGCTGCATCGTTGTTGATAATAAGGGGCATTTCCTTTCTCTGTCCTCCAGGCCCAGTTTGACATCACGGTTGCCAGTGAAATCATGGCAGTGCTTGCCCTCACCAGCAGCCTTGAAGATATGCGTCAGCGTCTGGCCAAGATGGTCGTGGCCACCAGCCGTGGCGGGCAGCCCATCACCACCGAGGACCTGGTCAGTGTTCTGGACCCTCCTTCATGAGGGGGCCTTTTTAAATAAGTCTTGTGGAAACAAGGCTCCTATAATGGAATGCTTTTCTCTATAGGGTGTGAGTGGTGCTCTAGCAGTGCTAATGAAAGATGCCATCAAGCCAAACCTGATGCAGACCTTGGAGGTGGGTGAAACACACACATGCTAACCTACATAGTTCACTGAAAAACCAGTCTCTTTCTGGGTTTTGTGTCACATCATGTGATTCGTCTAAATCCACAGGGAACGCCTGTATTTGTCCACGCTGGCCCATTCGCCAACATTGCCCATGGCAACTCCTCCATTCTGGCTGATAAAATAGCTTTGAAGCTGGTTGGACCTGAAGGATTTGTGGGTAAGTGGAACCGAGAAAAATAGCAATAGTATTCCTCACATCTGTGAGTCTGTTACTATTCTCTTTGCATCACAACCCGTGTAATTTAAACCCAACAGTGACGGAGGCTGGCTTTGGTGCCGACATTGGCATGGAGAAGTTCTTCAACATCAAGTGTCGCTACTCAGGCTTGAGGCCCCACGTGGTGGTGCTGGTGGCCACTGTCCGAGCCCTGAAGATGCATGGAGGAGGACCAACCGTGAGTTTCCTTGCATTTTCCTCAGCATCCTAATAAGATAAGATAAGAGAATTACTTTACTGATTATATTTTTTAACAAAAACAACTTTCAGCCGACGCAGTTGTAATGAATATTTCTTCTCCACAAAACAAAGTCTCACTCTCTCTTGGGCAATGACAGCAAACTGCTGGGAGTGTATAGTCTTTGCTGTATAAGTAGGGCTGGGCGATGTAGCCAAAATATTCTGTCACAATACAGGTCATTTATTTCATAACTCAATGACTGTATATGTAATTCAATGAATAAATTGTATAATAGTAAATACATGGTTTTGTATTTTCCTGTGTGAATTTGAAAAATGAAAAGTACTGATTACTTTCTCATGCATTTAAGAAATCTAGACCAAAAATTTGGTATGTGTTTGTTATTATCAAATTTGACAACAGAATTTTTTGTCGTATCTAAAAATATTATTTCATCATGATACAATTCCATTGAAAGATGATAAATTATCATTTTGAATTATCGCCCAGCCCTGTGTATAAGATTATGTGAGTTCATTGTTGGATTATTTGAATTAATTAAACATTTTGTTCAGGTCACTGCTGGAATGCCACTGCCTAAGGAATACATCGAGGAGGTAATGTATGCATTATGCACAGCACTACATGTTAAAGCACCCAATATATGCAGTGGCATTAAACAATTAAGCTGACTGATTATTGCTGCTCTTTACGAGCTTCTCTTAAGCTTCTCTAAAAGCATGTTTACTGGTGCCCACATGTAGAACCTCGAGCTGCTGGAGAAGGGCTGCAGCAACATGAAGAAGCAGATAGAGAATGCACAGCACTTCGGCGTGCCAGTGGTGGTGGCTGTCAACGGTTTCAAGTAAGTGAAGGATGGATTAAATCGTGCATTAATCGTTAGATAGATTCTAAATTTGCATAATGTGAAAGGGTGTCACTTGTAATGACAAATTATCACCTGCACTTATCGGCATCATCTCTCCAGAGCACCAACCCAAAAATAATACTTACTTAAATCTATTTTATGTCAAAAACCTGTCTTCCATATGATGTTTTGGGGTTGAGTGGCTTAAATAGAAGCAATAAAAAAAGTCCAGAATATCTCAAGAAAACTTTGCCTTTGCACGAGGCAGAAAAGCATTGAAAATAGTGTCAGAAGTGTTTTGTCATATATTGCCATGTAATTAAACATCTTCTGTCTATTTCCCTCCTGTGTCTCTAATGCTGTTTGTTGTTCTGACCCATCCTGTAGGACAGACACTAAGGCTGAAATGGACCTGGTCTGCAGCGTGGCCAAAGCTGCTGGAGCTTTCGACGCTGTGCACTGCTCCCACTGGGCTGAAGGGGGCGCCGGTGCAGTGGCATTGGGTCAGGCTGTCCAGAGGGCTTCAGAGGCCCCAAGCAAATTCAAGTTTCTCTATGATTTGGAGGTATGGGCCATCACATGTTCTGAGATTTTGGATTGTGAGCGAATTTGCCATGACACTTATTATATTAGCTTTGTCTGGAAAGGGGAGTAAACATGGCAGCCACACTGAAGATAAAAGTAATGTTCTAACCCACTTAGAAATGCCCTCTTGTACATGCATCAAGTATCAGTGAGTCAAAATTATATTTTTGGGGAATAACCTCAATCAATTACTAAAAATGTGCTTCTTTTCTCGGGTTAGCATTAGCCAACATACCAATTTCATTTGTATTATTATTTTGAATTCCCCTCTAGCTCCCTATCGCTGATAAGATTCGAATAATCGCCCAGAAGATCTACGGAGCGGATGATATTGAGCTTCTCCCGGAGGCTCAACACAAGGCGGAGCTCTACACCAAGCAGGTCAGCATCTGTCCGAGTCCATTAGTTTCTCTCCTCTGTCTCGTCGGGCTGGTTTGTCGACTGCTGCTGTCGGTTGAAATCCTCATAACTGATTTATTCTTTAGTGAACACACCGTCTTTGTTCCCTCCTCAGGGCTTCAGTAATCTGCCAATCTGCATGGCGAAGACTCACCTGTCACTCTCTCACGAGGCAGACAAGAAGGGCGTGCCCACAGGGTACATCCTCCCAATCAGGGATATCCGAGCCAGTGTGGGCTCTGGCTTTCTCTTCCCATTGGTCGGCACGGTAAGCTTACAAATGGTGCCTGTTCTTTCTCGTCTGGCAGTGACTCTTCACTGCTCTGCATATACGCACTATCAAACGGCATAGCGATGTAGCTGGATTTTCTACGTTCATCTGTCAGGTAGGATCCTATAAATAAAAGTACAACTTCACACACTGGTGTGATCAGTCTGTGCAACCATTGTGCATATAATGATCGTCAACTGAAAGTAAAGGTGAATTCATGATCATATGACTGCATACGCTCAAAAAAGTTAACGTGTTAGTAAAAAATAGCTAAATGTGTGTCATTATTAAGTTTGTGAGGAAAATGATTTATATATCTCGTGAAATATATAAAACATGAGTTTATGGGCTCAAACTCTAGTTTCAAGTCTTCTTTGATTCAGCATGATGTTCATTCAGTAATTATGGTCCCATTTAGAGTGAATTAGACTATAAAGCAGGATATGCTTTAGGGGGCGGCTACCTTGTGATTGACATGTTGCTACCACTTATGCACCTTTTTATATAATTCATTCTATCATAAAAACGGCTTTCTCTTTCTGTTCCTAGATGCCCACGATCCCTGGTCTGCCCACCAGGCCTTGTTTCTATGACATTGACCTGGACCCTGACACTGAACAGGTCAACGGGCTCTTCTGAGGCCGATGGTAAGGAAGGTAGCTAAAACGTACACATACTAATCTCACACTAGAGTTGGCAGGGACAGATGATCTGTTAATATCTTGCCTTTGTTGTTTGGGTCTTTCCCTACTGTACAGAACCTGCACCCCGCAACTGAGCCTAAATGAAATGTGATGGACTAATAACTGGAAGCCTCGTGAGCATGTCTGCTGGAGCTGGTTTTGTGTGTTGCTTTTCATTCAGACACTGACATCTGTAAATAATTGATTTACTTTGCCCAGAAGGCTGCTGATGCATAAATCCAAAAACTTAAATTAATCACCGAACCATTTATCCCCCTGAGATTGTCTGTGATGGATGATTTGTCAGGGGGAAGTCTCCTAATGACAATTCTTTCAGTTACATTGTTCCCTGCAGATAAACAAGCCCTGCTTATATTTTCACATCCCAAAGCCCAATGACAATAATAAAACGAGACTCTTAAGTGGCAAATGTGGACTCTTGTATTAACTAATGATGTATATTTAGTCTTGAACAATGGTGTGTGCCTTTGGGTTAGGTTTATGGATGAAAGAAACATCATACAGGACATGTCTGCTCTGTATTACTGTAACATTGCTGGATAAATCATGATGTTGTAAATCAGTGGTTACAACGTTTCTCAGAAAATATCAAATAAAGTGTCCTTGATAGAAACATCAACCATTTCTATTAATCAAATGGAATGTGTCTCATCACTCCACCACATTCATGCTCTTCTCTGCACTCAATATTAATTTTATTATTCCCTCAGACCATCAGGATTATGAGCTATGCCCAGAGCATCAGTGTGTACAACTTCTGTAAATGATTCTGTAGGCGTGATTTAAAAAAAAAAAAAAAAAAAAAAACACACCAGACAGACAGTAAACGATGACTGCTAATGATTTTGACTTCTTGGTAACAAAGAAAAATGTTTTCCAGCTAAATACATTTGTATAACACAAATTAATCTGGAAATAGTTTCTAGAATGCACTTCCAAAGATATAATCATGGTATGATTTGATCAAATGTCCAATTTTCTTACAGTGGCTGTTGACTGGCTTGAGAGTTGTTCTTATACATAAGGATGGAACTCGTCTATGGCATTAAAGCCAGACGCATTTCCTCCAGTGCCCTTTGGTCGGCTGTATGTGTGGGTTTGTCAGCCGGGTACCACCACTCTGCAATGATTCAGTGTTAGTGGAATAAAGGGAATCCGCTTGTCATCTGTTGTCTGTTTGTTGAAGGCTCCAGTTGATCTGGCGCCATCTAGTGGACATTATGTGTTCCACTGTTCTACTTCTACTGTTAGCGTGATGACGTAATGGTGAATCCAACTGGAGGTCAGTGCAGTTTCACTTGATGTCTCTCTTATCTATCATCTTTAGAACAAAATAAATAAATTTAAACTCTTTCAAATTCTGAGTTTTAGGTTTTGTGGTCTCCAAAGAAAATTATATTTTAAAGCTAACCTTAATATAACGGTTTTCTTTTCCTTGTGTGTTCCCTGTGGTAAACTGCCAAACTCTCAAAGCAATCTTTAGCATCAATAATGTGTTAGCCCCAAGCTAGACTAGCAACTCGCATGTATGTTAAAATGGAGACGGTGAATCTGGTATTATGGTAATGGAAAAACAGTAGAATCAACTACATAACTACAATGTACATTAAAGTAAAAAGTAAAAAAATATACATTATTTTGTGTTGAGGATAAAAATAATTTTAGCCATGCTAGCAGCATGTTGGTCAGTTGGTTTATCCACCACTTGGGTCGTATTGGAATAATGTCACCTGTATCTTAAACACTGTTATTCCTGACTGTGTATCCAGCGCCAACATCAGGTCAGTATTTCACTTTTACTACATAAGCTCAAATATCAGCAAGAATAATGCCATTCATATCTGTATCAACTGTACTTTATGTGCTTAGCATTAATTTAGCACATGCTAGCATGCTAACACGCTAAACTAATAGAACATTGTAAACGTATGCACTTAGCACGGTCCAGGTATGTTAGCATAGCGTTGTATTGCTTCAAGTATAGTCTCACAGTGTCACAAGAACCGTTGTGGGTTCTTGAGTCTATAATTATTTAATGACTTAAATTATACTATAATAATAAAGTAATTAATTAACTTAGTAATTGGTCACCTTCAACTGCAACTGCAGTTCATAATCCTAATCCCTAGGTTGTGACTCAAGTACTATTCCATGCAATACATTTAAATGTACTAACATGTTAACATGTACTAAGATGAGAATTCATGTACCTCGACACAACGTCAAACACAAAATGATTTCCCAGATGTCTTACATGAATTCTAAAATAGCTCAAAGACTTGTAGGCCAACATATTTAGTAAAGAGCTTTTTCTCATTAGCAGGATTGATCCGTGCAGAATGTAAACTATGTGGCTTACGCTGAAAATGTAACTCAGACTGGCAACTTTGAAAGATGTGTTTGTTTCCATAATGTTCTGGAAAACGTAGAGCAATTTTGACTCTTGCTGCTTCACTACTAGAAACGCCGGTGGCATTTGTCTGCAAGGCTGCCTGTTTGCTGCATGTCATTAGTTCTCAGACTTGGCTTTGGCAAAGGCAGCATGCCCTGCATAAGGAATTGTGGGAAATTCAGCAGGCATTGCAACCCCCCAACCCCCCAGTCTTTAGGAAGCTTCTTTAGTACTCTAAACATGAAGTCTGGAGTTTGTAGGAAACCATAGTGGGAACAAACAACCCACACATCTCATTTATGATGTCCAGATTTATGATTTATTTATTTCCAGAGTGCAGTGTTTAGATGTAATGGGAAGAAGAATTTAAAAAAAATGCATGATTTGTTTTGGAACAATTCCTACTCTTTTCTCCATATGTTTGGGAATAGAGATTCGAGGCACCCAGACAGAAATTACACACTGCATGATTAAATGTAAAGATAGTCAAAAAGAGCAGAAAGAATAATTAACTTATTGACAGTCAGATTACGGATATTATACCAAACTATTATCATATTGTCACATTTTAATGAGTAAAAGAAAAAGGTCTAAGTTATAGTATAGATTTGCTGTGGCTGCCAAGCATACGACGACACACATATACACAGACAAAACATATTACAGAGTCAATTGTACAATAGTGCTATTATAGATTTGCAGAGTTTTCGTATGTGGGGAAGGTGACGGGATATAGCCAGCATGCTTTGAGCAGATGATAAGTGAGGAGGGGAAAGAGCAAGTGCTTTAGAGAGGGCGAGAGGGAGTGAGAGAGCATATATGCAGGAGGGTGGGAGGGTTGGAGAGGGAGAAGGAGAGAGAGCGAGAGAGAGAGGACAGGCGGATGGGTGCTGTGAAATCCGTTAACAGGGGTGCTCTGTATTTGTTAGACGTCTTGGCTGCGTGCCCAACTTAGCTCATTGTAATCAAGGCATGATCGTCGACTCCAGGCAGCCCTCTCTGCTGCCTCGGCTGCCTCGCGTCTGGACCCAGCCCAGCTTTAAACGCTGACATGGAAAGACCCGTGAGTGCCTTCTCTCTCTCCTTCCCCTCTCTCTTCTCATCCCACACTCCAGCTCTCTCTCCCTCTCTCTCTCTCCCTCTCTCTCTCTCTCTTTGGTGTTAGGTTCCCCCTCTTCTCCTTCTGCACTGTCGCAGATTTAGCTGTGGCTACATGCACATTTCAGTTATGTCTCTGGCTCTTTCTCTCCCCTGTTGGAGCTCCTGTAGGTGGCAGGAACGCTGGGCAGGGAGAAAGCCTTGGCAGCTTTCTCTCCGCAGGGCCCCCCCTCCTCCTTTTTGCCTGCCTTTCCAGGCATGGGTGCTGTCCGCTGGCAGACCCCCAACGCTTCTGTGTGTTTTGTGGTTGTGTATGTGCACAATTACAAAACTGGCCGGCAGGACGCGGAGGGGTACCGTCCCCCACATCGTGTCTCCCCACTGTGGTTTGTGGACGCCGGTCGTCGCCATTGGCCTAACGGAGATTCAGATTCGGCAGCGTCTCTCCCTTGCGCCTATTCTTGGTGGTATGTCCTCATGGTCTGTTGTGTTTGGATACCCTGACAACTCGATACTGTGAGGTAACCACTTTCCAGTCTGCCGCTTCTCTGAGTGAGTCCCAACTTTTGCTCATGCTCACTGTGTCTTTGCAGGTTTGACACACTGCATTCAGGATGGGTAGTTGTTGTTGTTTGTCTAAAAGTCTGTGCACATCTCTGTGGCGACGCTGGAAAAAGCTCCAAAGAATTTCTTGCAATCCCAATGTGATGGTCTTTGTTTACTCGCTAGCCGTGAGTCATCAGTCTGTGCTAGTAATATGACATAGACACAGCCGTGACTCTTTTGTCATCACTGGGGTAACATTGGAGAATGACTGACTTCCTTTTCTCACATCTACTTCCTTTCTCTGTCAAGAAGGTCTGACCCCTCAAAATGATTCCTACCGAGTATGGATAATAGGATACTTTAATTAATGATGTGTTCTCACAGTTTCAACAAACAGCAGTGATGCCAGCTTTGATTCAAAGTGGGAACACTTGCTTTAGCTGACTGAGTGGAGAGTTCCTTCTTTTCTTTCTTTTTGTCATTTATTAATCAGAATGAAAACTTTGCAACAATATGAGCATAAATGCAGCCCCCTTAGGTGCCATTTAATCCATACCTCTGATCATTGATGTTTTCAAACTGTTTGGCACATATTTGTCTCTCACAGTTCATGAGCACAGGTGAATCATTTGCTTCAGAAGAGAATTCTTTTGTAAGTTTCATCTCATTGCCTGGGGCATTTGCCTTTGAAACAATATGTTGCATTTTATCCCTGCGCTGACAATTCATATACCCCGGTGCACCAATTTAAAGGAATGGTTTAACATTATGGAATATATGCTGTATGTTAAATATGAACCTACAGCTTCCAGCAGGCACAAAGACTGGAAACAGGGGAAAACAGCTATCCTGACTCTGTCCAAAGACAGCAAAATCCTCCCACCAGCACTCTTTAACACATTTTCTTTAATCTATACAAAAAAAAATACGAATTGTAAAAATGACAAGTTGTTTGCTGCTGCCTGTCAACAGTAACAACAAGAATTCAGGAAGTTGTGTCTGCATGCTAATCTCTGCTAACCAGCTGCTATCTGTAACTTCATATGTGCCTACAGTGTCATTTAAATCAGTAATTTCATCTAACTCTCAGCAACAAAGTGAATTCATGTATTCCCAAATGTTTTACTGATCCTTTAAAAGAATCTATTCAGTTCAGTGGTTTTATTGCAGCTTCTTCTTTCATGGCAATCTTTGACATGTCATCCACCTGACCTGAACCCTGAGTGATCTCGCTCTCACTCTCTGAAACATTATGCTCCATTGAGGATTTCCTAGTTCACCAGTCTGAAGGAACCACACTTTCCTCATTCACACATCCAGAAAGACTATACAGGCCAGATTGGAGAGAAAACAAGTTACTACAGGCTAAAGGAAATGATGAATCTCTGTGTTGAGCATTAATAATACCTCTGCTTATCATTCTGTAATATTAGTCTAATCTTGCTCTTATAAATATTTGTGCATTTCTTCAACTCAGAAGCTCTCTTGAGCATGTTCACAGTTCGTACAGAATGTTAAAGACAGATTTTCCTGAAAGGAAATATTAACACACACACAGTCGCTGTTCCGTGAGAGCACATGGAGATAGGATTGTCGTGTGAGGAGGAGGAGGCATGCCCTGCTGACCGCATTGGGATGTTTAGGATGCCCTGCATATGCATTCTGCTTGTGTAACCGAGCTTCGTAATGAATGCACCATCTGTGGTGGGTGTTGTGAGATTATGTTAGTGCTGTCTGTTATGCAGCACACAGAGTGGTGTGTTGGGAAGTTTTGTCAAAACATGTTTTATATATAATTCAAAGTAAGATTTTAAAAAGAGGTATTGTTTCTGTATGTGTACCCCAGACTCAGATATCACACTAACACCATTCATGCAATGCTCAAAACCTTGGAATAAAATAAAAGGGTGTGCAGATTTACTCAAGAAAAATTGTGCCCTGTAATTTTGAAATGTGAGTTTACTTTTTTTTTTTTATTATATCAATAATCTGATGTGCCTCTCCCCAGACCCCCAGTGACGTGATGCATAAGAGGGATCATGAGAGGGACCTGGAGCTGGACAAGAAGATCGAGGCTCTCCGCAGGAAGAATGAAGTGCTCATGAAGAGGCACAAGGTAAGGGCAAGTGCTTGCAGGCAGAGGGGCTTCTGTGAGTCATCATCAGTCGCAGAAATGCAAGTCCGGAGCATGTGTATTTTCTGTCAAAGTCTGCAGCTCTGTCAGGCTTACTGATTAGTCTGTTGTTTTGGTTGAGTTGTATTTAGGAGGTCGAGGAGGACAGGAAAAGGGCAGAAGAGGAAGGAATGGCGCTGCAGAGCCGCAAGGACAAAGCTGAAGATCTTACCATCACAATCAGCAAGTCCACCAGTGTGAGTTTCTCAATATCAGGTGACGGACTTTAGAAGTGTAATAATACTTGACTTACTAATGCCTCCAAACACTGCTTTGGTTGCTGACAGCACATTTTACTCACAATTCTTTGGAAGGAAAAACGAAATGTTTCATAGCATGTTTGTGTCTTTGATTTGGAGCAGGATAGTCGTGTGGTAGTGACGAAGCCTTTCAGCAGTGGTTCACCGGCTGTAAAAGGACAGCAGGAGGCCAGGACCGACAAGGGGGGAGAAGGCCCTCTGCAGGGTGCTGGCCGAGGCCACAGGAAGCAGCTAATGGTCACCATGGCTGGCAAAAAGGTAAAAACATTCAAGGACAAATATAGGAGATATAGGAGTAAACACAAAGTACAAGTGAGGCTGGTGGGAATGTCATTAGTTTATTCAGACGAGTTATTCAGACGAGCAGACTAGCAGGCTATGAACAGCTGTCTCAGGTACAATTTGTAATCCTGTTTAATCAGAGAGCTGCTGGTTTGTGTCAGCACCATCAAAACACTCTGTCCTTGAATGTGTCTGTTTAAAGGCCGGCAGGAGGTTCATGTTCCGATTTGTGCACATGAATGAAAAATGTTGTGTTCTAAATTAGTAATATTAACCCTGAACTCTGCTACCCTAATATGATTAACTATATCTCCAGGGTAAGAGGATGGTGAGTGAGAGGGCAGAGAAGCAGCCGGGTCCTTCAGACGTCAAGAGCCCCACAGATGACGGACAGGCGAGGCGTGTGGAGCCGGCGGGGAGGGGGAAGCAGCCACTTCACATGGCCAAGAGAGACACAACAGCACAGGTCTGAATGAAACACTCCAGCGCTCAAGCACTTCAGCATTTAAAACCTGTCATGCACCCACCAGTCTATTTCTACCCTCATCCCCCTTTGTTCACTCTCTCATGCTGCACCAATGTGTTTTACATAGATGTCAGACATGTTGGCTGGCCACACCCCTCCAGTGATGGAGCACAATGGTTTGTGGACATGAGGTGGACTGGGGCTGTGTCTGACTGGTGTGGGATTAACAGAGGGGGACTACTAATAGAGCTGTTGGTTGAGTAGATGCACCGTAGAAACAAACCTTCAACAGGATTGCTTCTACGTCTTTTTTTTTTTTTTTTTTTGGTGTAATCCCACTCAGGTCTGATTGATATCTATCTTCTTTTCTCCCTCTGATTAACTTTTGTTGTATTTTTAGCAAAAGAAAAATCACTCAACCTCTGGGTGTAGCTGCCTCTGGGCATGTGGAACAGGCTGGAAAGTTCACAGTGTCCCTCTAGGGCCTTGCAAGATAAATCAATGCTTTAGTAGCTCTTGTTCTAACAAAAGGCTGTGTTATTGGTAGTGCGAGATCGGAGATGGCATGTTCTTTAACATCAGTAGTGTCATTGTATACTGTAGGTCTCAGATCCCATCAGATCATCAGACCCCATGCAGAGAGGCAGGGACATGTGCACATCCAGTACCCCTGGCTAGACTGTGAAATGCCGTACTATCATTGAACTTAGGTCCCCCCTTGGGTATGAATCTCTCTCTCTCTCTCTCTCTCTCTCTGGAACAGCTCACACTCACAGACACACACAGGCTGCTCAATCAATGAGTTGATGCACAGAACAGACAGCTGATCCTCACCACTATAAACACAGACGTAGTCTGGTTGTGTGAGGGGTCTCCATAGAGAAAGCTACTGGAGGCTCTTGCTAAATATATACTCTAAATATACATCTACATCTGACTGATGCTGGCGCTGCTCACTGGCCCGTCTCAGTTAACGTGCACTAAATTTATGGGCTGAACAAACTGTTCTCTTTGCCTATATTGGGTGCTTGGTCTGTTCCCCTTTATTTATCATGTGGACTGAGTCAGCACTTGAACAGTAGCCAGCGCTCGAGTACGCCATTCATCTGTTAATCTCAGGGACCTGGTTTCAACGGGGTCGCTGTTTACTTGACCAGTATAATTTAACGTGGTTTATCGGTGCTGGAAAAGGGTGTTGATGGGAGGAGAAAATGTCATGAAATATTTGTGTGAAAAAGACCCATAATAAGCTACACCCTCATTGTTTTGCCCTGCCTCTGAAATATTTGCCTAGTGTGTGTGTGTGTGTGTGTGTGTGTGTGTGTGTGTGTGTGTGTGTGTGTGTGTGTGTGTGTGTGTGTGTGTGTGTGGCACTCTGGAAATAAATAATGACTGTAAGAGGGGTGTGGTTATTTGGCAGTGTCCCAAGCAGATTGCGATGCCTGGAAGTACCCCTTGACTGGACTGTCAGTTCACACATGAGAAAGAGAGAAAGGATAAAGGAAATGTAGAGGGAAGGAGGGAGGGAGGGAGGGAGGGAGGAAAAAAGGGGGGCGGAGAGAGAGAAAGGAAGAGACTCCTGGCAGCCCACCGTCTGTTTCCAGCCTCCATTTCTCCTCTCTGGAACCTTAAGTGGCCTGCTCTCCTCTGGCACAATTGTCCCCCCATTCCCACAAACCTGAAAGGACTGATTTGATCTAATTAACATTCGACAGCCTTCCCACTCTGAAAAGGCTCATTATGCTGCCAAAGAGATGGGCCTGGCGAGGTGCCAGGAAAGGGTCAGAGAGGGAGAGGAAGAAGGAGTGAGAGGAGAAAGAAGAAAAGAAACAAGGTAGTCAGGGGTCTATTGTGCTAGTATAGAAGCCGGGCTGCATTCGGGTGTGAGTAGGAGAGTGTGCATGATTGTGTATGTAGGAGTCATTGTCTGTAGGTTCATCCGACCACTCTGACCAGCATTTATTGTCATTCCCTCCTCAACTTTTCGTACAAATGTTGCTGTTAATGGCAACATGACTCATCCACTGTGTTCACCAGAGTACATCTTTGCAGTCAGAAATACACTAAAAACAAAATCCATACAATTCTACAATTCTCTACATGCAATAATAAGATTTCCCAAACCACTGAAATTCAACCTCCTGCAAACTGCACTCTGCTCTGATGACCTCATTACAGAGCGGACATTTAAAACAAAGCTACAAGTGCCAAGCCGTAGCACATTTAGTCCACTTGGGGGCAGTGTAAGCCTCTTAATCTTCCTCACTGGATGAGTGTGCTCTTGCTTGATTTCTTTTCACTGTTTATGGCTTTCAATGATTAATTGGCTGAAAACAAGTTGCTATGTCATCTTTATTGTTGTTATTTTCATCTTCTTTTTTTTCTTATTCTTGTCACTCCTCTGACAGGATGGGGTTAAAGAAGGGCAGAAGCACACTGAGGACCATCACAGGCTTTCAGAGCAATGCCAGGTACCACAATGCCTCGGGTGCTGTAAACACACCCGCCATATTAACACGCATATTGTCTCTGTCTATAATATGCACCCTTCTCAAAGTGTTTTACATCCAGCTAACAATGATCACATGATTTACTGAGATGAGTAAACTACAAGGTTTGACAGTGCTACTATGTGTGCACACAAAACCACAGAGAAATACAGATATGGGCTCTTCATCACAAACGCTCACGTGCAGACAGGCACAACACGTTGCCATGCACGCCCCCCTTTTCTAGTGCTCGTCCCCATCTGCTTCCCGCTGGCTCACGTGGTAATGTTGCTGGAGTAGCTCAGAGCTGTCGCGCAGATCGGGCGTGCGACGAACAGGCTAACTAGGGGGGCAGGAAGGCCGGGCTTCAAAGGCCAGCCGAACACGCCACATGACAAGTGATGCTGTTCATGCCTCCCTGCCTCTGTACCTTGTTGGCTTTGCAGTCCGAGCCGAGTGAGTGCTCAAGGAAATACAATGCTGAGTGTTGTGTCATGGTCAGTCATCCCTTCACTTTGTTAGCTGCTTTGTTAAACAAATGTACTGCAAACCTCTTCCTCTGGCATGTTCAGGCCTAAACCAGTGCAGCTTTGGAGGATACGTTCTTGTGAATAATAACAATTTTTATTCACCATGTGCCAAACCATTTCAATTTGCAAGCACATGCCTGAGCCCAAGTCCTGCTCTTTCTCAGCACTGGCTAGACTCACTGTGTCATGTCCTCCCTACCTGCCTTGGCCCCTGAGAAACCTCCCTGTGAGGCCTCACAGAGGCAAGAAATTGAAAAGTGCTTATTAGCAGGGCGGCTGGGGTGTCAGGAGGAGGCAGCGTGTTGGAACATGCGAGAAGCAGGCTCCCTTGTGGACCCCGATGTCCTCTGGGGGCCAGAGGAGAAGGAGGGGAGAGCAGATGGAAAACAGAGGGATGAGCACAGATGCCATGTTCTCCAATAACTGTACTCCGGAAGGCAACATGTTTACTAGGCTATGATTGGTCCACACCTGAGGGGAAAAACATTACCCATTGTGGCTTCTTAACGGCACTGTGCTGTTTCTCTATTTGTCTTAATATGCAGTTTTCCCCTTTACTCACACAATTTGATTTTTTCTCAAGACAGCAGCACGACCTCCCTCTTGCTGTATTAATAAACAAACTGACGAGCACTTTTTCTCTGAGATCGCTGGCCTTTTACGTGATTTCCCTCAGAGCGCTGCAGTGTTTGTAGTCCTGGTTCGCTGCAGGGCTTTGAAACAAGAGCACACAGTCTCTGTCCCCTTTGATGTGTTAAAGAGCCTGCATCACATCTCTCTTTAGTATTAGCAAGCAATCCTTTCTGCTCTCATCGCTGTGATCAATAAACAGGTTAAGAGGGGAATGGAGGAAGGGGATCCTAATTGTATTCACTGAACATTGCACTTTCCTGGAATACTGTCTCAAAAAATGTGATTATGTTCCCTTGCAGTCGTCATTGGACACAAAAGAGAAGCTTTTTTATTGGCACATGGGAGCTGATTTGAATGAACACTTAGGCCATTATCAGTATCATCAGTATTTACAGTGATGCAGCGACTGTAAAGTAAAGTGCAATGCATGAAAACAATGTTTGTTTGCCTTTCTTTGAACCTGCTGATCTGTATGTTCCGATGATGCTGTTTAATTCATATTCACTGCTCTGGATAGTGTGTAGAGTGATGTTTCAGATGTATTTAAAACTCAACACTCAGATGTTTTATTTAGTCTTTTTTCAGACCCAGTGCTTCACGAGTGGACATGATATAAATCTACATTTAGGAGGGTCGTTTTTACATGGTTTCAAATTTACTTAACTGTTTTGTGTCTGCTAAGGATCCTGAGAGCCTGCAGGCCAGCACAGATCTAAACATCCCCACGTCAAAAGAGGAGCAGGAGGAGTATGTGCGGTGGAAGAAAGAGCGTGAGCAGATCGACAGGGAGAGAGTGGCACGCCACAAAAACGCCAAGGGCCAGTGGAGACGGGCCTGGGACATGGACAAAACTGAGAGCATGTAAGATTTCTTTGCACTTCCCAAGGCACTTCATCTGCTGATGTCTTTCTTACAGCTGTCCCTACGGCTGATATGTCATTGGCCCCCTCTGTTTTTATATTGGGGAATTCAATGTTGAGTAGAGTCTTAATTGTCAAGTTACTGTTGGAATCTCTAACCACTAGTCTCCAATCCCCTTAGTTAAACTCTTTATAATAACATAAGTATAAATACTTCTTCTTTGTTTACACGTATCATATAATTTAATAATGTTAGCATAGTGGCACGGCACTAATAATCCCTCTTTGTTTTTTTATTAAGTAATGGTTCACCGTTACGGGAAATATGCTATTATTTTTCTTACTGAGACTTAATGAGAAGATTGATGCCACTCTTATTATGTAAAATAAGAGTGGCATCGACCTTCTCATCCAACTCTCTGCAAGACAACAGATAAGCATAAGAAAGCATAATTCCCCAAAATCTTGAATTCTTACTTTAATGCCTTTTTCTTCAAATACGCTGCAATCACTGAACACAAAGTGCCTCCATTGTAATTTGGTTTATTAATTTACCAGCTTCAAAAGCTAATCTTCTGTCTAGCTAACAGTTATTTTAATCATCAATGCTTCTGTCCTCGTCTTTTAATTCCCAAGTTAGTGAAAAGCTTCATTCACATGTAGTGCAGATTCAGACAACAGACAAACTATCTTTGAAGAACATCCTGTATCGTTCTTGTTAGATTATTCGGTGGAAGAATCCATTAGATGAGGTCCTTGGATTACATGAACTCCCACATGATCACAAGACTAACTCTCATGAAGTCACAGGATGTTGCTAAATCATTGTGTCAACAGATAACTATGTTTCAGGAGAAATGAATCATCGTATGAACATTCATTTAATAGTATGTTAGCATAACTTGTTGTGTATTCTCACATTGTGGAGACTCAGTTTGATCACAGGTTTGTGCAAACACACTGCTGACTGGAGGAAAGAAAACCAGCCCACTCATTTGAAGTGTTTGTTAGATTTCAAACAAACCAGACTGTGGTCCAACGAGTTGCAGAGTAAATGAATGTGCTGTTTAAGGACGCATCAAAATGTAAAGAGACAAGGGAGGAACAGCTATATTTAGCTTGGGATAAGGGATGGAATACCTTCCCTTATTTGGTGAGGCTTAAACAAGGCCCGCGAGTAAGAATAGAAGAGGATGTGTGTTTTTGATTCAACAATGCAGATGGCTTTACTGGATGTAAAATGTAAGGGTGTGACTCATGGAGCCTAACCTCTCACTGATTCGGCAAAATGTCAAATTACATAATAGATGTTGATGGGGTGGAGATGCACAGTTTTGTCACAAGAAGTGATTGTGACCGAGACACTGCTTTGCATTGGTTTGTGTGTCGGTCTTAACTGAACGTCTGCTTTAAGGTTTTCAGACAAATCCCTCCCTGACAGAGACTGGGGGCCATCCAGCAGAGGTGAGATGTTCACAAAGATCAAACCAAAAACATGAGGAATAAGACCTGTCACATCACTATATGATGATAAATGACACGTTTCATTATATCTATCCTTTTTCTGTCAATTTTAATATTTTTTTTTAATTCCAGGTGGACGAAATGCGAGAAGAGGACAGTCACGGGCAGGTGCACCATCCCACACTTAATTCCTGTTAATTTATTCGTTTAGTGCCTTAAAGTCATCATAAACCGTACAGAAAAGCTTGGAAACCATTTGTGAATTTCTGTCAGTGAAACAGCATTCTGAGAGTATCATTAAGCTATATTTTTTATATTTTTATTGAAACAGGATATTAGTGTGGTATATAATTCACATGGGGTTCATTAAACTGAGTTAACTAGTGGGTTGTTAAATAATAAGAAAAAGACAGATGATAACTGTTGTCTCAGCAGAAACGACAACTGTATTTTTATGTAAATTGTCATTCAGTTGGTACTTAAGCTTTCAGTATTTTTCTTTCCTAGGTCACGAGAAGCGAGGCAAAGACAAGGGAGCTAAGAGTGTTCTAGTGATGAGCAGTAAAGCAAAAGGCATAGACCGTCTGACTGGGAGAGCCAGGAGGTAAGTAACAGCTAAACATCATCTACATTAGTGTAACATGTTGTTAAAGTTGATCTGACCGATGGGATGTCTCTCACCACAGCCTAATTAAACGTGAACGGAAAACGTACTATCACTAGTGAAATACGTGGCACGAATGTGGGAAGACACGTTGTTATTTCCCTGCACTGTGCCCTAATGTACTAATTCCTCCTGGATGTCACGAGGCTTCATTTAGAAGTTGTGGCAGCTGACTAAATAACCCAGAAGGCCTCAATGATGTCTCACTGGATTAATATTTTTTTTCCTCCAGCTGTCCTGTTGTGAAACAAGTTACTGTGCTGGGTGCTGAGGAGGCTCTCAGTGTGTGTTGTTATATAAGCATTGTATAATCGCAAAAAGCCACGAGGCCACAGACCCAGGAGTGAGCCATTATAGCCTTTTAGTGTGAAAGTGTAGTGTGCCAGATGATTTTAGGAAAGGGTCAGAGGACCATGCAAAACAGCATTCAAGTGTGTGCTGAAGCACCCACAGGTCACTAGGCTACAACAGCTGAGGCCAAAGCTAAATAGACCTAATTTACCTACAGCTTTCTATCTCCAATGTTCTCATACTTTATTATCTAATAAAGAAATAGAGAAAAAACACTTGCCTGTGGTTACCAAATCCATCTTGCAGCCCCTTAACACTCAATAATTACAACATATCTCGGTTTATATAATCATTATTTCATTATCTTGGGACATAACCAAGTGATCTTTTGTCCTGTTTCCTCTCTTTATGATGAGCTTATCTTACGGGCTGACGGCTGTAACTACATATTTAGTGTACAAATATGACTTAGCGATCTTCTCATCTTGCTCCAGGCAAGAAAGCAAATAAGCATAAAAGATTTACACTCTTTCTAAGATGTCACAGAAGAGCTTTTGATTAAAAAAAATAAAAAAATCATTTTTTTTTTTTAGATGGCAGGCAAATGAAGATGGAGAGAACCTACAGGTGAGATAAATAACCTGTGAGAGTATAAACACGACTTGGTTCATAAATGTTACTACACAATTGATTTGTTGTTCTATTCTCATCCTCCAGTCTACTGATACGACACTAGAAGAATTCTTAGAGGAACTCGATGCCCTCACAGATGCCGAGGCAGAAGATCACAAAGATGAGGACTCAAAAATGAAGCTGTCGCCCAGCACAGATTCAACCAGTACATCTGAGGAAGTGAGTGGGTCCACAGCTACCCTGATAGAGGATGATCTCACTCAAGGGAAAGCAGAGGCCTCGTCCCCTCGGGGTTTGGAGAAGAAAGTGCACTTCTCAGAAGAGCTTATCCAGGAAAATCACACAAAGCAAACCACAGGCTTTCAGGACTCAGCCTGCTCAGAATCAAGAGGTGCGCGCTCCTTAAAAGCTTCCTCACCTAAAAAAACCCAACATAAAGTACAGGAGCCACAACAGCCTCTTGAAAGTGCCAAGCAGGATGATGTTAGTCCTCAGGATGAGGGAGGTGGTCCTTCTGCTCCTTCTGTTGCCCAGCAGCAGGCTTCTGACAATGAATGTACTAAAACAGACAGCACCCTCCCCACAGCTCCCAGCTCCCCCTCTGCTGAAAAAGCCTGTGGCGCTCTACAGGAGAGCTCTGTCCAGCCTGTAGAACGTGCCAAGTACAACATCAACAACACAAACACAGGTATGCAGTAGCTTGAATTTACCTGAACTTCATAATATCTGGATGGTATATAACTAAGCTAATGTTGGTTTTCCTTCAAAGAGGAACTCATAGACTCCGGCCTATCCGTCCTGAGCCTGGAGTCGGGAGAGACCCACCCAACACACTCCACCAGCAGTGACAAGGTCAGTGTGCGAGACAGGAAGAGGGATGGGAGAATCAATAGATGTGTAAATGGACTGATGGGAGGGAAGTGCAAATGGATGATGAGTTAATGGATGAAGAGGGAGAGAGGCTGTATTTCTGCTCTATAGCTGTGTGATATCCAATTTTGGATTAAGTACATTCACCACCTCTGAGGCCTGTTGCAGTGCAGAATAAATAGTCTCATGAGAGAATGCCTCTTCATCTCATCCACCACTGAAACAGCTTGACAATATGTACGCGCCTGCTTAAATGATTCATAGAGAAAAGCAATAAATAATTGGCTATTTGAATGATGGAAAAGGATCATCTTTAAGCTAATACCTGTGTGTATATGTTTCTCTTGTTTTGCAGGCAAGAGAGCACGGGAAGATTGTTTGACATTTTGGGATGTAAATACTGAAACCAAATCACAGCAACACAAAGCCTTTGCCTATTTGTATTTGCATTTTGCTTCAGGTAGCTCGTTTGAGGTGTCCTGTTTATGGTGTAGACACAAAACCATGGTTTAATTTAGCTTCTGGGACATCTGTGGGAGTTTTCAAGTTGTCTAAAATTTGATGAAGGAACATTTTTCCTGCTCAAATATTTTTTACATCCAAGCACTTTATGAGTATAAGAGGTACAGTATGTGTACTGGCACATTATTCAGCATGTTAGTACGCTGCTTGAGTGCAATATCATTGAATGTTTACACTTGTATGAAAATCTCAAGGTACATATCAGCAGGCTAGCTAATCAGTTGCTCTTAGGTAGCCAAAAATAAACGTCAACCACAGTCAAATGATCTAGTGCCTGACAAGTATTTTCAATAAGTGAATTCAAGTCTGTATTATATGATGATACAGTAGTTACAGACCAGAGTCTGTGTTTCTACACTCAAAACTGTGTGAGTAGATATTGTTTATTAACTGCTTCCACCTTCAGTCAATGGCCTTTCACCAATCAGAAGTCAATACACCATTAAAGGGCAGATTTGAGACGTATTGTCTTATTGGCCACTGACCAAGGCATTGTTATTATTTCTAGAATATTACTACTGACTTTATTGTTTTGTTTTTGTTATTAAGAGCATTTTAGGGAGCACACTTTACTCCTCATGGTCAGTGCTACTCACCTTGTTCAAACAGTCATATCACGTCACCTGTGGCTCTGGAGGACCTTTATCAAGTCTGACAAATAATCGTGATGATGTCATAGTGACGTCTTCAAGGTTATCAATTTGGAGAAATCTCACATACAAAACTGGGAGTATGGTGTTTTTCAGGCAGAGATGATCTAACAAAGAAATGCTGTCAAATTGAATTATGGGAAATGTGGTGTTTATGGCTTTTGAATCTTGACCCATACTGACTATATTGATTTATACACTTTTTAAAAATATCTCTCCAAAGCCAAGAGTCAGCGAATAGCAAAATCCATATTGCTGGTGTAAAATATGTTACTTGACGAATAATCAATGACACTGTGGAGGTAAAATTTCAAACTAGCCCTTTAACACCATGTTATTGTGTTCTATATCCTTGGCACAATTTTACAGCTAAATCCCAATTATCTGGTCTTCCTCTGACTCATATGATATGTTTTGTAGTACTGTATGCTGTAATTTTACAAATTTAAACAATGGACAGCAGAGACTTGAAAGTCAACGTTTTGGAATCAGAACTAATTTGTGAACCAAAACAATATTTTCTTTACGAGTTCACTCGTGCTGTTTTTAAACAAGCGTTACAGTCCCAGTCCATAACAGCCTTCAACCTTTTTCTCTGTTGAGGCTTTTGGCCCCTGTGGGACCGACAGTCAAAACACTGGGATTCAGCTCCAATTCCTTTTTTTGCATTGTTTTGTAATTTGTTCTCTTTTATAAACATGAAAGACAACTAATATTTTTGAAAAGCTGATGAAGCTTCAAGAATTCAGCCAGTTATTGTGTCTTGCATATTGGCTTCTTCAAATATTGAAGGTGTACCTTTATTTAATGGCTCATACCATAACATACTGTAGTGTTAAATGTACTGTACTAACAGTTCAGCATCAGCATTGATTTTACTTCTTTGCCTCTCCATTTGGACAACAGAATGTTAGCTAGAAGGATTTTTCAAATCTAAAACTGTTTTGAAACAATGTCTACTTGTATTATAGTAGCTTTTTTTTCTCTGTGACATGTATTTGGATTTGTTTATTTATTGCCTTTTTCTTGGGTGACAACTATAATAAGAAGCCTTACAAGAAGCTGTCTTCAAAGGAGTTTTTGACTTTTATCAGTGCTACATTAGTAAACAGTTATGTAACCCTAAGTAGAGGACATAGTGGAAATACTGTGAGCTGCGGGGCCCTATCAGCTTCAACTGTAGTTACATAAAATACAGATCATCAGGAATCTAGTACAGTGGGAAAACCAAGAAGTGAGTCACAAGGTTTGTGGCCGGTTTTACCATCAAGAAAAAAAGTGTGCTGTTTGTTGCCTTATTCTATATTATATATGGAATTTGAATGGATGGTAAAACATGTCATACACATTACCTCTGAGATATTTAAAATTCCCTGTGGGATTCAAAAATGAAGTTGAGGACCTAAACCATATAACAATTGTGCATTTAGTTATAGACCCTTTTACAGCCGACATCATCAAAAATCACGAGAGTGGCCCAGCCATCCAGACGAGCTAGCAGGCTTTAAACATTTAATTTTAACGGTTCCCAGGATCAAATGTCTGGTTGTTGCATGTTTGGTTGTCAGAATTGCTTTTCCAACAGTCTGACTCAAGTTCTACAGAATCCCGACAGAATCATGACCATTTTGACATCAACCGGTGTTTCAGTATAACGAGTGACCGTGTTAACTGGTGACTTTCAGCTAAATGCATTAATGGTTACTCACAGTAACTTGCCTAAATGGTTGGCTTAGATAATAGACAGAGATGAGTGTGCAGTTAAAATGGATTGAAGCCTTTTAAGAGGACACCTACACTGTTCATGTTTTCAACAGCTGCCGTTACCACGAGCAACCACAGACTCATTAGTCTGAGAGTCACCAGTTAACTCAGTCACTCGTTACAGGAGCTGTATTTAACATTCAGTGCATCTCTATATCAGCAAACTACTGTCTATGAAGCTATACCTGAGCAGGCAATTAAGTCACTCTCCTTCTGCGTGTGTCGTAATCAGAGCTTCTCCTTGCTTTGTTTACATAGCTGGGCTGGCTGTGCTTTTAGTGCATGTCTGTGCATGTCACGGACGGCGTTCTACACTGCTGTCATATAGCGGCTACATCTGAAAATACCATCCCGGCCGGCAGCGCACCAGACTCAAAACTGTATCTGAGTGTGACTCATAGCATTTGATGTTCTGTACTTGTATGCTTGTATTATCTCGCTGGTTTAACGTTACACACTAGGTTTCTCCACCAAATACATGTATATATCTGGCCACTCAATACTAATCTTGGCCTCTTGCTAGTGTATTCTCCCCACTCACTAATAGCACATAGATATGGAAATGAAACGTGTTTATGTTGCATTTGTGATCTTTGGTGGTTAATGCCCTTGCATAGCTTGACAAGCTATTGTACTTCCGTTGCCAAAATGCATGCGCATACTTATGTACATCATCATTGTTTACCAACTGTAAAAGGGTCTATCAGATATCAGTATTGTCACCTTGCTTAAATGTCAAATTTAGGTGGTGGTTGTTATTATCTTGCTCAACCTGGGTGTCCACTCCAGTCCTCCATGGTTTTTATATACACTCATTGGGAAGGAACAGTTGTGAGTGCCTGTGTATGACTGTGTGTGTGTGTGTGTGTGTCAAAGTGTGTGTGTGTGTGTGTGTGTGTGTGTGTGTGTCAAAGTGTGATCTCGCTAATTTAAATCTGTGTGCAACATAGCTTAATTTGCTGTAGATCAGTTTGGAAGAAGGCATACAGAACATCAATAAAGTTTTCTGTATCTCAAACTCTCAAATCATGACTGGTATTGTTTTTGTTTTTTTTACACTGTCAACCTCTCTTACCCTCTCCCTCACTTACTGTTGCACCTGTGTTACACACCACAAATATGTCTGCATCTCTCTGGAGATTGGGGTGCAGTGGTGCGTCTCAGAGAGAAAAGAAGGCAGATCTGACTAAAATGTAGAGCAAATTGCTTCATCAACAGTCAATATAGGTACATTTCGGTCCACTTAATTTGCCTTCCTGCTGGATTTCATTAATTTCAGTTGAGCTCTCCACAGGCCTGTTACATAGGAAATGGACCCCTTCCAGCCCTACAGGTGGGACCTCTCATAGGTGCTTCTATTTTAATAATCTTCTCCCAAGGCTATCTCCATAGCAGCTGACTGCCGCTGAGGCTTTTGACCTACAGTACAGTGACTATGGCAGTCTCATTCTGCTTGAAAATTAACCTTAACACGTTTTCTGTAGTTATCCTTTTGAACACAATCACAGGATTTTGATTCTTGGATATGATCTTATAAAACACAGTTTCTTTCCATCCATCTTTCCATCTCAGGTTGACTTTTGTGCTAAGCTAGCTAATATTTTCAGACAAAATAAGACAGTAACATTACTACAGTGGGGTGTAGGATTACGTCAGATAATCTTGATGGAAAATCGACCAAAAAGGAGCTCAATATAACCCAGGTCACAAAGAGTTAACACTACGGAAGTGTTTTAGCCAATCAGAGCGCATGTCCGGAGGTCTCGGTCGGCAGGCTAGTTAGCTTCTGCTCGTCAAACGCTGGGTGACACTGTTGGGAGCGAAGAAATGAACAGTAGAAATGTAATGAAATGTAATTAAATGATGAGAAAGTAAACACAATATATTATTGTCAAATCAGAACAATCGAAGTCTGCACGTCAGCCCGTAAATGTTTGTGAGGAACTCTCGAATTGGTGAGTTTCTGTAAAAATAATATACTGCTTCATAAAGTGCTAGGCTAAGACACAACTAGCTAACACAATCCATGTAATATGGTTCTACTTTGTTATGTTACATTAAGATAGAAATTCAGTTTCACCTTACTCATTAAAGTTAAAGGAACGAACAATTTCTAAAAAATCTAAAGGCAATGTATAAATGAACAATGGTCATGTCGGTGACTGCAGGTGAGGGTTTTACTGAGTCCATATGGAGGTGAGCTGAGGTGAGACTTCTGTATCTGGATTGAAGACCCCAGAGCCAAGAACTGCCAACATTAGCCCTCTCCTGCCACCATCATAAACTGTACAAGGTTTGCACCACTCTTACACTCAACTCCAAGCACTAGCATAAAACCAGGCTGTCACTTAACTTTTCCTTTTTTATTCGACTTGGAAGACGCTAACCTTCATGCTTTCTCAAATGTATTCCCTATGCTGATGAGAAAACTTAGTATTAACCAAGACTGTTTTAGATTAATGGATTGAGTATACATATTAATTATATGGTATATTATGGTGTCTTGGTTACACTTATATTGTTATTGAATCAGGTATTGTTTTATATTGGTACCCACCTAATATGGGCTGCAAACTGACATTGCAATATTGTTTTCTGTGTGTGTTTGTATACATATACCGGTAGTGATATGAAAAATATAACATTTTGTAAGTTTAATGAATCAGTCTGGTACTCTTTTAAGCAAACATAGGTTAGATGAACAATTTTGTGCTGTAAATAATTCAATGAATCAGCAAATGGGCTGTATTGATATGAATGGTGATGACACAGCAAAAAAAGTCACACCTTTGTCTTTGTTTCTGCAAGTTGTAGAAAGCACTTGGGGCTTCACCTCCAACGCTGAATCCAGTTGTAAGCATGGTTCACATCATTAGTAGCCATGTTGAGAGCCGTGTGGAGGCAATAGAAATGCTGTGCGTTTCAAATTCAGCACCTTTAAAAATGTAGTTGCTGATTTTCTTCCTGGGTCTATGATGTCATCTACACACAGTGAGGGAATGGTCGGTGGCTCTCAAGGTGTTTCATAGCAGTTGATGGAGGTGGAAGTGGCCCGACCCCGACAGAACCTCTCACAGACAGGTTGGCAGTCCCCACTGAGCATGTACATCATCTCCCCAGGTCTGCCTCACAGCCTGGGGACAGGAGCCTAGGCTGGCAAGGTTGTCCATGTGCTGTCTTTCATATGGATCTGAGGTCAGTCCTTTTGTGTTAGCATCATTTAATAACCCTGTCTGTGTAAGCAAAACTAGAATATTTGTGTTTTTGACATATATAATTTAGAAATGGCAAGCAATCTTCAGTCAGTGCATAATTTGCTGCTCGCTAGAGACCTGATTTGACCTTTTTAAATTAAATATTTATATCAGTTGATGCTTCTATATGGGCCAGACATAATGTCCATCATCACAGATACACAGTAAAGCTTTAGAGTCACATAATTCAAAGGTCGAGCCATTTGACCTTGACATATTTTCTCTTGATTTTTCATTTGTATCCTATACAATAATACCTATATACCTTATCACCTATACAAGAATACAGTTGTATCAACTTGCTGCAAACTAGCAATGATTGGAAAATTAATAATATATATATATTTTAAACGTATTAAACTGCCTGGAAGATGAAAACACTGAGTGCCTTCAAATACACAGCTTTATTTTTGTCTTACTATGCATCACTCCACACTTCATATTTGTATATTTCATCATCACTTTTGTAATGGTGTCTTGCTCAAACAATTATATATTGAAAGGTCTATAATTCCTCCACCTTTGTTGGAAAGGTCTCTTGGTTGTAGTGCATCTCCCCATAACATCAAAACTGATGAGGAACATTATTTCTGAGAAGAATAACTCGTGTTGCTTTTTGTTTACAAATCTGGCATTAAAATAACCACTGAATCGGAAATTGTATTATAGGAAAGGGCAGGGAAAGCAGCTTTTATATTGTATTTTTTATGATTTGATGAATGTAATGTTGAAAGTAGCAAAGCAAATCCCATAGTGAACCCAATACGTAACATATAACTGTTTTCACATCAGATAATATAATCATCTACCTGGGTGACTGAGTTCAAGAGTCATAAGGTCAGATGCTGGGGCCTGACCCGGCTGTAGCCTCCAGCAATAACTGTCAGGACTGATGAACTCCTACATCAATAGGTCAGTCTTTACTCCTCTCATATATCACAGGAAGCCATAAGAGGACACATCTGTTAAGGCTGCAGCATTGACAGGCCTGTCACTGTTATGCACACTCTGTATTACATTTTTTCGCTACACATCATTTATGTTGTGATGGTGGGGGTTGTTTGTGTCATGTGCCGTCTTCCCTGATGAATAGACTTCCTGTTTAGCCCACCGCACCCATACTTAATCTTTGGTTCTAAAATTCTCTCATATAAGCACGACGGTGCATGTCGTCATCGTTTACGTTACAGTGCAACATTTCTGAGTTGCTGGCTCCTCAGCGGATAACAAGTGGTTTTATTTTCAGCGGGACAGTGAAGGATGCTTGTCACCACCGGCATAGAAAATGAAAAGCCCTTTTCAGAGAGAGATGGATCAAAATAGCTCCAAACTGTATTGTGTAATGTGTTCTTCTCTGTTTTTTAGCGCAACAACAGAGCTCTCAAATCGATACACCTCCCTCTCATGCTGCTGAGAGGGCGCACGTTGTGGTTGGTCTTATTTCCACTTTATAGTTCACCGCATGTGACTATGTGAAGTGGTTTCAGTGAGAGATGCAGTGACTGAACTGTGGCAGACTGGGAGATGAAGGCTTCTCCGTCCAGGAGGAGCAGACAGTCCATCTAATCACACACTGGACAGGTCACCCGGGTAAATAAAGCGCCTCCACCATGATTTGATTAAATGTCCAGCTCACAATGATGGCCATAAACCGAGTGCTCTTTGTTCTCGCGCGGTTATTATTACTGTTGTTCTGTTGAACCTACCTCTTCATATCAATCAATAAATGTGGGTTTTGCACCTTATGCTTTACTTAACTAATACCCTGAAATGAACCGCAGTTCATTTAAACCCATCTAAGATGTTAGGAAAAACCTAACATTTATTTGAATATATATTATCCATTCTGGCTCTGAATAAATAAAATCTCATCATACAGGAAAATGTCAGCGATTAATTTCTCATAAACATAGATCTGTTATAAAGCCATAAAAATTGATAATTTTCTAAGGATGTTTATTTTACCTTGTGATATAGTTATACCTATACATACTGTAGCTTTAATAATAAAAAAAATCATCTAATTACACTCAAGTTCATCAAAGTCCAAAAGATGTATGCCTGCACTATATGTACATAACCAAATACACAATACATTTACATGGTTATATGCACATACCTGAGCATAAATTAATAATGCAGGTTCTTCTACTGGGTATCCTGGTTTGAGCCATGGAAAGACAATACAGCTAAAATGCAAAAATGCAGTATTGATGATTGGCAGTGATGTTAAGCGCTGTATGCCAGTGAAAAGTATGTCCTGCGAAACCAAACGCATCGCTGGAGCCTGTGTCCTATTTATTAATTCAAACTTCTATACCAGTGTTGTCCACGCGCACAGGCAGGTTCGTGTCCGAGGTAAAGTAGACACATTGATTTAAGGCATACAGATGGCCTAAAACAAAACAAAACGCATAGTTAATATTGAAAGGGAAACAGTGTTCACTGAAGCAGCGAGGTCTCCTCTTTTCAGAGAAAGATGTCAGTTCATATGTGCAGTTAAGCATCCATTAAGAGGCCCTGCAAAATGAGTTCAAGGTGCAGACCTGTGTGTTATCCGATCTGTGGCACTGGATCTGTAAAACACTCCTTGTAGGGTCAGTTTGCGAAGGGGGGTTGTGCAGGTTGGCGGGGGGGATGAGGCCCGATCAGTCTCCTCTCGGACCGGCTCGGCTCGTTGCGGATGTTGGGGGGACAGTGGCAGCATCTGCAGCCGCCTGGTCGGCGTCGCTTTTGTCAGTCGCCCCGTCACCCAGTCTGTGCGCCTCCCTCTCCTCCGCGTCCTCAGGCTGCACGGAGCGGCTCACTCCCGGCTGAGACGCATGTGTCTGTCTCCCCAAAGTGTCCGATCTCTCCGCGCTCGTGTGGCCGTGGGACGACGCGTAGAGTCCTTCCTCCTGCTGCGAGTGCGCATTTTCTGTCCCAGAAGCGGCCACGGTGTCGGCTCTGTCGTCCCATTGAAACGCCGGACTGTACGAGGTCGTGCCCTGCCTGGTCTGGTTGTGAGGCAGCGGTCCAGTCTGTGTAGAGTTCCACTCTGAGACATTGTTGCTCGTGGAAATGTTAGTTGAGATGTTCGCGGTGGGGATGACCTCCCCGGTCGCTCCCGGCTTCCCCCCAGATGAGGATGCACTGGTCGGTTTCCAGATCAGGCTGTAGTAAATTGCCAGGATAATGGCTGCTAAGGACACGGACAATACATATGCAAAAACAGTGGCTAGTCTCACCCACTTCTTGTTAGTCTTAGCAGCCATCTTAGCCTTTTTGTCCCCCGTATAAGTAGCAGGTTTGCCCCTCTCCATATTGGGCATGAAGTCCCGCTCTCTCATATTGCCCCTATTTTTTCCTCGATGCTCCACCACCCCCTCCGTCTTGAAGCCTTCTTGTTATCCACAATCCAAGAGAAGACAGGAAGCAGAGGGCTGTGGAGTGAGATGCAGGACCACCTCGAACCGTCCGCACCACAGCACTGTTTTTGCAGCTAAATTGATTTCTTGTAATTCATTTGATCTCAAAAGCGCTGCGCCTCACTCTCGATACCCGGTGCAGCATTGCGTTTCATAATGGACACCGAGCAACCACAGGCTGATTGCGCGTTTCAGCATCCGGCAGCGGCTGTGGGGCAAATGTCTCCCCTCTACGACATGTCCACGGAGCAGCTGGCTGTAGGCCCACGGCAAACAGGCTATACGCAGTATACGGTTTGATTTATGAAAACGATTAAGTGAGATCATACGGCACACAGCTGTCTGTCTTGTCCAACAAATGAAGTGGCTGGCTCAGCTAAAAATACAGGAGAGGGGGCGGGCGGTGGCTCTTAAAGAAGCAGCAGTTGTGCACCAGCCCGAGAAGAAACCACAAATCACACACGCACGCACGCACGCACGCAGACACCAGCGTCGTCATCATCTTCACATCAGGACGTTTGTGCCGCACATGGAGAGAGAAGGATGTTGTAGCGACGAAGTGTTTACCTTACAAGTGCGCACCCAAGTGGAAATTATGTCTGCGCAATGAGGCAATAAAGTGGTGATTCATTTTCCGGGTTTTATGAATTGTGTCGCCTCCGACTCATCCCATCTATTGATAAACCTAAGAACGCAATCATCAGATATTTGGGTCAGTGGGGACCGGATCTTACCTGTTGGCTGCTAACAGCGCGTCATTTCAGCACAATGGACAGCGCCCGGGATTTGCCTTCGCGCAGAGGGGCAACAGGTGAAAGCCACGGGCAACAGCGTTTGACCTGTGATGTGCCAAATTAAAAAGTGTTGTTTAAAGTGCAGTGAAGGATTAACAACAACAAACAATACATTAATAAAAAACTCAGTTGATTTTACCCTTCATTACATCCCTTTGTCTAACATCCATTTATTAAAACTGGGGGTGTCATGGTGTTCAGTGTAAATGTCAATCGCTTGTTTTTACTTTATTTGATTGTTTCCTTGTTCAATGTACATAAAGGCTGTTTGCTACCCCATGTACAGAATCCTATCCAAATCACCTGGAATTGATTTTCTCATCAGTTTATTAGTTTATCAAATGAGGCCACAACCACCTGTCCAGGGTCATAATGTCGTGTCATTTATTACTGGAGGCAGTACACTGACTGCTCTTTCAACAGAGGACTCACGGTGTCATTGTCATTCAAATAAACCTCAAGCTCATGCAATATCTAATGCAAATGTTCACCAGCCAGCCAAAATAATGTGCAGTCAGTGCTGTGAAAACTGTGAAAATCACTTATTAAAGGGTCACCCCATTCACCTAAACTACAAGTAAAAAAATGTTCTTGTGTGTGTGTGTGTGTGTGCACATGTGTGTCCATATCCTTCGAGAAACCTGGTCTCAGTTACGCAAAGTCAAAGCACAGTCAACACTTTTTATGTTTTATTAATAGGCCTACTTTTTTCAATTCTGTTAGTACCATCAAACAGAGATCCTTTCACCTCCCTTGCCCTGGGGTTGCTGCAGAAATATCACACACAGATAACTAAAAAAAAATACGAGCTATAAAATTAGCTTCTTCTGACCCTTTAATATCAGTCTTTTTTCAGACACTGTCTCCTCGATCTAGAGCTCTGATTCAAGCTTGTAAACGGACACTTCCACCTTTAGTCGAGTTACGTGTTTGTTTTAGCTTTTTGCAAACTTCATTTGCAATGCATATTTCTTGGGGTGTGTCATAGGTACAGTCAGAGGCTGTGCACTAAACTCAGTGTATCTTTTGGATACAGATGGATGGATGAGCTTGTCAGTGACCATGGTGGATATATTTCATTTATAGCATTGTGCTGTCACAAAAGTCACGCTAGAAGAGCAATATGAATAAGAAAAGACACTTTCTGGAGCCTCCAGAGGTCAGAGATTATCTGGTTAAAGGAGAAAGATTTACAAATTGGTCGGAGGTGAGTGAATATTTCAATAAAATCTTAGCCGTGTCATGAAATACCAGCTTAAATGAATTAATAGTACATATGCAAATCTGCTAACACACTAACAGTACATTTTTATTTTTCATTGTGTGATGAACAACAGGAGTTTCATTTGAATCCCTCTGAATTAACTTTAATCCCTGATGTTGAATTAATGAACTGTTCTGCAAAATATAAGTATCTACTTATCTAACATCAACACATCCTCATCATCAAACAGCTCTGTTCCAGATTTAAAGAAAAATCAACAAATGTGTGAACGCTAATTCTCGCTTCTCCATCCAGGACTCCACAAAGACTGTTCCTGTTACCATGAAGATGGATCCAAAAGGTTTTTATGTCTACTGGACCAACCAAAGCAAGGTAATCAATGTTGAGATTCTGGAAAAGAAATTAAAAAAAAACCCTTGACGATATCTCAGAGGTGTGTGGAAGGTACTGGGTGGTCATGTTTGAATGATTCACATCAAGAGTGTGTGTAACGTGTTTGATAGCTGCACTCCGGTCCGGTATTGATTGGTGCTGATGTGGGCTCACCACGGTGCAGCTGAACTTGGATGCAGTTGATGGAGAGGACTGCTTCATCTCTCTCTCTCTCTCCCTCTCTCTCTCTTTTTCACACCACTGAGGCATCTTCTGGTTTCTGCCATATCACAAATCCACTGGAGCCTAGATGGAATGTGTGCCTCATGTGTTTGGGCTTAATCATGCTGGCATGCTATTATTCACTCTAAAGCATTTATAGGAATTTTAAATGAAAAAGCTGTTTCTTATATGACATTTTGTTTTGAGACATTGCAGTAAAAAAATCCCCCTAAAAAACAAAGTAAATCCCATTGTTTTTGCACTTTGCCAAAGGATGACTGATCTGAATCCATATTTGGACTGGCGCCTACATGTTGAATTGAGATGATTCTCTGCTTCTTGTTTCTAGGAGACAACGTTCCTGGATGTTGCTGCTGTCAGAGATACCAGAACAGGAAAATATGCAAAACTTCCCAAAGTGAGAACACTATTGTTTACTAACCTGCTCTCTCATCCAATTAAATCAAAGTGTTGTGTCAGTAATGTAAGAATCTCTGCAGGCATGCAGATAGGGCGTCAATCCCTTAGTTTGGCCATTAGTATGAGAGGCATATTTGCATTGCAAAACCAGCAATGGACACATGCTGCCAGGTTACCCCCCCCCCCCCCCCCCCCCCCCCAGCACAGAAACACACAACACAGGGTAGTCATGAAAGTCAAAATCTGGCAGCTGTGGTGCTTTTTCCTTGTTGGCCTCCACAGAGAGTAGCAGTATGCCGTCATTGTCATCCCTCATGGAGAGTTCAGAGGTGAATGTTGTAACATGTTCCCCTCAGGGCCCAGAGCACTGCATCATCCCAGTTGGGGTGCTATTGCAAGCACATCTTCCTCTCAGGCCCCTGAGGAGTTTTTTTTTTTTGGAAAAGCAGCTCGAGTGCTGATGTTAGGATGTTAGGCAGGACGGTATTACCTAATACACTGCTCTTCTTCTTCCTGCTGTCTGTGTAGTACATGGTTGTGTTAGTGCTTAAATGTTTGCATGCCTAGGTCAGCAAATTTGCATGTGTTGAACAAGCTCGCAGAGAACAAGTGCTGCGGACATGATTTCCCTTCTCCCAGCAAACAGAGTGTGATTCCAAATAAACAGCTAGAAATGGCAGCATGTCTTTTCAGCCCATCAAATCGAATTGGCTATGAACACATTATTCTCTCTTTCTTTTGCCTTCAACAGCACACCAAGGTCCGCAACGTGTTCAACTTGGACTTTCCAGACAGCAACCATCTTGCCAAAACTCTCACAATCGTCTCAGGTCCCGACACAGTGAATCTGACCTATCATAACTTCTTTGCCTCTAAGGAGAAAGTGACACAGGTAATAAGCCACTGTACACACCGACTGTGTGTGTTATTGACATTGTGTCTGTCCTCTAGCTGTTTGCGATCCTGCCTTTCGGTCTGGTCTGATTGTTCAAATACGGCCATTAGCCATACAATGAGCGTTTGCTCCCCCCCCAATGACTCCCATTATGACTCCAATATCCAGATTTAATCAACTGTAATTCAATTTGTGCTATGTTCAATGCAGAATGCACTACTCTCATTTCCTGAGGTACAATTATACTAATGCCATCTAGTGGTCACTTTGTGTCCATTTAATATATTTTATAATGACATTACATGTTTTCATTGAATATAATATCCCTGTTTGTATTTGTAATTGAATGCACATCAGAACTGGGCAAATGATATCCTTGCAATCGCCTACAACGCCGCAAGAAACAACGCGTGCAGACACGTCTTCCTGGATAAAATGTAAGTGGACATCATGTCATCTGACAGTTCAGCTCGTACTGTTGCTGAGTGAACACAGCACCGTTTATTTTCACCGTGTATGACACACGTGGTAATAGTCAGCCTTTGTGCTCAATCTTAGATACGTGCGTATTTCTCTTCACACGAACAAGGACGGCAAGATTCCAGTGAAAAAGTAGGTTTCACCTCATGTAAGATTGGTTTGTATGGGTCTTTTTCAAATATTCTACTTGATGTTTCATTATTTTTTTTTTCAGTATTTACAAGATGTTTCCTGCAGATAAGAAGAGGGTGGAAAGTGCCTTAGCATCAGCACACCTCCCTAAAGGAAAGGTTAGAAAATATAGACATTATGGTGGGTCGGTTGTCTAATCCAAATCCGGGTATCTATCAAGACTCTTTGTTTTTTTTTACTTTACTATTGTTTGTTGTGGATTTTGACTGTTATTTTAGCATACAGTAAGATTAGGTCAAATGTATGATATTTTTTCATACATGTATACGCAGAATCACAAATAACCATCTCATTTGAATTCATGTAGATAACATGTTTTTACATTTCAGCATGACACCATGAAGCCCGACGTCTTCACTGAGTCTGCCTTTAAGGCCTTCCTGTCACACCTCTGCCCTCGGCCTGAGATTTATGAGATCTTCACTTGCTAGTGAGTCCACCTCTCCTGTGCTTGACTGATTATCCTCTCATATGGCTGGATAATCCTCAATTTATCATCTTACATCTTCAAGTTTTTCCAAATACACACCTTTTGTAGCTAATGTCATTTATTATTCTCATAATTAATTCATCTTCCATTTATGTTTTTGAGACACGATTGAATTCTTTCATTATTGTCTTTTATCATCATAATTTTTACATAATTTTGTTGAGAAACCCTGTCATTTGGCATCTAAATACTTTAAATTGCTTGGCTAGTTACAAAGCCAGAAACATGCTTCATTACCAATTCTAATTTGGCAGCACAAAGCCAGAAAAGCCTGATGTAAATGATATAATGCCGGCCTCATGCTTCACTAGGGAGCCTCCAGTTCATGCATTAGCTATGTGGCACAAGCTCAGGTGGCAGGTTTTGGGCCGTGATTGGCAGGAGCAACATTACATGCATCCTCACTGTGCCTTACAGCTCCAACAAACCCACCATGACAAAGGAGAATTTCACCAAGTTCCTCAACGAGAAACAGAGGGACTCTCGGCACAACGAGGAGCTGTTTCCACGCCTGCGGCAGGACCAGGTCAAGGCTCTGATGGACAAATATGAACCCTGCTCCTCTAATTCAAACAGAAGTGAGATTGATGATAGGGTCGTTGTACGGTGGCAGGATGCTGCTTTTGTTCCTTTTTGTTTTATTTAATCCAACGTGTCTCTCTTGTTTACCCGCAGGTCTGATTTCCCCAGAGGGTCTCTTAAATTTCCTGATGGGGCCTGAGACATCAGTCGTCATGCAGGACACGCTGGCCAAGTTCCAGGATATGACCCAACCCATACCTCACTACTTCATCAAGTCCTCCCACAACACATACCTGACAGGTCACATGCACCACTTAGATTTAAGCTTGCGACTTCACATGCCTGATCAACTCACAACCTGAGGATCATTTAGGGGTATTTTTTCTGTCTGTCACCCTGCAGCCGGTCAGTTCTCTGGCGTGTCCTCTCCGGAGATGTATCGTCAGTGTCTGCTGTCGGGCTGCCGCTGTCTGGAGCTGGACTGCTGGAAGGGCAAACCTACAGATGAAGAGCCCATCATTACCCACGGTTTCACCATGACAACTGAGATTCTCTTCAAGGTGGTTAAACTTAGTTTTGGGAAACCTTCAATGGGATTTCATATATCACTCTAACTTGACATATTGTGATTTTTGCCCCTCTTTTATTCATTAGCCTCCTGGATCTTGCACAATCTAAACAATAGGACTGTAAAAGAATATGACTAGGTTATGATGATCATGAACTTACACATAACCTTATAGTAGAAAACTATTGATCCCAGAAAACTATTTCCTAAGTCCCACCACGGTGAATTGTTTTTTAGTTAATGGCCAAATCCTAGTTTCCTGTGAGCAGTTTGCATTGTTTCAATAAGATATCTTCATGTATCCACTCACCAAGAACTGTTCATGACCAAAGTGTATCATAAAAAGCCTTTAAAATCACTGATGAACTTTTATTCATGTCCATGTGCACATTAAAAGAGTGCGTGTGTTTAAAAGCACACATTAACACACAAACACTCACCCACAGGCGGGCGAACCCGTCATCCTCTCACTCTCAACACTTCCATTTAAGGGCAGCCGGAGCTCCACAGCCCCAGGTTCCTGGACACAACACCTCAGTTCAGTTTACTGTCAGCCTCTAGATGTGATAGGTTTGGAGTTGACTTCAGGCCATCGGCAGAGAAGCAATAGCAATGCAGTCGTGTTTTGAGCATATATTCATGATTGACTTTCACGATTTTATTACTGTCCATGTTATCAGTTTAATCTCAATGTGATTAAAATAAATATCAAGTTAAATGCCTAAAAAGCATAAAACGGATGCTTTCTTTTTTATGACAGGATGTGATTGAGGCCATCGCTGAGAGCGCTTTCAAGACCTCCCAGTATCCCGTTATCCTCTCATTTGAGAATCACGTCGACTCGTAAGACCTGAGCTTTTCCATGAACTCATGCCATGTAATGTTATTAAAACAATGTAATACCGATCAGATGCCATGATCCCAAATGGAATATTGATGGAATATATTGAGGATGTTATAGAACCTTTCATTGTGGCAACAGAAGCAGGTGATTCTCCGCTTTGTTCTAGGGTTAAACAGCAGGAGAAGATGGCCAACTACTGCAAAACCATATTTGGGGATGCACTTCTAACAGATCCACTGGACAAATACCCTGTGAGTACACTGTGGCAACATATATTGCTGTCAAAATAAAAGAATAGAGCTAGATAAAGTTAAAAGTAAAGTATATTGTCACTGTTTACCCCAAGCTGGTTTGTTGAAAGGTGGTTTCTTTCTCTTTATCTGAACAGCTGAAGACGGGCCAGCAGATTCCCAGCCCTTCTGAGCTCATGGGTAAGATCCTCATCAAGAACAAAAAGGGCAGCCACGAAAAGCCGACCCAAACTAAGAAAACCAGCACGTCAGCCAATGAGCCGATCACACCGACAGCTACACCCACCCTGGAGCCAAACATCACTTCCCAGGATCCTGCCCACCCATCACCCAGCAGCACCCAGGATAACCAAGGTGGACTACATGAACCTTAAGCCAAAATCAGATTCCGTTTTAAAAATAGGCCTGTTTAGTTATATTTTTAGGTGTCACTGACATCACGTTTACATGTTTGACCAGAGGGGGACGCAGCTGTGGAGGACAATGAGGAGCAAGAGGAGACGGAGGAACAGGATGAGGAGAAAATGAAGACATCAGATGAGGTGGAGTGCGTGGTCGCGATGACAGTTTTATTACAACACATCATCCGTGTCCAGCACAAACAGTCGAGCATCAGTTAACTTCCTGTCAATCGCCAACAGGGCACAGCTGGACAAGAAGTCACAGCCTATGAGGCAATGTCATCCCTGGTCAACTACATCCAGCCCAACAAATTCATATCTTTTGACCATGCCAGAAGTATGTCTCTGCTTCATAAATCCAAACTAGATTTCACAACATATACTTTGCAGGTAAACACATCAAAGTCAGTATGAGTTATGCAATTCCTTTCTTCTTTCACAGAGAAAAACAAGAGTTACGTCATCTCTTCCTTTGTGGAGACCAAAGGGGAGGCAATGATTTCCAAGACTGCTGTTGAATTTGTCGAGTATCCTTTTGGAGTGTTTTAGATGCTCTAAAACATGGAGACCGCTGTTAAAATGGCTGTATTTGATTTTTTTTAAATGGCAAAATTATACAAAGATATGTTTCTTAACGCTGCCACAAGAGTTTTCTGGTTCACATACAATAAGAGCGATACAAAATCCTCCTAAACCATCTTTCTCAGATACAATAAGAGGCAGATGAGCAGAATTTACCCCAAAGGAACAAGAATGGATTCTTCCAACTACAGCCCTCAGCCTTTCTGGAATGTAGGCTGCCAGATGGTGGCACTCAACTATCAGACAATGGGTAGAAATGCATACACAATGTACCGATAGCCACTTGAAATGTCATCATTCACTGTTCCTTGTCTGACATGTTTTTCAAATGTTATGCTCTGCTATATTTTGTAAACCTGAGCTTCTATTTTCCACCACAGCATGTCAGCGTTGCACCTCTTTGTGCTCTGTGGGCCTCTGCTGTGCTTTGCATCCTAAATGCTCACTGCTCCTCCTTGTGTCGAGTGAAAGGGGGCATGAGTGGGCTGCTCTGTGTCCATTTTCAGATTTCCCCATGCAGCTGAACATGGCTCTGTTTGAGTTCAACGGCAGAACGGGCTACCTGCTCAAGCACGACGTTCTGCGTCGTAGTGACAAGACGTTTGACCCTTTCTGTGACAGGATTGACACGGTTGTGGCAAGCACACTGACCATAAAGGCAGGTTCACAGCCTTAGTTGTTGTTAATATGCATCTCTCACTTTCACCATCCCTGTGGTGTGATTGGCATAGGGAAGCTAATATCTGTACAAACAAACAACATTTTAAAAAGCAGGTATCATTTTTCATACATTAAAGCTGAATCAGTTATGGTGTTGCATTGAAGGGAACTGATACAATATGTGTATAGCTGAGAGTTGTTTTTGCTCTTCTAAATTAAGGACTAAATTATCCTCAATAGCCTTAGAAAGTCCGTGTTTGTGTGTAGATGAAGAGTGTAATAATACAAGCTTCCCGCTGTGACTGATATGTGGTTCCTGGTATTCGGCAGCAGCATGAGTGAAAACCCGCTCTTTATTTATACCCACTGTGTCCTGAACACGGCTCCACACAACAGGACACATCCATATGCACACCGTCATCCTGTATGTCATCAAATCTCATTCACACACTAGATCTATTCCGGCCAGTTTCTGTCGGACAAGAGTGTGAAAACGGGAGTGGAAGTGGAGGTGATCGGGTTGCCGGGAGACCCTAAGAAGAAATATCGCACCAAGTGGTCCACCACGCCCAACGCCATCAACCCAGTGTGGAATGAGGAGCCTTTTGTTTTTGAGAAGGTGTGTGTCCGTTAATAAACACGTTCACATATTCACAAACACATGTGGGGGTGAGTGTGTTTGTATGAACTCAGCCATTATGACCCACCATGTTGCTGCTGCTGTTGGTCTTAATACATTTGTTGTTGTTATGATGCATAGATCCTGCTGCCAGAAATGGCCTCTCTAAGAATTGTAGTCCATGAGGAGAACGGTAAATTCTTAGGACAGAGGATCATCCCCCTTGATGCCATCCAGTCAGGTGGGTGAAACTGAGAAAAACACCTCACTTCATGCTTCATCTAATCTACATTTATTAAAGCAACACTGAGTCATCCGAGGCCTCGCAGTGTTTGCTAACATATTTTTTTTGGACAGCTTCTGGATCAGAGGAGCTGCTACCTTGGTTTTTAATTCGCAGAGGTTTGTTTTGTGGCCTGCAGGTTTCCATCACATCTGCCTGCACAGTGAGAGCAACATGCCGCTCACTCTGCCTGCCCTCTTTGTGTACATCGAGGTCAAGGACTATATCCCTGCTGCCTTCGCAGGTACTTGGCTTTACGCTTTGGGTTTCTGAAAAAGAAAAGGCCTCTAAAATTGAATCCACGTTGATAGTCGGGAACAAGACAGATATAGTTTGGATGTGTGGAGCCTGGTAGTTTGAATCATTGACGTATTTGATTCTATCTCAGATTTCACAGATGCCTTATTTAACCCAACAAAGGGAACAGAGAAGACCACAAAGACCCCAAAGGAGGTAACAAACAGTGGCTAAAGGAAGCCTAATTCAGCTATCATCTAGTAAAATTGACACATCAGTAATGTCCCCAGTTCTCCCTTGAACCCTCAACAGCACTAATTCACTTCCTGGAAGATAGATAGATAGATAGATTGTGATGTTCTTGTTCTTTGTATCCCCACACAGTCATCCTCTGACTACATTTCTCCCTATGAATTGCCTCATGTGGTCCAAACCGCCACAGACGAAGCCAAGGAAAGTCAGATCCCTGCTGCAGGTAATAAAACTTGTGAATGGGACTCAGTTCAGAATTTATTTTTGAGTGATATTGCGCTTTTATATGGCTCTTGTGGTTTGTCTTTAGTACTGAATTAAGCTGTATTTGAACACTTCCTCTTCCCATAGAAGAGACAGCATCTGAACCTGCACCACCAGATAACATCAATGACCAATCACCACAGTCTCCTTCAGAGGCAACAGCAGAAGAAGCTAAAGAAGAGGATGAGAACGACTTGGACACTCCACAACCTGCAGCAGAACCGTGTCAAACTCCTGACGACACTGCTGCTGAAGATCCAGCCCCGGACGCAGGATGCGACGCATCCGAGACCCTTCCTGAAGCCTCTCCTCCCCCTGAGGAGGAAGCCCCTGAGAAGAAAGAAGAAGAGGCAACGAAGAACGAAGAAGAGGCAGCGGCTGAAACCAAAGAGGAACCCGTGGATGAGCCTGCTTCAGATGATAAACCAGGCACAGAAGCTGTCGGTGCTGCTGAAGAGTGTGTTGCTGTTGCATTGCCCTGTCCAGAAAGTGCATCGCCTGAGTCTGCAGGATCAGAAGACTCATCTCAGTTGCCGATGTGCAGTGAAGGTAACGCCGACGCTTTATGTGCTGCACTCATCACAGTTTCCCTTGTATCAGTGCATTGTAGGTAAAGATCCCTGAGAAGGAGAAGTATACAGATGTATTGAATAAATCTATCTATAATGCAGATGCTTCGACTGTGACTACTGAAGAACTGACACAGCACAAGAATTATCTGAAGGTCATCAAGCGCCAAGGGAGAGACATGAAAGAGGCAGAAAAGAAGTATCAGAAAAAAACAGAGGATGTGATTCAGAAATACTCCGACTCTTTCAAGGCCATCAAGAGGAAGACCTCAGTGAAGAAGAAAGAGTAAGGGAATTCATTTCTTTTCCCAAAGTGTTGTCTTTGTCTGAGTCAGTTTGGAGCTGAAATACGGAAGGAGAAATAAATGTTTGAGAAAACATGTTTAGATAGTGTTTGTGGTGGAGGGTGTCATGTAGTCATTTCAAAGTACTTTGATCCATCTGTCCAATTGTTCCAAGTTCAGCAAAAATGTGTGTGTGTGTGTGTGTGTGTGTGTGTGTGGATCCAAATGATATAATACTGACCCACTAATGAAGTTATTGCTGTTTTTGTCAGTGTCATTAAAGAGATTACATTTCGAAGCACGGAGAATATTCCTCGGCTAATGTGTATTTTTCCAGCAGAAGCCAAATATTAGAGGATGAAGAGAACAACTAAATGAATATGGAGTGCAGTGCCTTTTATGCACAGCCCACCACAACAAGCTTTTAGGACAGGTTATTCAAGGCCGAGCATTGTTGTGAAGGATTTCCAGTAACCACGCCACTGTACGTTAATGTATGTACTTGGGGGGATAGTGGCTGTTAATCTATAAACCCTATTCCCCTTGCACATGTCCTGTCATGTATCATGTTATGTCTCCTCCAGGGGAGGAGGAAACACATCCGACTCCAGCGTGAGCACAGAGCGGGTGCAGGAGCAGAAGGAGAAGATGCAGGTTGAGCTGCAGGCTCTGTGGACGGAGCAGTGTGATCTGCTGAAGAAGAAGAAAGAGCAGTGTGCTACGGAGGTAAATACATTACAGGTTTACTGTATATTTCAACAATCCCCTAAAAGTTGGCCAATTGAAAATTCTGTTTCCCATTTAAAATGAGAAAAAAGACATTTGTGATGGAAGGTTAACATTTACTCAAGTACTGTACTTAAAGCAGCAATAATCAATATTCTTATAACAATGGGATTGACTGTAATGTTTAAGGTGAAAGGCGTTGCTCTCAGTGGCAACACCAAGAGAATCATCAACTCCTTTTATCGTTTCTGCAGTTCTCCTCGGCTTTACAGAGCTTTTTAACGTCTATCATCTCATTGTTTCGGTTTTACTTGTTTTGGCTCAGTTTTCAATGAAAAATCTGTCAAAATCCACTGAACACTATCTGCTCAGCATCATGCCACCAACGTTAGTAGCTAGTAGTGGAGCATTTAGCAGCTAAAGAGACAGATATTTCCCTCAGGAGTTGGTAGAGGCCAAAACAGAGTGAATATTGAGCACCTTGGTTAGCAGGATAGTTTTATTTTCAAATAGATACCTGAAAGTCAAGAGCTGCTCCTCATCCTATTGTAATCTGTTCTCATGTGCTCCCTATCAACCAATACTCTCCTCATACCTTCCTCTTGGCTGTCTTTATTACAACTAAGGATTCATCCCAAAAATAGGATTCACTTCCATGGCTTAGGATGCATTCGTGTCTCTCATGGAGCACTTTACTCTACTTCTCTCTACCTGTTGGGTGTCTGGGACACAGCCAGTGCTTTAGACTCTCTATAATGATTATATACCAGAAACCACATGCTCAAGGTAACCATAGCATAAGTTCTGGATCAGTATGAAGCTGAGAGGTCAATCAGGTCTCTTTGAAGCGTGGCCACCTCATTAGACAGAGAGAGTGGAGACGGTCTGTGCTGTGGAGTGAGGTGAGAGACCTCCCACAGGACTCAATAAACTGAAAGCCAAAGTTCACACAAATTAACAACCGAGGGCTTAACTTTTGTTTGCAGGCCTTAATCACACACAGCATGGGTATTGTTATTTAGAGCTCCTCAAGTTTCAAGCTTTATCTTGACTGTGATTGCGTCACTTCCTCCTATTGCGACAGAGACTGGCCAGACTGTTGGAGATGGCCACAGAGAGACACACCATTGAACTGAAGACCCTGGAGAGGTGTGAGCACGCATACAACACATTTTGGGACATGCTGTACACACTGAGTGCAGAGAGCTTTGCCGAGTCTGTGCAATCTGTGCCTTGGTGTGTGTGTGTGTGTGTGGTGTGTGTGTGTGTGTCATTTGAGGTGAAACATTTGACATTTTGCAAAAAATACCATCAAATAATGAATAAATCACCCCAATCCCCTTCCACTGTCCTTGGGTGGCTTATGGTCTGTGTGTTATCCCAAGTCCTCAGCTGGCAGATGGTTGTCTCAGGACAAGAATTACCCAACAGGTGTTTAAATAGCAGTGGAGAAGTAAAGGCAGCCTTGGTAATCTACCTGTCCACACAGACGCTATAGCGTTACATTTAAGCCTTCCCGTCCCTGTATAGACGAGGACACACCAGCAACTCTTGTTGAAAGGAACCATGTTTATGGGGACAGTTTACATGTTTAGTATTTAAATCAAGCAGGAGTCCCCACTTTCTGCCTTTGCCTTGTTTTTACAGTGAAACCAAAGGGAATAAGAAGAAAACCACAGAGAAATCAAAGTGAGTTCATAGCATGACACGCCTTCAGTTACTTTTTGTCATTCCATTCATTGCCATTCCTCTCACTGTGTTACAGCTTCTTGTCCAAAATGAAAAGAAATATGAGGAGACAATGTTCTTACTTCCATGTGACATTATATTCCACATTTGATTAGTGTTAACAGGATGTGCAAAAGCTCTAATTTGAATGTACCCTTTCTAAGGCTGAAAAGGGGAATGAGCACAGAGCTGTTGGATGAGCCGCGTCAGTCTGACGGTGCAGTAAGTCGTCTTTTACATTTTTTTAGTAGCAGATTTAGACTGTAAAAATTAAAGGAATAGTTTGACATTATTTGGAAATGCGCTTATTTGCTTTCTTTTCAACAGTTTGATGAGAATATTGATACCAGCCTCTGTTTGTGCAGAAATGATGAAGCTGGAATTAGCAACAGATTAGCTTAGCTTAGCATAATGACTGGAAACACCAAAGCTCCAAAGGTAACAGTAGCTTCATATCTTTTCGACTAACATGAGAGTGGTATCAATCTTTTCATCTAACTCTCGGCAAGAGAGAAAATAAGCCAATTTTTTTTTATAGGAAATAGCAAATCTGAGGTATACACACACACACACACACACACACACACACACATCACTGCACACGTAGCTTAATGTTGAGCTGAAATGAAAAATGCTTTTAGATCACATCCCTGGTCATATTGTGCAACTATTTAACAATATATGCAGAATGAAAGAAATCTCTACCTGATATTTTTATATCAAAATCCATTTTTTTTCCTACCTGGAAAACAAAATATGACATGTGCTTACTTCCTTTAGAACCAACCAACTTTAGCACTGCACAGAGGGTTGTGAGTTTATCTTTTGAACAATCAAATCAAATTCCTCCCATTACGTCGCACCTGCCTGTAATAGTTTACTTGGAAAATCCTGCCGTTTCAGCTCAACTCTAAACAGTATAAATGTCATATTTCACACACATTTTACATCCACAGGCTTGTTCAACACATGGTATCTACCAGTGGTAACAATGGTTACATAAAGACAGCAAGTGACACAAGAATTTAATCAAACACTGAAGAAATGGGCAGCACGCTTTCCTTTCATACACCTAAGCACATGTTCACATACATGCACGTGTTAGCTCACAGACACACATGCGTCGTTGAAGGTGCGCTCACACACACACGTGAGCATGCACACCCATTCACCCACAAACCACCCACATAGACAAACACATACACCCTTGTACCCATTGAGGAAAGTGCAGTGGGCCCTGACCATAGGCCAGGCTTGTCCATTACTCAGAGGCTGTTTACAGAGAGCAGACCAATCCATGTGTGGTCGATGACTCACTGGGCTCCGCTCTTCTTCCTCTGTTGGCTCATCAGGAGTTAGACCTGTTGTATCTGGGCTAAAGACCCAGCCGATTCACTCTGCTACTCCTCACCCGTCGACTCCACCCGCATCGTAGCAAACCGCGCTCACATCTCCCCACGCTAGAGTTGCTTCGCAGCTCATTTTGATCTACTTAATCAGCATTTGGACGATAATTACGGCAACTTTTAATAACACAATCACTTGTTTAATCAGCACTGCCTCAGTATTGAATGGCTTGGTGAAATAAGGACTGTGTTACGGAACTGGACGGGTCCAACCTGTTGTGACATAACCGTATTGATTCTCTTGCTCCGGTTGCATCCCGTGGGTGCATTCCTTTCTTATACACAGACATACACACACGGAGGCAGAAACACAAGGAGGGCTGCTTACAGACTTACAAACAGTCTTCATCCCTCACTTGATACCGTATGCACACATGCTCTCAATGCACTCAAACCAAAGATCGATCATGTTTTTCACTCAGCCACGTGTGTTGTTCTTCCTTGTATTGTTACAGTCTTCAGATAACAGCCTACAGCAAGCGACTCTGATGAAGAAACAGGTTGCTACGCTGGAGGAAATCAAGACCCTGACTAATCAGGTACACAGACCGACACCGGGATACACTAAGAATCACTTTGGATGACGTTGCACTGGCTTCACTTTGAGCAAAAACTATGGAACTCGTGGGTCAACTTATCCATTGCTTGATGAACATGTGCAGTCTGTAGATGAGGATGAATCAAATACGTTACACCAGTTCATGGAGCACGTACCACACAATGGCCAGGGGTCACCAGCAAAGTATTCTTGAGCAAAACTGCCAGCAAGTCAGTACTTACATTAACCTACAGTGTATCTTCTGGCATGAACAACACACACTAGCATAGTCTTTAATGAAGACTTATCGAGCCACGGCAATGATGGGAGTGAAGCAGGCAGATGAGACAACGTCAAAGTTAAAGGACCATACCAGTGGTAAAAATAGCCTCTACTATAAACATCTATGTTTGCCATATTTCTTCTATCTTCTTCTATTTGATCTCATACAAGCGTTGTTAAGCTCACAACTTGCTGGTTAGAGTAATACAGTAATTTTAGATAAATAAACAAAACAGTCAGAAGGGTGAATTACCTAAACTCAGCGGCTCTACTCTCGTAGTGTTTTTAAACACAGTTTCAACATGCATCGCAGTGAATAGTGTTTAAAAAGGGTATTCTGAGATCTACTAAAGTTTACACTGCATACACTCCATCCACCGTCTACCCCTTATCCTGTATTCAGGGGGGGCTGGAACCGATCCCAGCTGTCATTGGGCGAAGGCAGGGTTCACCCTGGACAGGACGCCAGTCTCACAGGACCAACATGTAGAGACAGACAACCATTCACACTCTCATTCACACCTACGGGCAATTAAGAGTCACCAATTAACCTATCCCCATCCTGCATGTCTTTGGACTGTGGGAGGAAGCCGGAGAACCCGGAGAGAACCCACGATCACACAGGAAGAGTGCAAACTCCACAGAGAAGGAACCCAAACCCGACCTGGGAATCAAACCTGTGACCCTCTCACTGCGAGGCGACAGTGCTACCCACTACACCACCGTGCAGCCCTCTGCATACACTCATGTACACAAAATGTGTTGACGAGTTAGAATTACACTGGTATGGTCCATTAAGGAAGGGATAGCTGAAACAATATTACAAAATTCTCCCCAGCATGATTAATAATTAATATTTAATTACAGATTGACCCACTTGAACTGTTATTTTTACCTCTGAAGGGGGGCCAAGTCATAAACAGCAGGGGTTAAACCTTCGCCCCAATCCCCCCTGTAATTGGAACCCTGGGTGTGTCCCCACAACATGATTAATATGTGGTCAAAACAAGCAAAATATAAACTATGCCAACAACGAATACACGTTTTTCAAATTCAGTGTCAAACCATGGCCATCTGTCCTCTCAGTGATCATACGTAATGTTTCAGGATGACACATCCAGATTTGAGAATACAGACCAAGCTCCCACCGCTGTAAATGATGTCAGAGCACTTTTATGACAATGACAATGCTTTATGAACTGGTGAAATCTGAGAAAAGAGGTGTTGGATAGTTTAGACATTGACGCGTGAACACCAGATGGATGGTGTGATTTTCTGTCTCACCAATAACATTATCTTACAAATACAGTTTTTGATATTGAGAGAAACAGTGGGCGGAATTCAAGAGATTAAGGGACGAATGAGGATAACATCTTTCTCTCAACATGCGAGCTAGTGTATGTATTTATCACCATGATTGAGCATTGAACCATTTTACTTAATGCAGGCACATTGCCTCATAATTAAATGTCCTGGAAATAGCTCATCATCACTCTTGTTTACCGAGTTCAAGCCAGTTCCCTAGCATGAGTCAATCAGTGATCTTTATTTTTTCTTGTAACAATACGCAAATCCATTCTCTAAAGAGTATGATGAGAAACTAGAAAAATGTGTCATTTGGACAAGCCTGTCACCGGTAACAAACTTTGGTCCCTGTCTCTGCAGCTCAATCAGGAGGCCCTGAAGGAGCACAATCAGAAATTGAGGTCTCTGCCAGCAGAGGTGAAGGAGGCTGTCAATGTCTGTGTCGGGGGTCATTTTCCAGAACTAGTCGACCAGGCTGTTGACAAGAAGGTGGAGGGAGTGGGCTTCTATGGAGATGTCTTCCTGGGTTAGATGTGCCGTTTGATCCCTGACCCTTCAGTGTAACTCTCTCCTAACCTTTTAGAAATGTTTTAACACTCTTTCAACCGGTTACATCACCTACTGTGAGGATAACTGAGGAAAAGTAGAAGATTCAATTAACTCGTGTGTGAAATTTCAATTTAGAGGTGCTGTTCACCAACATTTTTTTCTTTTTACCTCTTCTGTTGCTTTTCATCAATAAAACAAATAATCTGTAATAATAATAATAATAATAATAATAATAATAATAATAAATATCCTCTAGATGAAAGACCATTACTTAAAGCTCTCCTTTGGTGCTCACAGTCTCCTTTCTGTTCTGTTAATGAGTTGTGATTGAAATCTGAGAATAACAAAGTTGTCTTTATTGTTAGCTTTCTGCAGAAATGATCAGATCAGCACAAATCAGTATGTAGGGGTCTGAAAGCAGTGGTCATTTATACAGAAGTAAAGGTAATCACAAGATTCTGTAACGAAGGTACACAGAACCGGTGTAACATGAACACATGAAGACTTATATAACACAATATTAAGTCACACATTTATAATCAGGCGCATATATCACAAGCAGTATGTATCTCTTAAGGTGGATGCTGGTCATATAGTGATCATGAGTTTTCATTCATTATCAGTTCACGAGTTGAAATTAATGTAGCAGCAAAAACGGGTTATCTGAGTCTGCAGGCTGAATCGAGACAATGACTCCATCTGTCACTTTTGAGCACATGGTGTGTGATTCTCCATGAAGCCACAGCAAAGCATTCACTCTGAGTTTGAGGTGTGTTGCAGTTGTGAAGAATGTTTTACGGGGGGAAAAGCTATATTTACTCTTTAACTGGGGCAAATGTCCTGTAGTCATGATGATTGAAATACACGACAGGCACCAATAATTCAATATTCCCTGTATCAAGGTTTCTGTTCATATGTCTCTCTCTCTCTCTCTCTCTCTCTCTCTCTCTCTCTCTCTCTCTCTCTCTCTCTCACACACACACACACACACACACACACTCTCACTCTCAAGCTGTTGGGTTTGGCTCAAAAGAACTGGAAATGATGCTGGAAGGGGAGAATGGCAGGCACAGGGATGTTTTTCTGTTACATTTTTATTTTGCCCAAAATATTCAAAAACATAAGTGAATGAAAATAAACAACCTGTTAAATAATTGGCTCCAACAATCAAAACTGAAACTACTGCTGACAGCCATTAATATTAAAGACATTGACTCAACAAACTGACTTAAAATGAGACAAGGGAGAGACGTGTACAGGCTGATAATGCCGTGTGAAATGAGAGGGAACAAACAGCCAATATCTCTAGTTCAATAGAAAGAAACGTCTGAGCTAAACCCCCCAGGTCGTATTCATGAATGGTCGTGCAACATTCATTCATTTCCCCAGAGACTATAGATCTCCTTATTTCTATTCTGAAAAAGAGCCTCCTATGATGCAAATATCGTCATTTTGCATCTTCGAGGCTGCTTTGGTTAAAGAGGTTAAGACTACAACACTAGTTTCTCATGTTTTCAACCCGCCTATAGGGGGCAGGACCCACTGAGACTACAGACCGACAGACAGATCAGTGGTGGGACCTCACTTCAGACTCGGGGTGTGAGCGGAACTGGACCGGTCCTTTTATAAAAAAAATGCCGCTCTGCACTCTGTCCAAATACACATTCGTTGCACTGATACAGAGGCCGACTGGGGAGGGGGGACAGGTCAGAGGGAATTGCCTGCGGAGCTTTGCATTGTGGGAGTTGTTGTCTTCCATCCACATGTGCCAAAAAGTCACTGTCTGCCTTTTCTCGGTCAAGAAGGCACCAAATTCAAAATGTTTTTTTACATTTTAACTACATATAGACCCACTTTGAATACAGATTCATGTTTCCACCAGTGAAGTGTGCTTTTAATAGAATATGAGTGGTTATCTGTCTATACTGGAGAAGTGATCACATTACTAGCAGCAGTACAGTGGATAGAAGAAACAAGATAATTGAGAACAATTGTATGTTCAGATTTAAGCAGATGGCATTTTAATAGCAATACAGCAAACAAATACAGAATACAAATTATGGGCAGTACAGTCAATTTGTTTATGGGTACCGCCGCATATTGGTGTCAAGGGGAGTGAAAGGGCAGATATGGCTGCAAAAAAAGCTACAAAAAGTAATTACATTGATTTAACAGTTCAGCAAAACAGAAGTTAAGAGCATCATTAAACAGAATGAAGGAAGGGTGGCAAAAACGATGGGAGGAAGAAAAGAGGTTTGCTAGAATCCAAAGGAAAGCGGGAGAAATGCGGCATACTGAAAGGAACGGAAGAGAGGAAAAATAATTTCATGGCTCAGATTTGAGCATGCAGGATTAGACATTTCATAATATAAAGTAGGTAAACATGGAGGGAGATGTGAATACTGTGAAGAAGAAGAAACAGTCTGTCGCAGATATGAAGCAGAAAGAGGACTTTTGTTTAGGGATCAAATTTGAGTTTGTTGATATTTTACAAATAAATCAGGAGATGAGTGTTACCAACTTGTGTTTCAGTTTCTTAGAATGACTACATTTACTGAGACAATATCATTTTTCTATTTAATTTTTATTTATGTCACATCTCTCTAGCTCTTTGTTTTATGCAGCGCCACAAACTTCTACACCACCCTGTATTATATGTGACATTATGGAATTACTTATTCATAATTGTTTTCAAAATACCACATAATTGCAATGTATTTTCCCTCCGACTTCTACGAGATCTGCAGTGAATAGTGTCTCCTTCCGGCTGCGGGTATCATACAGTATGTGATGGCGGCCCTTTTGACCACAGCTTGCCAACATAAAAGAAAACTGAGAAATGTTCCAGCTTGATTGCAGCTCCGCGTATGGAACATTGAATGACAAATATTGGGGAAATCTGTCGACGAGCAACTTGTTCTTCAACTGTTTCAAGACACATGCAAGGATTTGTTAATGAGCACATTTCCTCTGACTCACCGTCCACAGAATCTGTCCATCTTTTCCTTTTTCTTGTTGACACCCGTCTTGTGCATCAAATGACATGAATGACATTTAAAAGAAGAGGATCTGGACGAACCGCGTCTGGGAGACAGCTTGTGCTTGAGAGTCCCGACACCTCATGCACAAACACAGATGAACTGCGAGCTTAAGAGTGTGAAACCAGTCAGTCCTGAATCACCGGGCTCATAATCTTACATAAGACGAGGTCCAGGCAGATCTGTCTCCTACCAGCTGGAGAGGGAAGGCCTGAGCTGCATCTTTGCCACCAGGCAACACTTGGCTGCTCCCTGACTCCGGACGGAGAGCCAATAGAAGGAAGGAAGCGCTTCTGATCACACACAAGACATTCACAGAGCAGGCACAGGAGCAGATGTTTAGATGGGATGTTTGATGTGGGTTTCTAGAATTCCCAGCCCAAAAAGAAATATTCAATCAAAAGAGAAGGTGAATGTGAGGATGAAAGAGCAAAGTCCTTGTAAAGTTGCGATTTACATGCAGTAGAAAAGCCTTGCAGCATATGGAATGAAACATGGGTTTAAATCAATTTTGTCAGAATGAATTTAATTAGAGAAAAGATCACAAATGAAAAGCATGAAATTGGCTGTAAACACTGTTTATTCTGTCTATTTTAATCCTGAAACAACTGAGAAATAAAAAGCTGCAATTTAAAGACCTCGATTCAACGCAATGTTCCAAAATGCGAGATTAAAACAGCATTAGCAGAAAATAGAAATAATGAATTTTGGGTCAGACAAAGCAAAAAGAATGAGGACGCTCAAGAGTACACGTGAAGAGTGAACTACTTTTCTTATCCTCTTGTTTCCTGTGTGAGGAAGCAGTCCTGACCCACAGGAGGTGGATACATGATCTATAGTCCATCTTGGCTTGAAGTGGATGCCATCCTGGCTGAATTTGAAGCACCCACACCACCCACGTCCACGCCACCTGCTGAAGCTGCGTGTGTGCCAGGAGAGAAGATTGCGGGAAAGTACTGAATCCTTTATACATGATCTCCATGCAGGCTTTCACCAGGCTGCAGGAAGTTGTTTTTTTGTTGATTCTTACACCATCCCATTAAAAGCTTATGGCATGGGATGATTATGGGCATCACCCTGCAGTCAGTCACCTTCTGTGTGTCACATGAGACCTTCTTAACTTCCTGTATGTATTAAGGATAAGGTTCATTTAGAGAAATGCACACAGACGCATCCACCTCCACACATGGACACCCACATACTGTACCGGCGCCAGATAGCACACTGATGGCTACTTCAATTCTGATATACTCAGCGATTTTTAGAGCTAAAATTCATGCCATCAGACCTAAATTGGATGATTTGACTTGCTGTCCCACCCTCTCTGGAGTCACAGCATCTGTCTCACTGTGAGTTAACAGGGCAGAGGCTCGGGAGTCATATCGCAACCCTGGAAGCTGGCGACCCTGTTACGCAAGTGTAAAGATGGATCATTTCCACTGCAAATAACTATACATAATAGAGTCATGCCCTATGGCGTGAAACATTGTTACATTTATGGCATCAGAGTCAAATAAATACTGTGATTTAAATTGAGAAAAAGTAAAGAGGCTTCTATAATAAATCATTTTAATCAGTCATGGGTTAAACAGGTTGAATCAAAAGTCAAATATTTTTATTCATTTTATTCAATTCAAATCATTCAAACAGTTCTTGGACCTTCATGTCCACTTTCAAACAAGTAGTTTGACATTCAGGGAAATACACTTCGGATGAGGTTTTTACAGTTAGTTTTCTTGCTGAACGTTATGGAGACACAGCCAGCCAGTAAGGTCAGCTCAAAGACTGAAAACAGGGTGAAACAGTTGGACTTTGTGCCTCTCAAGCTCAGCAATTGACATCTAATTGTTTTAATCCATGCAAAAAATGGAAGCTTTTCCACTTTTCCAGTATTCTTGACATGAGAGTAATTTCATGTAACTCTTGACAAGAAGATGAATATGTGTATTTACCATAAATATTACTTTTATGATATTTAATTACATTTCAAGTCGCATCCGTTTCACGGTAAAAGCTCAAGTCACATGAAAAAGTCCTGATAATCTGTGTGAGAATATAACAGAAGAAATACGATGAATCAGCAGGGAAGAAGCAGCAGATGACCCGCCGGAAATGACACGTCATAAATGTTCACGCTCACAGGCCGCCGAGTTCACGGGACACTTAAGTGTCAACATGAACACATGTTCATTTTTTTTGCATCTATGTTAAATAGTGACTGATTTAATGCACCACAGCTGTAGAGCATGCCAAGTGACACAGACGCGATGTTTGTGGACGACAGTACACGCACTGGTCTGGCTGACGTAGGCCTACTGGTTGAGGATCCGGTTCACCGGAGACCATTTACCTGCAGACACGTGTCTGCTGTTTGAGACTGTTCATCTGTGAGGAGACCAGCTTGACCGAGGAGGCCGAGTGGACTCGTTATATTATGGAGAAGGTGATCCGGGACGGTGGAGGACTTCAGACACGTGAGTACAACAACACACTGCTGATGATGGAAGTCAACAGCCACTTCGTTGCCCAACAACCTACCTAGTTGCATGGGTGCTTCTGGTATGTACACTCAACAATCTTTCCTATAGGCTTGGAATTAGTTGAGATTATTGTTGTTTCTAAACGAAGCTTTCAGTCCTTTTTTTGTCAATAGCTCGTTTTGTTTATTTATTTAATTGCGTTTTAATTCTTGCTACTGAGGAAGGCAGTTTTCATCATCCCAATCTGTTGTATGCACAGATTGCAGTGTCCGTCTGTTGGCTTGAAAAGTTCTCTCCTTGCTGATGTTGTTCCACTCTAAATTCTACATTCAATGAAATCTATTTTGTAACTTAAAGATGTTAAAGAAACAGTACCGTTTCAGATTTAAGGTGAGCAAAGAGAATATTTCCCCCTTCAGAAGCACGTCTCAACTCGCGTCCTTCCACTGTCAAACTTGTAACATCCTGAGGATATTTGGTTGATGACGTAAGTCAGATGTACCACAGACATGGTATGAGCTGGTTGAACACAAATATAGATGCTTAAGCGAGTCTGCTTTTCTGTTTATAGATTAAATTAATTTACTGTCAATAAGACAGAAAAATGACAGTCTTTTCATTCTTGAGTCCATGCATCCAATGACTTGATCAGTTTGAAGCTCTCCTACTATCCACAGAACACATCATGCCCAAATCATCATTACATTTTGCCACTTCTTATTTACTTAGCGTTTAGGGATGGTGGGTGAGGAAAATGTCACGAGCCTCAGTAACACCCACTATGTTATGACAACATGCCTTTTATGTCGCGCACTTAAGGCAACTGAGTCACAAAGTGGTTCTTTTTACAGTAATAACGGTCCTCGGGGCTCATCTGATGTGAGACTTGATGATTTTCTCTGCTGCGTGCAGCTAAATAAAGAGCAACAGGAGCCGGTGTGAGCAGCTAGAAGGTGAACGCCGTACAACGTGAGTGGCAGAGCATGTGGAGGAGAGAATGGATTGTCGTGGGCCTCAGGGCCATTAGTGCATTTCTAAAGAAATTAAGTTCCTTCAGGGGAGCACGGAGGGTTTCAATTTACAGAGCTTCTGTGTCGTGACGTGTGGTTTGACTCATATGATCTTCCGCTGTTGTTAATGTTGCCACCTGTCACGCATCCAGTGGATTAAAACACACAGACATTTGTTAAATGATTTCAAATCAATACATAGTTGATCACAAAAAACAAAGGGTTCCTTTTAACTCCATGCAGTGGTGGACTGAGGGAACTGGATGTGTCAGCAGTCGAGACATCAGGTGCTGCTTCTTTCTTCTGTGGATGCAAATGGAAGGCAGACCTCGACTCCAGGTGCGGCTGAGTGTTACACATCTCCGCACGTGGCCATCAAACAAATCCATTTGTTATCCATTTGTACAATTTATTGAGCTGTCAGAGGTGAGCGGGCCTGCGAAAGCCACAAATAGGGACTGTCAGGTGGGAGATGGAGAGAGAGCTCTCCGGCCCTCCGTCTCTTCCGCATCATTGGAGGAAAGGTATTTCCATCAGACCTGATAGATTAAGTAGGGGGTACAGGTGGCTCATTGGAAACTACACCGAGGCTCGGCATGGACAAACAAATTGTTGACAGAGATTCAAGTCCTCTTGTTGAACAGGAAACCACTGGCAAGTTTGATTACAGGGACATTGGAGGCATGATATCTGTTACTGTGAATTTTCAGATACAGAACTGTTGGCGAAAGTTGTGCTTTATATTGGAATTTGTTACTGCATATGAACAAAACCTGACTATTAAGATATGGAGCAGCTGAGTTGAGCAGCTGAGTTGAGCAGCTGAGTTGAGCGCTGAGCGATAATGACGAAGGGAACATGAATCTCTGTACTGTATTTTAGAATGGAATAGAATGACTTTATTAGTACCAGACTGGGAAATGATTATTTATGATTCATGTGGACCGACCTCCATCGCTAGAGACATGCTATAGCCTGCTATAGCCTATAGAGTTGTGACATCTTATGCAGTGTGTGGATACAATTTGCTACTCTTATTCTAACTATGTAATGAATTGGTTCATCCACACACAATTGCCAAAAATCTGATCTTGCTTATGCACTTCCCCTCTGCGATGCTGCTTTGCCTCTTGAGTAATTATCATCCGCCCATTGCCTTGCCAAAAGAGCACAGGCCAGTCACGTTAGGGGTGCTAATTCTCTGTTGTCCAAAATGTCTCAGACCGAGAACTGATATTAGAGCCCCCTAAATCCGAAGGCTGAAGAAGGCCTACTGTTTACCATCTGGTTGTGGCAGCCTGGCAAGCCTGAGTCAGGGCGATAATTGATGAGAGCAGCGAGAGCAAAGGCGCCAAGGGCCCCGCCTCCTGGCCAAATGGCATACTAGGGGCCCCTGAGAGTGGCAGCTCCTGGTGTGCTGTCAGGGTCATCAGCTGCAACCCTGTAACTCTGTAATTGTACTCCAGCGCCGGCCTTGCTATCTGTCCTAAACCTTGAGATAGAAATTCAAAATATAACAATGTTTGAATCAGGAAACAACCAGTGAAAACAACGGCATAGTGACTTTCATTAAGGGTGGAAGTTCATGTAAAGAGATTCTGCTGTTAGACGTTACATTTGCTCTCCGCTATGGGACCTAGACGATGACCTCGCGTCCACCACTGAGATGATCCAAGCACGCCATGGTTACACAGTGACAGCAGGCCGGCTGCTTCCCCTTTTCCTGGAAGGGAAGGCGTGTGAAATCGCCATTCAACCGAAGACTACTGTGTCCTCGTATCGAATCAAAGGGCATTAGAGGACCTGAAAGAACACAGGTGCATGATTGTTCTTGCCGGATATGAATGCATCAACTCGGTGCCATTACCCCAGCAGGAGCTGCTATCTCCCACTGCTCCGATGACAGAGCGACCTGTGTTAAGATGTTACATAACTGTCAGGAAGCAAAGTCCGATTGTGTTTTGTAGAGATTTGATATTTGGACATAAGGCGAAAACAAGGACATCATTATATTTATATAACATTACAACTTGACTGAGTTATTTTTCCCTTAGTAGATGTATGCTGGGCGTGGAAAATAAAGGTCACAGTTGCATCCTGTTTTTCACAGTGCCGATGATGAGGTAGTCCATGGAGGATGAGGTTATGTTAAGTCACTGGTAAGAAAAAAATAATGTTCAGCTACAATGAATGGACCTTTGTTGATTATGATTCCCGAATGAACTCCATTTCCTTCACCTCTCCCCGTACGCTAATTTAGTCTCAGGTGTTAGCAGATAAGTGGAGTTACCAAGGGGCTTCAGCTCAGTCTATTGTTTCCACTTACAAGTTTTTTCTCGAAAGAACCTGTTGATTTTGTGGCACTGGAAGTGCATTCTCCCCAGTGGCTAATTAAGACGTTTAGGGCTGCAGATAAAACCTTAACTTGACACAAGCTTTAATTTCGAATCAGGCATTCAAAGTGGCTCCTGCTTGGGCCAGGCCAGCAATGAATAGGTGATCAGGTATTTACCATGACATCTCTGCTTTATTGCATACATCTGCCCAATTAGCAAGTCTCATGGTACCAACTTATTTACATTCTGAATATTTCATCAACATTTCATGAATTTTTCAAATTGAGTGGTTGTATGACATACGTAGACGTATATTTAAACTTTCTAAAAATAAATCTAGTTTTTCTTTACTGTAAAACTTAAAGTCAGGTTATGTACCGGCTGTTTTAGGGCATGTCGTAGTGTTCCTACCCTGACCTTTTGTTGTGCTTTGCTTTTTGGTGGACCTCAAGCATTTTCCCAAGTCTAAACGTATGTACTTTCATATCCACTTGATGAGTTATGGACGCCACTCTACTGGTCAAAGTGGAGGTTGCTGAGCTGAAAAATGGACTGCAATCCAGTGAGCGGCTCATCGAGGATCTCGTCCGGCGGCAGACTGAGCCGTGTTCCCGGCTGGCGTGTCTCGAGCCTTCGGGTGGCAAACGGCGCCTGGCCTTGGATGCAGCGGCTGCTCCTGCTGATGTCCCTGGCCTGACTTCACCTTGTCCCCCCTGTTGGGCGTCTGTGGTTAGGGGTTGCAGAAAAATCTCTCTCTTTCTCTGTACAACTCATCAAGTGTTGGCAGTGATGACATCCCATTTACGAACTTCTTCTCTCCTCGGGCTGTGCTTCCCCCAGAGCTCATCCTCTCCCCAGTTCCACCTCCTGCTCACCACACCTGCCAGTTTTACCTTGTCTACTGGGCTCGCTGTCCCTTTTATTGGGCCCCACAGGTGAAAACGTCCCCGTTTGTCACTCCTTCAGTCGGTCGCCTGTTCCACTCGGTGTCGGCTCCAGTGTCTTCCTCTTCTTCACAACAGCCCCCTGTTACTATCTCAGTGCCTCTCCCCCACGCAGGCTTCGGTGATTAATCACCTCACCTGTGCTCAGCCAGCTCGTTAACGGTCGGCCATTTTCTCAGATCAAAGATTTAAATTTACAAAAGCAACCCTGAAACTGAGCAACCTGGGATTTGAATCGTTGGAGACTCTATCATCCGATGGGTGAAGCTTCCTGGTGCTTTTACGTATCTTTCAGGAGGCAAGACAGCTGATTTTTTTGGCAATGATTCCAGCTCTCCTCGACATCCATCCCTCTGTCCACACTGTGATAGTGCACGCTGGCACAAATGACATCATGTCCAGGCAATCCATTAAGCTGCATTATGAACTTGAGCTCTCTGGCCTCCACAGTTGAAAGCCTGGGGAATTTTATTTGAATGTTATTCATGCATATTTAAACAAATTGCCGACAGCAAGGATGACATGTTTTTATTTGACTTGGATACTATATAAGGGATATTAAATTAGGCACTAGAATGTGGTACTTTAAGTAGTACAATATTTATATTTTACTAAACTGGACCACATGTACTACACACTGTATGTACTAAAAACGTTAAGGTAGAAAGGTGTATATACGATACAGACAGACACACAAGGGGGACACTTTTAGAAATAGTCTATTAATCCAGAACTCTAAAAACGCACAGCCTTAGCAAAAACATGTCACCCTGCATACAGATAAACAGCAGTAGCCAAGGGCCGACACAATGACTCCAGTGGAGCTGGGAGGCTGCCTGCGAGGATGCATTCAGCCCAGGCAGGTCAAATCTATTTCTGGATGAACTGTCCTCTGTAAAAGCACCAAAAGTCTCAGAGTGCACAAACTGGAACAACTAATAAGAAGTGCTATCAAGCTCTGTGCAACACTCAATGTCAGTTTCATCAGTTTTATCTCAGCAGTGTCCTCCTTTTTGTATTTCCTCTCCAAGTAATCCTGCAGTACTGAGCCGGTTCCATGATTTTTGTCATCATACCATAGAGTAATACGTTTGAAGAGGAGAAGACGGTTATGCCATCAGCTTGACCTACATTGTATGGACATTTAGTCATGTGATCTGGGTCACAGTCAAGAACCTGTGATGTGGCACTTAATCAACATGCATGTTTCTCTTGAAAGATCACATTCACTCTGCAGTAATGATTTGAATGCCTTAACAGTCTTGAGAATAAAAAGCAGAATTCAACTTTGGAATAAATAAAGCATGCAAACGAGGTCAAGACATTCATTTATTGCTACATTGAGGTGACAAAGGCACATGATCTGCAGTAAAGTGACTTATATGACTGAGTGGAATGGTGAGACTCATTTCATGAACAGCTGTTTAACAGCAGTGTGCTGTATCATCTCTGAAAACACACAAACATCTTCAAGTGGATGGGCTATAATCGCAGAAGACCAGGATCTATCCTTCGCTATACTCTTAAGCTAAAATCTCAAAGTCAAGGCTGAGAACATGATCGGCCAAACTAAGACTGCAATCTGCAAAATTGTTACCACAGTCCAACAGTCCTTAATTTGCTTCATGATATGCTGGTAGTCCATTATCGGTATGAATCCATGGACCCGTCTTTATGTCAAAGGTGCAGCTGATGGGAGCATTTTTACATTCAAGCATCATTTGAATAGCATTGATAAACATTATTAGTGGACAATAATAAACTTATTAATAAAATGTCACCTTCTGCATCATAATAGACCACATGCTCATCATTGCAAGATTACTCCGGGAACATGACAGTTAGTTCAGTTTAACCTTACAGTAGACTGCATATTCAAATGCAATACATACATGCATTATCTCAACAACTTTTAGATAGACTGTCCAGAAATTTTGTTTCAACAATCATGGTCCTCAGTGGATGAATCCTTATGATTTCATTTTATGATTTTTCCTCTAGCGCCACCATGAGGTTCACACTTTTGAGTGAAATGACTCGACAACATGAATTGCCATGACATTTGGTCCAGGCAAAGGCTAAATGAAGATGGTTTATGTCAAGCCAGCATAACATCAGCATGTTAGCATTGTTATTGTTTGACATAGATGGTTAGATAGATAGATAGATAGATAGATAGATAGATAGATAGATAGATAGATAGATAGATAGATAGATAGATAGATAGATAGATAGATAGATAGATAGATAGATAGATAGATAGATAGATAGATACTTTATTGATCCCGAGGGGAATTCAAGAATTTATGTTACATTCGTCTCATAGGCCTGCTTCTATCCGTAATCTGTTTTGCCATTGTATTATCTGGATATTGAATTATGCCTTCCCTCCTATGGATAATATATATGCTTTGAAGGCAGATCACCAATTCTAAGGACATAACACCTGTGGATCCAGGCATTGTGAAGCTAAATCTAGAGTGGTATTTCTGGCTTTTCAGTACCTGACCATATTGAGACGTTACCATTACATGACCTTATTATAAAAAGATGTGGCGATGATATTTCTTTATGATGAAAAAGATATGTCTGTATCAACAGGATAGTCTCCTGCCACTGAGAGACACCCAGGAGGAAGTGTCACTCTGTTGATGAATTTCAGCCATGTTTAGATGAGTGAATGGCTCTCACTGCTGTTTAAAGGACCTGCTGAGGGTTTGATGAAGCCGGATGGTGAACAGTGAGAAAGGTGGAACCGGGGCAATGTTTCTCTCACCTCTACTGTTTGGCTCAGTTTTGGCCCTGCTGAGATTTATATTGGCAATTAAAATTAAATTTTGATCTTGAGGAGGAGAGACAACTGCATAAAGGGGTTTGTGTGGCTTTTTATACTCAAGCCTTGGCAGATATATATATATATATATATATATATATATATATATATATATATATATATATATATATATATATATATATATAGCGGTCAATAATCTAATAAAACAGCTTTTTCTTGTGGAGTTCTTTGGATTTTCTATTTTCCCCTGGCAAAGTAAAAAACCTTCTGGCATTATTATGAAACCTTGAGAAAGTCATGACACAATAGTAGCATAATTTGAACTTGCACTGTATTATGAAGCAGAACCAAAAATGCCCTCCATTCCTATGAAGCAAGCTCTTCAATCCTCCCTGAAACCTTCGGTAAGATTCATGATAACATTGAAGTCTTGAAATAGGACTCAGCATGGAGCCCTGTTCATACGTTTCATAAAATGTTTCTATATTTAATTATTATCATTATTCTATTATCAGCAGCATGAATTTGTTTATTAAGTTAATTTGTGGCACATAAAAATGGGGGATTTGAGTTTGTCTTTCAGACCTCACATAAAAAACATTGGCCATGTTTTTCTCCTTGAGTAATTATTCTATTCAAATAGCATATATTTCTCTCCAGGCAGAGAGTGCTTGGGCTGAATGGATGCTGCCACTGCATAATGGTCCTCAGACGTTTGTTTCCTTGGCAACGTGGGGAGGGCATGTGGAGAGGGAGGTATAAAAACACCGGCAGCTTCTCTCTGTCTTACTCTGAGGTACATGCACTCGCTGCCAATACAGACAGCCTCCGAGGAACTTGCTACACACTTTCTCTCCCTGTCACCTTCTGTCTCGGCTCATTTGGAGGCTCAGCTCCACAAGTAGCTGTTCCAAAATGATGCGACCGAAAGATTTACGCCAGGGCTCTGGCACTAAGACCTTCCTAGATGCCATGCACGGTGGCAAAGTTCACCTCGCACGCTTCATCCTGGACGCCTTGGACGGACGCATCATCAACTCTAAAACAGAAAACAGCCGCACCCCGCTCATGTACGCTGTTTGCCTCCAGGACCCCGGGACCAGGGCCAAGTTCACCCGGCTGCTGCTGGAGAAAGGGGCTGATGTAAACTGCCAGGACGAGGACGGTCGCACCGCCCTGAGCCATGCCTGTGAGATGGGTCACCTGGACGTGGTCAAGCTTCTAGTGCAGTTCAATGCTGACCCGGAGGTCTCTGACTCCTGGGGTAACAGCGCTCTGATGTACGCTGCCTTTTCTGGGCACAGCCAGGTTCTGGAGTTCCTGGTCCGGGCTTTTAAAAGACTGGGACTGAGGCTAGACAGAACCAATAATGCTGGTCATTCAGCCATCGAGGTTGCCAACTTCTTTGGGCACAACCAGTGTGTGCAGGTTCTAAACTTTCCTTGCAGGAGGAGTGTTTGCACAGATGACCCACTTGCTGATTCAGGCAACATCGGTGAAGAGTGCCGGCTGCCCGGCAGGCTCCACAGGCACGTTCTGGAGAAGTTCTCGAAGCAGCTGAATAACAATGAAGACCAACTGCCCGGGGTATTTCAGAGACAGCTGAAGATTGGAGACAGCAGCGGGCTGTGGAAGATCAGATGCCCCAGGAGCCAGTCTCAAGATGATAACCATCACCACAGCTGGGCTTTTCCTCCTCAAATAGAGAAAAGCAAGACTGAAGGAGATAACAGTGTTCTCTTCACTGCCAAACAACTGCAAAACTGCCAGCTGAGAGAGCTAAAAGCTAAAACACTGAACTCTCTGCCTGAGCCAAGCCAGAAAGATGTCAGCCGAGACACTGGACTCGGAGGTTTTCCTCTATGGGGAAAAGCAAAGTCGTTTAACCTGGACCTTCTGAGCAGCAGGAAGCAGTCCTATCAAGGTGATGTGCGTGACATGAGCCTGTCAGCTAGCAAATTAAAGAGAGCCTCGCTGCAGGATGAGAGATGCCTTATAGACAAGCTGGAATGTCAAGGGAACACCAGGGGCCTGACAAACGATGCTGACAAAACTGCCTCAGTGCCAAAGCCTCTTTTAAACGGCGGGAGACCGCCTGTGAGAGGACATGAGGAGAATGTGAAATCCCAGAGACAAGAGACTAATGACACAGCTCCATCTAGCAGAAGAGAGCAGCAGAAGCGGGGAAGCTTTGGCCCGACCGGCAGACACAACAAGCTGCTGTTTGCCAGAGGGGAGATGGAGAGCGGGAAGATCCCGAGCCGAATGCCGGGGTTCATGGGCATGGGGACGAGACTGCTGCGTCGATTCACCGCGCCGGAGTTCATGAGGCTGGTGATAGACTGTTCGTCTGGCTCCTCCAACGGCCGAGGGCGGATTTCCCGCTCGGAAACCTTCCCTCTCTCTCACACACATCAGCAGGTCAACAGCCAGCCGAGCGTGGACAGCATCAGTGGAGTGAAGTGCGAGTTCGAAAGCTGCTCATCTCAGTCTGCACTCGATTAGAATACAGACATTGTCTGGTCGGTAGGGCCATTTTTACAGCACTTACAATTTTGACAATGCAGTTTTATTGCTTGGTGATATATTCGATTTGCGGAGAGAAATAATAATCTTTTGCTCATGTTGCACTTCATTATTTCTTTTAATGTTTATCAATGAAAAAATAGTGCAATTGCATACAGCTGCATACAATTTTGCTAATCTATTAATGAAATGATTTATAAATGAACAATTATCAGTCTGTGAGCTACTGGAAAAAAATATTTTTGTTTCTTGCAAACACACACCGCGCACACACATCTATATATAGAAGATTTATATTGTATGGAATTAAATGTATTTGCTATTGCTTTTGTGTTTATAAGACATATTGTATGTATTTTGCTTAAATATATTCACTGTATCACTGTGCACTGTATGATTCAAGCTGAATACATAATAAATACTTTGAAACACCAGTGTTCGTGCATGTGTGTTTGTGTGCGAGTGTGTGTGTGTGAGGTAAAATGCAGAATTAAATTAACTTTGATTCAATATGCATCATTTATTGATTTATACAAAATTAAAATGTGTACTTCTCTTTTTCATGAATGATTCACACAGAGATAGAAATACATGAACCACGTCAACATGTATCCGTGTCAGAATACAAAGACTATGTGCAAAGTGTTTCTCAGCAGGTGGACATCCTGCAGCATCACATGCCAGGCCTGTGTGCTTTATCTAGGCAAACAAATGCAAATACAGTCATACACATCTTCTGGAGGAGCAATACACACTTGTATTGTGGTTTTTAAAAAGTCTGTCACAATACAAAGAGGGTTGTATCAGAAGCAAACACTGAGATGTCACCACACACACACACACACACACACGCACACACACACACACACACACACACACACACACACATCCATGTGCTCACTCATGCATGCACACACACACAACTGTACACTCACATTTCAGTCAAGAAAAGTAAAGTTTTAAATTCATCTCATATAATTTACTGCAGTAGATCAGCAGGTACCTAATATTCAGTATGTTTTATTTACAATATTAATGTATCTGTTTGTGTTTCAACTCCATACTTAATAATGAAACCTTGTTTGCAACTTCACATCATACAAACAAACCCACAACACTTTTTGGAAATAAAGAATAAATATGAAAAAGAGGAATATGTTCCTGGTGATCGTCCAACAGCCCAATAGTAGCAGCTGGGCTTTCATCTATACCCATGTGTTATGCTAATAAAGGAAAAAGTGTCTTTCATATCCCAGTGTGGTACATATTCAAGCATTCACATCAGGCCAGGTGTGCCTCCGTTTGGCCATGCAAAGAGTCTACTGTCAGTGTTTTTGCAGTGTACTGACAAGGTCGTTGTCCAGTTTCCACAACAGAGTGTGTGTGTGTGCAGAGGTAACGTTATCCTTCCTTAATAATGTCACAATGAGCTACTGTGGTTAGAGCCTAACAATAGCTTTATATGCTTTACACTGCTAGTAATAATGCCCTTTATGGGTACTATAAAGGATCTTTAGAGTAGCACATGTTCATTACATATAGTTGAGTGGATTCTTGACTTTTGCTCTCAGCTGATATGCACCATGTGTCGAATCCCACTGTATGTTACAGGAAGCCAATCGGTATTCTTTTGGAGAGGTGAGGAACTGCATGCTGCCTTTAACTCACTCCTAAAGTGCTTCTCTCATGCCTGAGACCATGCGTTGGCTCTCAACCAAACTTGCCGTCCTGCCACCGCCACTCTGGCAGCAACATGCTGTCTGGCTCTGCTTCTTTGGAGCTGATCTCCCGTTGGCTTGGGTGCGAGAGGGTTCGGACCCTGGTGCTGGTCCTCGCCTGGACAGGTCAGACTGAAGGTGGGTGTTGGGGAGCAGGAGCCCCTGGGGGTCAGCAACGGGACATGCGCTTGCGGTATTGCTCCACCAGCGGGACCAGGCACTGAGGTGAGCCGCTCTGCAGCAGGAAGGGGTGCTCCAGCAAGTCTGTGGCGCTGGCCCGCTCTAGGGGGTCCCGAGTCAGCATACGGTCCAGGAAGTCTTTTAGAACTGGAGAGATCTGAACCAGAGAGCAATGGGTACATATATTTTAACACCAAATAACACATTGCAGTAGTTATTTGTTAGAATGAATAAACTAGCAGCTCTTTGACAGTGTCCTTGGGTACAGCGGTGGTTTGAGCTTAAAGGAATACTTCTCCAGAGGAAACATGAATCTGTATAGAAAGTGGGTTGTATAGGTGGTGGAAATGTAAAATGCTGGAAATGGAATGTAAAAGACGCATTAGGGAACCTGAATATCTGCATTCTGATTATTAAGGCAAACAGAGCTTGTTAACTTCACCTAAGGGACCGTTCGGTATGTATGGAATGGACCACTGGAGGAAAATGGGGGGTTATGTCTTAATATTCTCTGTTGAGGGGGTGGGTCACCCAACAATTTTTAGTCTGGGGGGGCTTTTGTCATGAAAACAGTAACATTTCAAAGATAGTATAAGACTACATCTCAGCAACACATTATTTTTAAAGTTCTATGTTTGGCCTTTTATTGCGGGAGGACAACATCAGAGTGAAAGAGACAAGAAAGAGGGACGACGTGCTTTCAAAGAGGGCTGCAGGGCGGATTCCATCCCGGGACCGCTGAAGGGAGCCTCAGTACATGGGACGGTAACTCTACCACTGAGCTATCAGCGCACTTATCAGATTCATTTAATCAATCAGATCTAGTAGTACTCTCATGATGGGGCAGTCATAAGACTATTAAATTACGCATCCACCCAGTCTGTGAGTTTTTGCGACTGGAGATGTGAAATATTAATAATCAACCATTCGTCACTCAATACTTGTGATGTGATATATTGAGTTGATAAATTGTCCGGGGGAGGGGTCATATTAATTCCGCCATGTCGATTGCAGGGTCATGTTAAAATAAATGATATTGCTGCGGGGTTATGCATAAAGTGATCAAGGGTCTGAAAATCCCCCCTAAATGCATTTATTTGGTCTAATTTATAAAGTATATGTAATGTGTGGATATGTTTTCAATAACATGCATATGACAATTCTTCAAAATAGCTAATTTACATATTCAAGAAAATATAAAGTGATGTGGAAATAGCAGTAAAACCAGGAATGTTCTTCTACACACAAATGTGCCCTTCTGGTGATCCGTTGATGAGCACAATTGTGAATTGAGGCGAGATGGTTTGTCATTTGAGTGGATCCCCAGAAATATATATATATATATATATATATGTATGTGAAACATTTCGCCCTTAAAGACAGCATATATCATGAGTATGTCAATCTTTTCTCATACCTGGCTGACATTGCGCACAGTAGGAGCAAGCTCATCCCTCAGTCTCTTCATAGCTGCTACAGGGGTTTCACTGAAGTACGGGGGCTCTCCATCCACCATCTCCACCACCATGATGCCCATCGACCAAACATCCACCTGGCGCACCATCACAGAATTAAATTATGTAACAGATCTCAGCACAGACTGCCGCCGTTGGCTACATGAGCGAGATCGCCACAGTTATTCAGCGTGACAGCATTTGAATGTGTGCCCTCACCTCGGTGCCATATGGTGATTTGGAGATGACCTCGGGAGCCATCCAATAGGGTGTTCCCACTAAAGATTTCCTCTTGGGGATGTCCTTGCTGATCTGAGCACAGAAGCCAAAGTCTGAAAGCTTGACCTGTGGAGAACAAGAGAAAAACCTTCCTGTCAAGAGAAAGAAAGAAAGAAAGGAAGGAAAGAAAATAAAAAGAATGCATCATACCCTTCCGTCTAACGTGAGTAGGATGGAGTCGCTCTTGATGTCTCTGTGGATAACTCCCTGTGAGTGGAGATAGGCCAGGGCTTGCAGAACAGCTTCACACACTGTGGCAATCTGTTCCTCACTCAGCCTTCAGGATAACACACACACACACAGTTTAGACGCACACAAATACATTTTACATGAATAACATACTTTTACGAGTTATGACAAATCAACAGCCGAGAAAGTTGAAATCCATTAATCACAGCGCATTAAAGGCAACAATGAAGAGTGGAGGATTCAAAACAACAACTCCCACACAGCAGAATGACCAACAAAACATGTTCATTCCTCTGTAAACAGCTTTGAGACGAGCTATTCATCTTAATGTGACTTTTATATTTCATATTTTTTATCTATTTTTTAAGTGCAACATGAATGCATAACGGCTGGAAAACATTTTCAACCAGCAAGCAAGGTCACATACCCACTGAAACTGTATTCACTCACACAAGATTCTCATCATATTTAAGAAACACATGTAAAACTATGTCTAACTAAGTCTTCCTGCAGTAATTTAAGTTTCAGGCTTCCTAATTTAGGGAGAATGTAATGAGTCTAAAAAATGAATTTGACACCAGACTGAGGCCAGGAAAAACAGAAGGAGAAAAGGACTCCTTATTCTTGATTGTTCTGTCAATATACTGATTAACTTTGTGTTTGACAAACTGGCTGTGACAGTTGGCTCATTTTATATGTCATCTGGCTCGAGAGAAATGTTTTTCATCCCTTTGAGTCAAGCGATCTAACCCTGGTGTCATCCCATGGAGAGCGAGCCAGCCATCTGTTAATAATATAAAATACATTGACAGCTCAAAACAAAAACACCCTGACAAAACTCTGCTCTGCTGGTGATAGTTTTCCCTTATTTTTGCTCTACTGGACAAAGTGACACCATCAGGGAATCAGATTTCAACCAAAATGGACTTCCCACATGGCATCTAAACATGTCCATAATGATTATGTCATTGCGTTATTACTTTTCCCCAAAGGAAAGCATCCGACTTGGAGTGGGAGAGAGGGATGAATGACAGTCTTTGTGCTGCTGGTATCAGCTAATCACTCAGCAGTCGATACCACACTACCCCCTTGTGGTTGATTTAGTTATTAAAGATGATATCATAAACAAACAGAAATACACCAATGCAGCTTTCTGAAGGGGGACCAAGATGGTCTCTTGGTGGTGTTCGTACCTGGTCTCAGATACTATGTTGGTCAGTGCTCCACCTTGCAGGTACTCCATGATAACCCACAGCTCCTCCTCCACCAGGGCTGACTTAAACATCTCCACCACATTCCTGTGTTGATAGTCCCTCATGATGACCACCTGCAACACAAAAAAATACTCACGTTAGAACCAAGATCTAGGCACACACAGCGTCACTCCAGTGTTAAAGGGCTACTCAGCAATTTAGCGTAGATCTTTCATAAAGTTGGTGACTTGTGTAAGACAAACAGAATGATCGAAATGTTTACTCTTTATTGTGGATCAGACTCTTATCCCGTCTAGCAAATACCCACATCTTTCAACGTCGACGAGCCCAAACTGAGATAACCCTGGTGACATCATCAGGGGTTGTTTTCTCAAGCTTAAGCTTCCCCCACAACCAAAGAAGATATCAACTGTTTTTACAGACTGAGTAGTACTCCCAGTGATGAGAAAACTGAACATCATGTGTAAAATCATCATAGTACCCCCTGAGGTAAGCATAAAAGGAAATCAGGGTTTATTTCAACCTGGCATATTTCCCATAAATGTAGCTATTATGACTCTATGAGTCATAGGAACTTGGCACTTGCCGCCTGTGTTGTAGATTCAGGGAAACGAGCCAAAATGGAGGCTCCAGGTGGAGACAAGTTTTTGAAATTTTGAAATCATGTTTATTTGAAAAGCTGTAACAGCTTGCCTTGAATATGTCTTATTCAGTGCGACTGCTTGTTTCCCCAGATCTCGAAAACGGAAGTTAGCACGACCCATTGAGGCGCATTTATAGAAAATACACCAAGTTGAAACAAACAAAAATGATCCATTAAATGCTAGACCGGAAAGAATAACAAGCCTGAATCCTCCTTGTGTTGCGTTTGTTTGTAGGAATCATTTTGTGCCTCGTTGGATATTGTACCTCATTAAAGAGCAGCTCTCTCCTCTGCTGCCGCCGCAAGTCCATCATCTTCACCGCCACCTGCCTGCCGCTGTGCTTCTCTGTAGCAATGCACACAACCCCCGTCGAGCCCTCCCCAATCTTCACAAAGTTCTCCAGATAAGACCGTGGATCGCCCTTGTCTACCACCATCTGCAGGGCCGCCTTAAACTGCTCATGGGTCACCTTGGGTGGGTCTGGCGGTGGTCTGGGTGAAGGGTGTTGTGGGGGCCTGAAAGCAGGGGAGCAGGTGCCTGGTGGACTGGTGGCTAGTGAGCCTGTAGGGGAGGGTCGAGGCTGGGAAGGGCTGTCTTGCCGGGGGTAGGGAGGATTGGGGCATCCGGAGTGTCTGAGGAAGGTGTCAGGCCCGTTGGGCCTCAGCCCCATGTTAGGAGACAGGCCCAGTGTGTAGCTAGCCGAGGAGCGCACAGTTCGCTGGGGTCTGATGCCGCCCACAAGAGGACTACTGTTGCCAGTGGGCAGGAAGCTGGAGTGGTACCTCACTGCCGACTCTGCCTGCACAAAGAAAGAGAAAAGTGTGAAGAACAATTATGGGAGGGAGCGGAAAGAGAGTTGGCCGCCTGCCTGGGGTTGAAGACCTGCTTTAAAAGTGAATGTAAATCACGTCCTTCCCTCTCACTCTGCATCCACTTCATCTGATATGGCCCATGTAAAGATGGTCCTTTGGACCCAAGTGTCCCGCTGAGATCTTGCCAAACACACCATCTCTCAACTTTTACAACCACACTGGCACTTTCAACCCACATTTCACTTTTTAACTCTGGAACGAAATAAAATAGTCAACCCCAGAGCCTTAATCACCTTTAGTGTAAATCCAATCAATATGCTGCCTCACTAAAGTTTCCACAACCTAAGCATCAAAATGATAGCGTGACCAAAAAAAAAGTCTTAAGGTGCTAGTAATATGATGTACATAACGTTAGTAAAGATATGCATATATTATGTGTTCTATGAATAATGTATTATCAGTGCACTTCACAGCCATAAAGATGTGCAAAGGAACTGCTGTAATGTCAGACTTACTTTCAGGTCGTAGGAGGAGAACGGCCTCCCGGGGCTGTTCTGGGAGTGCATGTACATTGGTAAGTTGGGCCGGAGCTCCATGGTGACGGTCGCTGGATCGCCATGGGGCTGCTGTACAGTCATAGCTGGGCTGTAAAAACAAGCTATAGGTCTCTGAGTCGGTGGCATTCCCCTCGGAAGCTGGAAATCTCTCTTCCATATCACTCTCTCCTGAGGGCTGCCCACCTCGCCGCTCATATAGGCCCCGTGACTTAGCACAGGGATGTTCTGGGACTGAACTGGTTGCGAAGGTCCCTCCAGCGAGCTGACGCTGACCTCATAGGTGGACTTGGCCTTTGGCAAGATCCCATTGGGATGCAGGGTGATGCTCTTCTTCATGCCCAAGTAGGGAGTGTTGGTTTCACTGTGGATGTTCCTGGCCCTGTCCCTCCACTGGTCTTCACCCGCATACTCGTCGTCTTCATCATCCTGGGTCAGGCCCTCGTACTGGTAAGTGTCTCCCTCGTTCACTTCCCCGAGCCTTCCCAGTGACTGAGCCCTCTTCCTGGCTGACGGGCTGCTCTTCCTCAGAGAGTTGGAACTGGTCACAGACAGGCGGTTCATATCATTGATCATGGCTGCGATGTAGTCTCCGTGACCGATCATGCTCCCCCGCACAATGGTCTGAAAGAGGAGAGGCGTTTATCTTTATCACATTGTGCTTGCCATGATCAAATCACAGAAAGATTTTTAGGATTGAAAGGAATAATGAGGGTGATATAATCATTGCTCAGAGCAGGCAAGATAAATTTAGACTTGAGAATCTGTAAATGACTTTATCATTCTTCAAAGACAGAGATGTAAAGCATTTCCCCAGTGGCTCATTCTGAAAATACTCTGCCAGTGCTACCAGGAGACACAGAGCCTCTACGACTGTTCCTGTGTTGCAAAATTCAGATATAACACGTACCAGTTCCTGTCTCCTTTTAGATGGTATGTATAGATAGCAGGCATGCAAAGGCAAATCTGCCCTGACAGAAAATGACCAAACAACATTTAGCCAGAGTAGTGTTGCAACTCTGTGAGAGAGAGCGTGTGGTGGCTCATTTGTTACTCATGTTGAGTGGAGTCATGTTCAGTTCACAGCCAGTCAACAGACTCTCCTGTTTCTCTGGTTGGGTGCCATTACATCTGCAAAGGGGTTAGAGGTCAGATGAAATCTCACTTACCGAAGCACCTCTGTGAGAGGAGAGAACGGCATGTGATAATGGCCTTGGTCACACAGCCTACTCTGGAAAATGTTTGTTTCGCTTTTTGCATCGTGACGTTCTTGTGTGTAACACGGCGCTCATCTCGATGACACTATTAAAAGCATAAATCCGACCTAAATGCTGACATATTGCTTCTCATATTGAACAGCACTAATCACATCAGGGAATAAATTAAACGTTGGTGGGTTTTTTTCTGGTGAGTCGCAAACAGAATCGACCGTATGCTACAAGAAGCGCAGAAATCCTGAGATTTGCAGGCTTTATCACTAACTGGCACCCCCTCTGCTGTACCTGCACTTTTTTATCCTTTCTGCTTGACATCTGTGGGAAGGCACCACGGACTGTTATTAATTGCCTGCATGCAGTAATAAATCTTCTAGTCCCTCCGGGTATTCAACGTTGTACGGTCAGTGTACACAGCGGGGTCATTATCCTAGCCCCATGATGGATAAGAAAGCAAAAAGATAGGGAGGGGAGCAGGCCATCCTTCCACATTGTCATTAGAGGATTATGGTATTTTTTGAGACAGCGATTCCCTCTGCAGCACCAAAGGACCCTTCTGCATCACTACAACAGGCAGCACATCCTTCTGCATCAGTCTCTCTGAGATTATATAACTCATGATAGCATAACGAGGGCCCGGTTGAATGGTGTGCTAGTCATTAGTGATCAGTTCAAGGCACGGTCAGAAGATCAATGAAGAGTTGAGTACCTTCTTTGGCCTCAGCTCCACCTCTGTGATCCTGGAAGGGTCCACCATGGGTTTGGGCCTGCGCAGGTTCTCTATCAGGCTCTGCCATTGGGTCGGCAGGCCCACAAAGCAGCCACGCTTGGAGTCAAACGAGGTGTGGACGCGGTGCTCAAAGTTCTTGGGCGCTGATATCTCAGGCCTCTTTTTTTTCTTCTTGCGAAACATCCTCAGCTCCACAAGGGCGACAGCTTGCCTGCTTCAAACTGTTCCTGTAAGGGAAAAAGTATTGAGATTTTAATAAACTGCCTTCCATAATACAGACGGCACATGTTCAATTGAATATAATCTTGACGTTTGAATTCAAGCAAATCTCTTCCGCCCCGGTGATCAAAACGATGTTGCCACTGACCACCACTCTCCTTTCTCGTCCACGCTCTGACCAAATGCATTTAAATGAAATCTGACAACGGAGGTTCTTTCCACGTGGGAGAAAATATTCAAATAGCTGGTTTCAAAGCTGTTCCGTGTCTGACTTGTGCATGTCCCTGCACACGGCCTTGCTGGCTGTCATTTGTGCCTCTGAGAATGGCTCCAAGGAGAGTGGATGGATTTGTAAGCACATGTGTAATGAAGGATATCTGGTCAATCTTATTCATTCTCTGTGCCATTTCAACTGATGAGCACGTGGCCGGGCTGGCCAGCGCCTACAGGCTTTCAGTGCATTAGCAGGATGAGTACAACACACAGACATGCACATACACATACATAAATACTATGACAGGCTATCCTTCATAAACCCTTTATAACTCGTTTATATCCTGTCCTAATTAGTAGCTTGTCTGCCCTTGATTGCACGGAGGGTAACCGTTTAATCCTTGGATGGATGGCCATGCGTTTGGCGAGCCATTAACTCTGGTTTGCTATATGTTAAGCATTCATGTGTAGTGAAATAATTGAATAATTTTCATCTCATTTCTGCAGTTGCACAGCTGTACTGGGAGTTAAGCACTCAAATTTGAGTCTCATGATTAGTATTAATACTGTTTCATGTAACTTACAGTATGGAAGATGATATTTTGACACTTTTGGATGGATTGGTTAAAGACACTTGTGGCCCCATGAGGCTGATCACTTTGAGCCTCTAATCTTTTATCCAGTGCCATCATCACTAGATTGTCAAATCATTTTGTTTGTTACCAAATGCCAATTAAACTAATGTCATTCCCATCAGCCTCAGCTTTACTTTGGCTTTACTACTAATTAATGAAGATAAATAATAAAAAACGTGCTCAACTAAAGAGAAAAAAAGAGCCATGGGATGCATGTAGCCAAAATATACCTGCTTCTCAGCAACATGCTAGCATTATCATGTGAGCATGCTGGCATGGCGGTGTGACCATTTAGCTCAAACACCACTGTGGCTACATACAGCCTCACAGAGCCACCTAGACTCTAGACGCCTACACCACTTCCTTCCCTTTTGATATACCAGAAAAGGATTTAGTCCCAATACAAAGTGTGTCAAATGCAGTATGGCAAAATACCAGGATGTGCCTTCTGCAATTTGCGTTATGCAAGCCAGCATACTATAATGTCCCACAATCCTCAGTGAGGATATATGATCAAGAGGGTTAAAGGTCAAGGTGCAATTTTATGTCCCTATGTAATGCATACTGCATGCAATAGTATTCTGTAAGCGCATCTGCAGTACTAAAAGTATAAAGAAACAAGATGTGGCGTTAAATGCAGTGCTGTTTACTTTAGCATAATGTAGCACTCAAAGGCCCTGATGTGTCCAATTCAGAGCCCTGCAAGATGCCTATAGAATATCAGATACAATCTCCCATCATACACTGAGAAATGGTAGGAGTTGAGGAAATGAGTTTTGCAGTCGTCCGCGGCTCAGCAGGCGGTCACGCTGACAGCCTCTCCACCTCCGCCCTCAGACAGCACGGCTCTAATCGCCATCAACGACGACTGTTATGAGCTGTGTCGGTGACTAAGCCCCGCCCACTGGTCACATCAGCTAAACCTGCCTCTTTAAAGGAAGGTGGGGGATAAGGATAGGGGGGTGTCACCCTCCAAGGATAATTCAATCACAAGGCTAATATGCTAAGTGTTGCATAAGCGTATCACTCTGTGCTCTCCCCATGTACATAATGTGGTGCCGGGAAGGACTTTAATTTCATCTGACAGGGACTTTATGGTGTGAGGGCTCTCAGGAGGTGGGGAGAGAGTAGTTGGGGCCAAAATTACAGTCAGACTTAGATGGATTCGAGAGACAGGGACTTAGTTTCCTTACTACAGACAGAGAAAGGCTTTTAAGCACCAATTGTGGCTGCTTTTTGAAAAAACGAGCGCTTGAGAACCAAGCTGAAGAACAGAAGATTGCAATCTCTTTTAATCCTGCTGCACAAGAGACTATCTACTTAGATAGCAGTTCAGCGTGCAGATGTTGGCATTGCCTGAACAAATATTTACGCATAGCGCTCATGTATCCTTTTACAAGCAGATCAATCAATATTTACTCATGAGTCAAATGTAAACTGCTACAGTCCTCCGCTGCCAGCAATAATGGGGTGATAACAGCACGATTGGGACTTTATCAAGCTTCATCAGTTCAGAGCAGCAGAGAACAGAACATAGCACAGCATTTATTATTCATTCTCGTTTTCCTAACCACTGAGATATAAGAGGCAAATAGTAACACACATATTTATTGATTCATCAAAAAGTTACTCCAATTATTGGTTTACATGCCTTAATCACATGCAACTGGCCTTATGTTGACCCCTCTTACTCCACCAAGCTCATGACTGTCTTGACAATATGCTATTGATTTCTAAATCTGTTGTATTATAAGTATGCACAGAGCTGGACTTGCACGGTGTACAATCACACTTTCTGGTCACATCCCGCTCAACTGCAGGGATTTGACCTTATGCCTCAGTGGCTTGTCTTGAATCTATCAAGTGCTGAGGCAAAACTCAGGCCGGCATGCTGTCAGGGATATGAAGCGCCAAAGAGGATGAGGTCACTCTGAAATTGTGCTATATTAGGTATTTCCATCTCTTAAACTGTGCAACTGAGCAAAAAAGAATGAAATGGACCCAAATGCATGACCTGAATCCACAAATCAGTGAGGACTGAAATCTGAGAAAATCCCATTAAGCTGTTTGCAGAAAGTCTGCTTGTGAAATCTGACAAAAACCAAACCATTAAAAAAAGAGAGCATGCAGATTGGGTAAAACAGCCCCACGTAAATAGATCCCATTTTCTCTGCAGGGCCACCACTTAATCACAGCAATATACCTCTATTCCAGTCTCAAATGAATCGCAGCCTTTCCCCCCAACTGAACAGAGCGTTCTTCACCTGACAGCGCGGCCTGGGCCTTTCATGTCATACAGAAATGCAAGCAGGCAATCCATACGTTTCCCACAGACAACACGAGGCGGAGAGGGCATGCTCGCATTCCTCTCATGTTCAAATCACCCTGAGCAGGTTGTGTTGTGGATGAGTGGGAGGGGATCCGGAGATAAGAGAGATATTGGATTTGCTCGATGTTAGTGCTCCGAGCTCTGTTGAATGATTTTTTTCCCCCCTATTTGCCCTGATTCCTGTTTCTATCTTTTTTGTTGGCATGCATGCAGAAATGTAGTGCGTGTGCAGGTGACAGTGCTCGCAGGATTAGTATGGTGTTCAGTCCTTCACTGATCTAATTTTAGGACATCACCCCCCCCTCCATCTCGCTAGCACCAGATGCGTGTTTATTCCGTACAGAGTTCATGTAAAATAGTGAGGATGGGAGACGATGCAGATGAGGTAATCCTCTTTTTGTGTTTGTCAGTGCACGTGTTGGCATAATCCATCAATGCTGAGTTACAGGGAGCTACATGTATTTCATAGTTAAGATAGTATCATGGCCTTACACACTTTTGGACACTGCAGTGCAGTGTCGGGGGCTTAGAGATTGCTCTTCTATCAGCTTCATTATGATGACCGTACTGCCCTTTGAGTGTAATGAGCCTGCCTCAAGAGGGAGAAAGGGGGGTCTTGGTTGGTCATCTCTTCCTTTTCCTTGTGCTTTGTAACACACACACACACACACACACACACACACACACCTACACACCCCATCTGAGGACATGAAAAAGGTACACAAGCGCTGGACGTGACCGGACAGTACAATGGCAGTGTTTATGATTTAAGTTGATGTCTGCTTTCTCTTTGAAGTCACCTCTGCATACATGGAAGGATTGTCAATAGGAGACGACAAGTGATGTAATAAACTGTGTTCAATGACATGGAATAACACGTTGCTGTCATGCATATTTCATGCTCGTGGCCTGATACATCACGGCACACATCTACTGCTGCTGTTATTTTCGCCCATTTTTTATTTTGCCCTGTTAGCGGTTAGAGGTGATGATGTTGGTCGGTTGGTTATTAGCAACTATAGGATGTATTGCCATGAGGTGTACAGAGGATGAATCATTTCCTCTAGCTCCACTTTGAGGTTCACGTTTGTGTTTTTTACGGAAATGGCTCAACAGTGGGTGAGGTGGGTCGCCTTGAATTTTCTACAGGATGAAAATCAATTATTTTGGTTCTGTTCATCGTGACCAAATATCAATTTTCCCTAAATGTTTGTTTATGACCAAATACATAAAAGAAAAAATAAAGAAACTCTCATGAGCCTCTGCTGTACTTTTTGTTTTCTGCCAATTAGCAAATGTTAGCATGCTTACATGCTAAACTACAATGCTAATATTAAACATGATACGTGTATAGCCTCAGAATGTTAGCATGTTAGCTTAAAGGTTGAGTAGGTGATTCTATTCAGAAACACTTTCTGTTATATTACTTGAAATCCACTCAACATGCCGATAGAAATGAATACATTAAAAGCTCTGACATAAAAAAAGTCATCTGTGGCCGTGGGAGGACTGTAAAAACTTCATCCAATCAAAAACATCCGGCTGGAGAATATAATTGGACGGCCTGCCTGTCTGTCAATACTTACTTCCTGATTGCACTGATCTGGAGGACTGGTTTGGCTTTCTGGGGGAGCGGCTTTGAACAGAGGTCTGAACGAAGGGGGGGATGCATTCAAAGTCAAAGTCTTTTTCCAAATTACCTTCTCAACCTTTAAGAGGCAGTTTAGTCAACAACGTTCAAAGTTAATTTACATGACAACAGCGTTTAGGGGAGCTGCAAACTAAAACATTTGAAACAGGGTTACAGAGTGATATATTTTGAATTCTACTATTTTGAACTCTGTAAACAATCAGTGCGGTCACATGGTAAGCTCCTATTGGTTTTTCCAAGAAATACGTTGCCACTCGACGAGGGTCTCTTCTAAAATCCCTGTTCACATGCCGTTGAATAATTCCGATAATGGTCAGTGACCTGGCTGACTCCGCTTCGTTAGATGGCGCTGTAGCCCTTTCTGCAAGACGGTGTTTGAACTACTTCCGGTACACGGCAACTTAAAAACAATAACAAACTATCTGGCGGCATACAGACAGACAGTCTCCTCGTACGTCCAGAAATGAGTTGTTGATTTCTTCGAAGCCATGGTATCGTTTGACTGTTCAACAACGTTACTATTTATGACGGTGTCTGCGCTTCCTTCCACTTCCGGGTGAAATCCCCGGTGAAAATTCTCGTTCACAAGGCGGCACAAGTCAGATAAACAACGACTCAAGCCAGGGGTTGCAGTCGGCTTCACATACCTATCCCTACACGTTTCTCATCCTGTACACATGAATTCGATACGGTTTTGATGGGTTTAAGATCGTATAAAGCTCGCCCATGTGACTGTCGTCATTGCGACGTGGACCTTTTTTTAAATGTTCCTGTTTCAGCTAAAAACCATTGTCATGTTAAGCTCAACTGTGCCTAAGTATAGACTCACAGAGCTACTAGCATGACTTTCCACTCTTGGTCTAGGATATGCACGACAATGAAGGAGCTACTCAGCAGCAGAGAGAAAATTCAGGCGAAGATGTGGGCCAGTTTTTACCTAAAGAAGGATAACAACAACTTTTTCAGTCCTCTCAGTATTTACATCCCTCATAAAAGCTCTACTCAGCGGTAAGGACACAATGTAGACCATACACACAAGTCAAGGACATGTGAAGTGAACGTTATTATGGACTAGTTCCAGTATATAGTAAAAAGAGTGTGCAAGTTCTGATAAAAAATGTCAGAAGCAAATGGTATTCATTGAAGTTACATCCGCATTTTGCATTTTGAATTCCGTTTGTAGAATTGGGCATTAAGCAGAGATGACCCATATTCACACAGAGAGTTCATTGATAGTGACATCTCGGGGTATTTCAAATGTCACATAACTCGCAGCGATGGGTCATGAGTAGGCTTTCCCTCAAACCTCTGTATAAAGTAGCACAAGTCGGAAATGGTTTGATGTCACAGAGCACTGCAATTATAAGTAAACAATTAAAGAGCTTGTCTGTCATTTCCCCATGCACTGAATGAGTAAGAAACGGCCTCAGGATTGGAAGTGTGTAGAAAAATGTGATGCCCGTGCCCAAAAAAACTGTGGGCTGTCACTTCTCCAAGGGCAGACATCTACACAGGAGTACACATCAGTCTTGTGTTAATATTGACAGGAGGATTCATGAAATGAGAGGTCAAGACGAGAGGAGACAGAGCGGGGGAGGAAAGGAGAGTCTGGACACTCAGCCATGTAAGTGAGTGAAAAAGAGATGAAAGCAAGAGGACAGAAATTAAAGTAAAGATGCTGATTAGGTGGAAGTTGTCAGTCCCCTGAAAATCAATCTTTGCACATTTTTGTTGTTTAATTTAGTGGCACGGTTTTGTGCACAGCAGCAATCTCCGGTCTGAAGATGTAACCTCTTTTCTCCGTCATCTTGGGCAGCTTTGTCTGAAGTAAACAAGCCACAGTGGAGGGGATTTGAGGACACTTGCATCATCGGAGCGTGTACATCTTTCTGTCACCTGACATGTTGGCGCGGATTCTCCGGGACGAGATAATGGACAAGAAAAGTAGTTTATTGTGCCCCGCAGCGAGGAGTGTGGACATAAATGCACGTCTCTATCTACTCCAAACACCTCAGCATAATGACACTGTAAAAGCAACACTTCAAGTGTCCCGGGGCTTTTTATGGGATGTTCGATTGATGCTGACACATCACTGGAAAAACACTCTGAAACTCAGGAAGTATTTTTTCGTGTTGCAGTGTAACAATATGTACGCTAAGGGCTCGTCAGGAGAGTACAGAAATGCAGCACTGACCAACACTCTGTTTAATTAAAGATCTTCTTGGCTCTCACAAGTGCTTTGAACAACTTGACGCTGTGCTGATATAGACGTATGATCACCCTGGACCAATGGTACAAGCCCAACTCTTCTCCCTTGGGTCTAATTTATTGATGCGCCAGGCCTCCGCGCAGGCTTTACTGTACGCTCTTATGAAAGCTTTGATTTATATATTTTTAGCCTTTTTTTAGCCTCATCACATCTCTCCCGGGGACAAAACACCAACCATTTTTAACCTCTGATTCCTTTACAGTATCAATCAGCAGCCACCCTGCTGCACTCAGCAGTCACCCAGCATGGACGCTGTTTGAGCCCAGAGAGGGGAAATCATGGCATGCCGTCCTAAATTGGACTCTGTTTTAATCCTTTGTGCTTGTAGTCTCATGGACGGTGGCATCGCTCAGCTGCTAATGCGCGCTGTCCCCTCCTTTGGCCGACATGGACATGACACAAGCATTCCTGAAAACAATCATGAACACAGCAGGGCACATGACAATGATATACCACCTACACCTGCATGCTGTGTCCCCGTGTCCCTTGTGACAAGTAGGAGACGTGAGATGGCCTACAATAAACTTCCAAGCGACTTCAGACCTCGGAGTGTACGCATCGTCCTCAGCCGAGCAGATGTCCAGCTGTGTGCGTGCGCGAGTGTATCGGCGTGTGTGTGTGTGTGCTCCCACAAGACCTTCTCTGTCACCTCATCTACCCTTTCCCTCATCCTCATCCTTGAATATCAATGAGTAACCTGAGACACAAACACATGGTAGTTTAAGAATTGCAAAGCGACATTGCAAAGTTACATCATTGTCAGACTTCTAAACCCTTCCCTTTGTGTTGATCACTTATGGTATGTCTGCAGTCACAACTCTTAAGCAAGTGCATGAATGTTGGGATTCAGTCAATAAGAATGAGCGCAATGGTGATGCTAAAGCATTGGACGGAAACTGAAATCTATACCCTTCTTTAAACGCCTTCGTCACAAATTGATTTCCCCCAGGGATTTGGCATCTAGAGACTAAACAAGAGTCTTTTTGCAACAATAAGGAGCAGAGTCTTTGTTTCCTAGAGCCATAAATTCACTAAACAGCACAGTTCAAACATCTCCTCTCTTGTTCATGCAAGCTCTCGCCCAACAGGTTTCCCACATTTATGGATGAAAGTAAATGCTGTTAACAAAATCCATCATCCTAAACATCCATCTCCTAAAGTATGTGTATATACACCTTGAACCTTGCTTCCTGATTCACTGGTAGGACCAGTAAGATCACCTGACAACTAAGCCTACACACACACTAGGATACACAATGGTTAAAAAAGAAAAACAGGAAGCTTCTGTCCACAGTGCCCACAGCGATGGCACAGTCTGTATTTGTCAAGTGTGATCATGGCGAGGAAGACAACATTATTGGGATTGTCGCATCCTTTTCCTTGGGATAGAGGTTGAAGACAGAAGTGACAGAGACACCGGGGGGAGAAGGGATATGTAGGGATTTTGGGGAGGGGTGAGCATAAGGTGAAGGCTCTTTTGAGATGCAGTTCATCGCTGAATACATCCAGCAACCCTCTCCTGTCTTCCCTTTTTCTCCCTTTCTCCCCCACATTAGCACCTGGCTACACTGCATTTTGCTCACAGTCTCTCGACCTCCTTCTCCTCCTCCTCCTCCTCCTCCACCACGGTTAATTCCTACCGACGGCATACACTAGCCTGCTCTTTATCAATGACGTTAAGCCTCTTTTCCTCCCCCCCACACCTCCCCATCTTTACCCCACTCTCCTCACCATGGAGAGACCAAACTGGGACTCCAGAGGGATAAATCATTGTAAGAAGAAGGGGAGGACCAGTTATCTCCCTTACCTTGCCGTGTAGTGAAGAGGAGAGCCTCTCTCCTCCAGGAAGGATTGGAAGCGAGAGCGCACACACACACACACACACACTCACTCACATACACTATTATGCATTCACACACAGGCATACACTCACACACGGGCATCCATGCTCTCCCTCTCTCTCTCCCGTACGCACAGTGGCGAGAAGTGCTGGCTCTCAAGCAAGTGCACACTGCAGGCTGCCGCTTGCCTGGGAAAGCCTGATGCGTTCCTCCCTCCAGGCAGAAGCACACGCTGCCATCTCAAAGGCTCTTTGTTGGGGCTGATTCATGCCCGGCTCCGTGGCTGACTGCTGGTCCGTGTACTGGTGCCTGCTCCTGGGGACACAAGGTGGCTGTACAAAGGGGGTACAGAGCCATGAAGAGGAAAGGCAGCATCCAGGAGGAGAGAATATCACGGCCCCATATACAGCTCCTTCCATCCCCCCTCTCCCTCTCCGGCTCGCTGTGTGTCTCACTCTCACACACACACACACACACACACACACTCCCTCCTACCTCGCTTTCCCTCTCCCTCTCTCTCTCTCTTTATCACTTCCCTCCTCCTCTTCCTCCTCCCACTCCCTCGTTGGGCTGCATGAGAATTGATAGCAGCGTGTGCATGTGCGTCTGCGTTATAAGCTGGTTTCCAGTGACTGTAAGGGGAGCTCTCATCACCTCGGATACCTTTCACACGCCTCCCCGCCTTCCATTTTTTTCCCTCTCTGTCTCCTTTGCACGTAATACGGGTGACACGAGAACACGAGGCTGTTGCGTTCGCCCAGTGCGCTGCTGTTCAATCAAATGCATTATCCACAGAATGACAGGGTCAGGGATGGCAGATGGCGGAAGGGGTTGTTGTATCCGTGTGGGTAAAAGGGTGGGGGGGTTCTGTTGAGGGGTACTATCTTCATGCTCACAATCCACAATCCGGTGACCCAAAAATCCTAGTGGAGGAAGGAACTGAAGTTACACTGCTGAGTCTAACCTCGTTATTTGACTGAAGCATCTCCTTTCACCACAATCATTTCCTGAATAATTTAGACAGCAGCTTAGCCCAGACACAAAGCAGGAAAATGTATTAGGGTCAAGTCGTGCAGAAATTGCTTGCAGAGGGAAACAGATTTGGGGCATACATGTAATACATAGTGTTTAGATATGATGAATCCCTTGCAAAGGCATTATAACACGCTTAAGTTGCGATGCTCCTCCTTACATATCAAATAAACTCAAGTCAATGAAAGGCTTCACAGAGAGCATTCTGCATAACAAAGACAGATTTGCATGTCGGGGGTATAGCTGACGCTTAACTTGTCAGCATTATTAACACATGTATTTATTTGCCTGGCTATATTTTACTGCCTTTCATGATTTATTTTGAGTTCAGAGCTGCAGCGATAAAATGGTTTCATAATAGGGCTCTTTATATGCAAAAAAGAAGGTGGTTATCATAAAAAAAATGGTCCTGTTCAGCCATTTATGGTTGGGTCATAAGGTCGGTTAATGAAACACTTTTGGTTTCATGAGCCTGACCATTGGAAATATACAGCAAATGCATAATAAAACACTAATGATAGATAATTATACAATTAAGTTAAAAAGAAGAACACGTTTTTTTCTCCTTCTTGACCAAAATACTGTTGTACCATTAAGGCCAAGTTTCCAAACAGACACACATTTATTTTATTTTTTTTTTATTTTTAGCATGTCGATGGAGAGACATTCTAATGGTAACTTAGAATTCTATTAGATTCAAACTAAAAGGGGACTTACAGGGATTTATTGAAATGTGTTTGCAGCTTCACTGTCAGAATTCATGACCTTGCTAGAACCCCCCTTCCCCCCCTCCCCATTTGGATGAATAGAGCAAACAGCTTGTGATGTAAAAAAAAAAAAAAAGAGAGAGAAAAAAAGGGGGGCTTACAGTGACGAGAGCAGTCTTAAACCACGGTGTCATTAAAATGAAAGCCCGGAGGCCGTATACGTGATACTGCCTTCAGTGTTTGCATTTCAATTCATTCTATTGTTTAGGATGGATCTGTAAGGATTACAGGGGTTATCAGGGTTCAGCCTATACAGTTAAAGCAAATGTAATTTCTTGTCACAATTCATTAATGTTTCCAGATGACCTATAAATCCATTTTAGTTTTGTAATAGTGAGGTAACTAAAGCAGCCTCAGCTTTATTACCAACAGTGACCAACAACAGCCCATGGTACCGGAAGTCATAATTATAACACAAAAAGTCACAGTTATGACTCACCAAGTTGAAATGTTGATGTATTAAGTTTAAAATGATGATATTGTGATAAAGGAGGTCAGCATTACGGGACCCTAAGTCAAAATGATGAGCTACTATGGGTCATTTTCACTATCACCATGTGCTTCCATACTTTTTCTTGAAGAAATTCGTCTCATGATATGCTGCTGTACTTTTGGATGCTCTTTTCTCTGTGTCTGGCTAGCCAAGTGCAGTTCATCTCAATGCAAAATGTCTTCTCACTAGAGGCTTGTGCAGACAATGTTTTGTGAACTGGTGCATGCAAATGCAAACTGTACAAATGGGTTAAGAGCTCTGGCTGTAAAAACATGAACCATACAGAGCCTGAGTGTTCTTGTCTGTCAAAGTAACAGTGGTGGACAAAAGCTCTTCTCTGAGAGCTTGTCCAAAGCACATTAAGGAAAGGTAGTTTGCTTGTACCATCTGTCTGCTGCAGTAAGGGAGAACTATGGATTTTCTGTCTGAGACACAATTGGGAGTCACTGTCCGCTTTGCTTTCATGAGATGAGCTTTTAATAAGTCCTGCCAAATAGTGAACCACAGAGGATGCATTATGACGCACTTCTGTTGCGTTATTATGATGGGAGCATATCATTTATCGTCGAATTTCAGCTGCAATTCGTGCTCAGCCAAAAATTTAATGTAGAGGGTTTGGGGACTCACCAGTAGAGAGGATCTTGGCTGACGGTGTCATATTTCCAAAATGAGATTAAAGCTTGTTCCACAAGTGCTCCATGTAAAAGCAGCAACACTCTGTACCATAGTACATCAGTGAAGTGACCTCTTGGGAATAACCAAGACCTGCTCTGCCCACAACTGCAGAGGTTGGATTTCACTTGCTAATGAGTCAACCACCTATCTCCCAGCCATACTTCAGAGTCCGCCCTGGGAGCTCCCTGGGTGTGAAGTACATCCCATCATCACAGTAGAAAAGGTAAACTCCCACCACTTCAGTCAGTGGGCTTCTGGGTAGCCTCTCCTGGACAATGATTAACATTTAGCCAGCTGAATGTATGATGTGCTCATAAAACTCTTGTGCTTGGTGTTGGGATTCCTTAGAAAGCACAAGGCTACCCTGCAGTGAGATAGTTAAATTAAGTCACTTCATTAAAATAAGTAGCAATAATAATGACATTTATGACTATTTAGATGCAGATTGTTTCTCTTTTTATTCATTCCCACCAGGCTCAACTCTTTAAACGGCTGCAACAGATTAGTCAGCATGAAATTGTTCTTGCGCCCCATTAGTAATCCGAATACCGTTACCAAGAATACGATTCCTGCTTTCCTTTGCATACCGCCTGCTGTCGGAAACATTACTACATCCCCCTCTGACTAAAAGGAAAACAAAGTTTCCCTAGTCATCAGCCAGACATTTTAACAAGTTCACTGAACACCAATGATACATGGCCACGAACCAAGTTGAAAGACCGCAGTGAAGCCATCCTCCAACAGCGTTCAAATTATACTGAAACATCTGCTCAAAAAAATAACAAGAACAACACATATCAACTTAAAAAAGCAGCACATGTAAAAATGAGGGTGAGTTATGCTGTAACTGTAGCAGAAATCCAAGCTGTGGTGAATAAACGCGTTTAGTAATAAGAGTAGACACAAAAATACAACACAATCCAGTACACCTGTAAATATGACTGAGAAGCCTGTTATTCCTTGTTTGTTGAAATTGGGTATATGAAACTATTGTCAATTTTGCAGTTTTGGTAGATTTCTATAGATTAAATCACATTGTATCATATTAAAATGAATGTTTCTAAAAGAAAAATGGCTTAACTCTTTTCCTTTCTTCATAACTGGAATGTATTTACAGCAGGACAACAAACTATATACAGTATAGTAGTAACTACATGATACTTGCAGAGAAAATCGTGTCTAAATGAAGATAAAAATCCATTTAAAAAAGAGCAATACACTGAGTTTTCTTCGATGCATCAGTTTGAAGCACTGGCACTAGCTTGATCCTTTTGACCTCTGATCTCTTGTGTCACTTTTTTGAAGTAGCGTTCAGCACGCAGTTCCTCAAAGCAGAATTCAGTGGCACCGCTGAGCAGCAGCTCTTTACAGTACATGCTCTGCTCCCGTTTTCCCGATTCAGCGTCTTTCTGTTGCTGATGGTGCTCCTGGAGTCTCTTTAGAGGAGTTTCCTCTCTGCAGGGTTTACGTGCTGATAAAACTGTGTTCACCGACGGGTTGATCTTACAAGGAGTCCTGAGTGGATAGAAGGAAAGTGCCAAGTCAAATTAAAGAAATCTTTCTACACATACATACCAGAGAAGGATAAACTCAGATTACAGGCTTCACTTAGAATAGGGCATCGTCATGAATAGGGCTTCAACAGTCATTTTAATTACTTTATATTCTATTCATTATTTTAATTAATGGTACAGTATATTAAAAAGGCTAAAAGTAATGATGACTGTCATAAATATGGTAAAAGCATTACAGTTTTACTCCATTCTAAGAATATGCTGCTTCTTATGATCATGAACCTGATTATAAGTTGTTCATTAAATGTTCAGCAAATGAAGCAACAAACTGCAGATAAGTTTGATTCTTGTAACTCACATTGTTGGAGGCTGGTCTGACTCCTCAACAAATGGTTGAAAGGTTGGTTTGGGAGGTGGTGGGGCCATAACAGTATGTCCAAATTTGGACTTCTGGGGTATCTGTGGTACAAACACATACATTAACATCCTGGGTAACACTCCATATATTGAAATCAACTAAGAGAACACCTGCTTGTCTCTTACCTTGACATCACACCATCTTTCGGGCCTCTGGTCATTCTCCTTCGCCCTTGAAGTGGGAGGAGCCACCCAAGACTCTAACCTGGGCTCTGAAGGGCCGACATCGTGAGACTTGTTCTCATCAAAGATCACCAGCTGACTATTTGAAGCATTGCCAGGGAAAGGGGCATGTAACTGCCGGCCTACAGAAATACCTGTTAACACAATCCATCAAACATTTAAATTAAATATCTTTCTGAATGAAAACATAGATATTTACAAGGGCTGTGGTTTTACATTTTAAAATTGCAGAACTGTTTTTATTTGATCATTCACATGCTTACTTCTGATTGCAGGCCCAACTCTGTTGATGGGGGCGATGGCCTTTTTCTTCCCTCTGCATTTGAGTTCAGCTAGAGACATTCTCTCAGGTTCTTTAGGCTCATCATCACTATCGTCCCCCTCCACATTCATCATCACCTGTCGGGACACACGTGCCTGCAAAGCCCTACGAATAACATTAGAGAAAATTCTCATTATGCCAGTATTTTGCATTTTCAAACAATATCAAAAACTTTACTGGATAAATCCATACTTGTGAAACTGCAGGAGCTTCTCATGCGGCTCTGCACACTTCTTGAATCCTTCCTGGTAGACGGCATCTGCTTTGCGACAGTTGCCCTGATTCTCATATTCTTCAGACCAAGCAATGTAGAGGGATGCTTGCGTCACTCCTATTCCCTGAGCCTGCATGTACCTGTAAATGTCCAAGGGCTCCGAGCAGTTCTCTGCCTAATGACAAACAATACACATGTAAGGCAAAAGTTATTCCTACTGCCGTAGTTTGTAAGAAGCAACACTGGTCAAGAGTTAAAATATTACACGTACAAATTTGATCCAGAGTTCGACGTAGCGAGGGTCGTTGTGATATTTCTTTTCTTCTGTGAATCTGGTCACAGCCCGTTCCAACAGTGTGGTGAGGTTGCTCTCCTTTCCTCCCTGAGGGAAGGTTTGCTCTGTCCACTTGGCATAACTGTAAAAGAACCATGAAGAACAGAACCATGTGAGCATTCAAAATTAAATAGCAGCACATATGAATACACATTACCGTTTACATATTTGACTTACCGATCCCAAACATCGAGTGGATCGTCTCCGTCATAAACTCGCAGCTCAGACTCAAAGGCCCTGGAGAAACAAAAAGGCATAAAACCTCCATCATCATGTAAAAACTGCTGTGGGAAAATGTTTAACAATAATCTGGGCAAGACCATCCATACTGTCTCTGCTGGTTTATGGCAGAGTTGAGGCCATCCTCTTGTTGACTGAGTGCCTGATGCAAGGCTGATATGGCTCTGCCCCGCCGCAGTGGCTGGATGTTTTCTTTGCTTAGCTCCCATTGGACATCTCCTCCTTCTGCCATTGTGGAAATGAAAACTGGATGCCTAAAGAGTGACAGAAACACAACAATGTACGAGTTACTTAAAGTGCTCTTATGAATTACTAGAATTTCTTCTTGTTCCTGGTTTGGTCTGGAGTAGACCAATTATGTTTTGTCTGAATATAGTTTGCATAGAAGTCTTATTTTCTGGCTTCCGATTTTAATAAAAGGTTAATCATTTAAGCCATTTATTAAGGAAACATTGCAAACATCCTCTGGTTCCATCCTGTCTAATGTTAATATTAGATTTTCTCTGTTTTACAGAATGGGATACTTTTGGACAACACAAGACATTTGAAGATGTAGCCTTTTTTTAAATACAGTTCGGGGACATTATAGTATGAACGACTGATCAATAATCCAAAACAGAATTTTCAGATTAATTGATAAATCACACAATCAACGTTTCCCCCTTAGACCTTGGTGAAGCCATCCTATAGATTGAAAGGATTATGAAGTTGTATCATAATTCAAATTTACTTTTTAGGCTGGTCCTGTTAACATTTAACTATTATTATGGTTTGTCTTGCGCTGTAATCCTGTCCTTTGAAGTTTAGCTACTTTCTGCATTAATTGTGGATGTAAAGCCGTGTAATACTCATTAATTTATGAACAATCCCATATAAATACAGTTTATTATATGCAATATCGTGATTATTGTTATCACCATTTAGCTTTAGGGCATAACTTGGTGCTTGATTGTTCGAACCGATAAAAGAATGCAACATATAACATTATGAATATGATTTGACATCTAAATTGACATTAAGATGAATGCATATGAATAGCTATAGCTTAACCTTGACAATCACAAGTGACGTTACGAAATGCTATCACCTTATTAACATGCAACTTTAACACTTTCTACTGTCCGAGATGAATTACTAGCGTTAGTCAGGTTCGTTTGCTAACGATAATGAGTGTATGACGTGGGCTGGGCTAACACGCTAGCTAGTTAGCTAGCTAGCATTATCTTTAGCTCGATCGTTTTTTGTCGTTGTTCGCAATATAAGCGAAATTTACCAGTCACATATAAAAACAAAACGATTATCTACAAACGTGTGTCTTTCATACCGTGTACAGCCCTCCGTTGTCTCTTTCCCAGATTATTAACGTTACAAATGACGTGCTATGGTTGTAACAGGAACGCTGTTGAGTCGTCGGTTCTGTGTTTTGAACAAGAACCGCGAGAGAATCTGGCGAAAGCTGATTGGAGGAACCAGAAACAGGAAAACGCGAATATACGTCACGTCGTATCTTCCGGTGTGGTTCCTGTTTTGATTATAGCGACGTTGAAAGGTTGAAAATAGGTAGTAAGCTGCGAAATTATTGTTAATAGAGCGAGTTTACCTTACAAACTTACCCGCTGGAGCAATATCGGTCAATTTATCATTGCCGTCTCATGACTTTGTACGGGTGCCAGCATGGACAACCGATGTTATTGTTGTGCATCAAAGTTCAGTCTCTTCAAGAAGGAGGTAAGACCTTGCGGGCTTTATCGCATATACCAATTTAACGTTTTGAAGGAAAGGAAAGTGTGTCATTTACGTTGAAATATCCTAACAGTTGGGCTGTAAGAGCTGCGGCCGCTCCTGCTGCTCCAGCTGTTTGACTTTCAGTGCTGTGGTGCCTCGCTGTGGCAACACCCAGCAGAAGGTCTGCAAACAATGCCATGCTAACCTGACAAGGTAACGGTCAAAACACGTAAAATATATAAATTATTAGATTATTATTAAGTATTAATATACATTGATGCTCATCTCCGTTTCTTCACTTTAAGTGGAGAGGTGCAAACAGGGCTGGGAAATGGTCTCCTCCTGAAAATTACAAAAAGTCAGTATATGATGACATTTGAAAATATGACACTGTCAACACAGTAGTTTCATGATATCTAAAGGCCATAATTCCTCCATAGACGAATTGCTGCACTTGAGGCCAAACAGCAAGGACAGTCAGCACAGCCTCCAGCACAAGGAGGAAATAGAAACAGTAAAGCAGGCCACCTACCCACCAAAGGCCTGAACAAAGAAGATCAGGCTATTGCTGAAAGACTTCAAAAGCTGAAGGAGGACACCTGCACCAAGTAAGAAATTAAACACCGTTAGAAGCTACCATTTTGATTAAATCTGACACATATAGAAATAATATAATATGATTTGTAAGCCACAGTAAGCTTTTTACCTCTTCCTCAGAGTCTGTCCCCTCTGAGAAAGAGCTTGAGTCCCGCCTTGCTGCTCTGAAAGCTCCCAGCCGGCCAGTACCTACTGCAGAAGAGATGGCAGCCCGCCTGGCAGATCTACGGGGTCAGACTCCACCGTCTCAAGCTCCTCCACCTGTGAGTTAACCTCATCCCACTTGTTTCTTGGCCCTTCAAGTATTTAAGGCTATTTAGAATGACCTGCATGCTAAATAGTTTACTATAATTGCTTACCAGTATACTTGTGTTCTCCTCTGTACAGGTGCACAGGCCCCCAGATAGCAGGACTCAGACTGAACAAGCCAATGATCTGATTACTGAGATGACAGACGAAGTTGCCATAGACGACCAGCAATCAAACCCTGAATGCAGTAATTATTTGACTCCTTGATTTCTCCCATGTTTAATTAATCATTAATGTTGCAGTCATTTAATAGTCTTACACAGTTAATTATGTTCAAAGCTAATGATCCCTCTGCAGGTGTAGATGGCCGTATGAATGATCTCAACAAGGGGGAGGGGGGAACATTGGATGAGAATTTGGAGGTGAACCAGGAGGCTGACAAGCAGCTGGAAGCGGAGACGGCTCATGTCCTGGAGGAGGCCATGGAGGAGCTGAGGAAGGAGCGCCATTCCCAGGATCAGATCCTCGACATGGCCAAGAGGATGGCGCAGCTGAAGGGGCAGGACCCCAACAAAGGTACATCACGCACAAAGATCTTGATTTACCATTTTCTGAACCTTAGTGAGTTATGCTTAGTTTCAGAATGTTTAGAGCTCGTACTGTAATCATTGTAGGACAGGAGTGTGAATGTCATTATGACATCTGTTATATCACTTCTAGTGACTATGGAGGACTTTCAGCATCCTGACAGCGACGAGGAGACTGAGGAAGAAGCTGTGATGAGAGTGTTAAAACAGGTATCGTGTTTAAAGGCAAAATCAAATTCATTCTGTAATGTAGATTTTTATTACATTTTACATGATAAATTGGTCACTGCTGAGTGCATGTCACTAATCTGGACCAGTTTGGGTGGCCACAAGAGGCTGCTATTTTTCACTTTTTAATAATTTTTAATGAGATTGGAAGACGTGTTTTGAGATTCTTGTATTTTCTGATCATCTTTCCAGCTCTCCGAAGAGGCTGCGATTGGATGAGGCCAGTGGCTACAACATACCTTTAGAACACAGTGGCCCAAAGAACATAGAAAAGAAAAACAAATCTAAGAAACTGGTATTTATTTTACTAATTCACAATATTTTCAAGTTATTTGTGAGACATTTATTCCCTTTTTTTTTATCTGATCTTTTTATCTGATCTTTTTAAAGACCCAGGCTCCTGCACCCAAGAGTAGGATTTCACCGGCTGCTGTTGCACATCAGCCATCAGACAGTGATGACGAGGAGCTTCCATGGTGTTGCATCTGTGACCATAATGCCACTATTCGCTGTCACACCTGTGATGGAGACATATACTGCAACCGCTGCTTCAGGTAGCTGAACAGACATTTCGTTATAATACGTGAAATAATAATTCTGTTTTTTGACCTCACAGTAGAGCGTTGCATGGAAACTTTGCTCTGCCAAGAACGATGGCTGTGATTTGGAATGCATACCATGACCCAGATAGATTCTAGCCAGGCTGTTGCCATACTGCGAAGCAGCATGAATCTAAACTATTTATTGTGATGAATTATCAATCCATTCTCCATTATCTCCCCAGGGAAGCCCATGATAAATATGACAGGAAGGAGCATCGCACCACTAACTACACTGCGCCAAAGAAGAAGAGAAAGACATGATAGTTCGACTGTGCTGTCGGTGTTTGACTTCTCTGGTCAGTCACCGCTGTTAGACTTTAGACTTAAGTGGCCTATTATTGTTAATAACACAATGTCCCAGACTAGTACCATTATTATCTAAAACAAGTCAGAACACCCAGTTTAGCCCCATCTTAGCTTATACAATCCATCCACAGTGGCCATAAATGTGTGTTGTTTTACACCACAAAAAGAGCAGCATCTTTTGTCTGTAATTGCCAAAAGGGACCTAAAGAAACCGAGCAAATCAAAAACAATGGGTAAAATGTATGGCAAAGTAAAGCCTAGAAATAGACACCTCAATACACCTCATTGTAATACAACATGTATAACATGAGAAAACAAAGCTCCTAGTTTTTCTGTAATGGTAATTTTCTTCTGCACACAAATTGTTTTAAACTGACCAATTGAATAAGAAACCTTTAGTGTTTTCTTATGTCACTTGTCCTACTTCCCAAAGGCAACAAAAGGCTCATATTGGATGCACTTTGCACTTGTCACGGTTGAATTATTTTGAAGCAGCACACACAGGAAGAAGCCACATAAAAATCTCATCTTGGATGATGTGCAATCTCAGAGTACTGTAAAAGGAGTCCGTTTAAAAGGATTACTGAGGGCTTTGTTTTCTTTTGGCAGGCATTCACTCTTGTAAGCTACGTTTTACTGCAAGTGTGACATGAGTGTTGCCTTTCTCGTCCTTGTGTACAATTCCATTATGAAGGATGCAAAAGTGTAAGCGCTATGGCACATCTTTTTATTTTGTTAGTATGTTTTTATTTCATACACTGATATGATTGCTTGCCAAAAATGTCCCAGGCTGGTGGGCCTTGTCATAAGTATAGCCTCAGAGTGTGGATGATCTCTGTGTCAGAGTAGAGTGAAAGTGGAGGAGGAACCATGCAATTTCCTATAATGGAGCCCTCAGCTGAAAGACCCTCTGCGTACGACAGAGAGAAAGCCAGAGTGCAGTTTGATCAGTGTGCATTACTGTCCAGCTAACTGAGGAGAAACCATAATTACACTTTCCTCTGGGGGGCTTGCTCCATTAAGGTTAGTATGGAGGACGTTAGTGTTTTTGGTTGTGTCTGGCCATGTCATACACGCACCGCAGACAGGAAATGGATGAGGATAATGGATGCATACTTAATGGACCTTCCTGCTGCTGATTTCACTGTGTTTACTCATAGACTTGACATGTCCACATTTCCTTTGTTTCCATCCCTCTGTTGAAAGATTATAGAAAAACCAGAAGCTTGTATTCTGGGAATCATAAGCTGAGAGCTGCGCTGCAGTAAAGCCTTACAGTTGTCTCTGGACAGTAGGACATAATCATTCTTTAAAGGCAAGTAAGTGTTTTAGAGCAGTAATATAGAGCAACGGTTTTATTGGTACTCTTAAATGAATGGTTGCAATGGAACATGTCGATATTTATTTGTATGTGTGGAATGAATAATACCTGATCATACCCAACTGTTGGTCCCTTTGTTGAATGTAACCTTTTTTTTGATAATTCATCAACAGCTTTGTCTCGAAAATGTTCAATTTTATTTCGACATACAACACTGTTACCAGAACAAAAATATTTATGTACATAAATAGGCAACGGAAAATGTACAGTCTTAGACACACACACAAAAAAGCAGTCCGTCTGAGTAATAGTACAACGTTTTTATCACATGTGCATTATTGGTATGTTTATGGGAGACAAAATGTTGTAGCAGTCCATAAATTAAAGTGACAAAAATTCCATTCAAAACCTGTCTGCTAAGGCTGATGCTGACCCAAGAAGGGGAGGCGGAGGACAGGTAGAGAGTCCCACTGACATGTTACACTTAATTCTTTATTTGACCTATAATTATTTCTTCAAGGGACCTGACATTTTGCGTAGACCCTTTATCCTGTAGAGCAGCCCGTTGATAAAATCCTGAGGGGAAGAATGGAGACAATAGATCATCTTGTATTTTTTTTCTCTGTTAAATATTGATAAATATTTTTTTTTTTGCCTCACCTCTTTTGGCTTTCCACATTCCTGCAGCAGCTCCTGACATGGAAACAAACAGAAATAGGCTCACTGACAAAATAGAGCATTGCTTTCTCAGTGCAAACATTGCAACATTGGATTCCAGCAAGGGTCAAACTAGCTAAGCTATTAGCCCACATTTCAAATGAAGCCTGGTGTCGTCGTGTTGAAATGCTCAAACTCGTTGGCCTGAATGTTGGACTCCTGGGACCAAGGTTGTCTGTTGTTTGAAGAACTGCATTTCTTTGTACCAGTTCCATGAAGCAATACATAATATACATTAATAACTAGTGATGCAATGTGAATAATGGCTAAACATGTCAGAGTTATTCTTTTTTATAATCTTACCTGCAGACGGGTTCGCTGCCCCTCGTCTGTCAACTCCAGGAGCTCATCTATGTCAATCTCTAACTCTGGAATCTCTTCCTCCTAAAAGCAGAGAGAATCCAAGTTAAATGCAGTATTCCTGTAGTACTATATTGCACACAAGTGTTTCTGCATGGTACAAAAGCTCTTGCAAACGCTGTATAATGTGGGCTTCTTGCCATCCATTCACACGCAGTGGTAAGACACCACTGAGCAGAGTCATGTGATCTAATGTGGCGAGGATTTCTTCGCGGCACAGTGCTATGTAAACTGTTGGATTGTCATGTTTGAAAGAGTTGGCACCATACTCCGTGGGTGATCGCCTGAGTTAACGGTGTTGGCTGTGTTGTGTTAATAAGAATAAATATGGCTTTTCTTCCTTCCTTCCTCCTCCATAATTTCTCATAAGAAAGACATGATTGATGATGTGCTGCACACCTAAGCTATGCTGAAGAGCACTGAGGCATGAAGGCAAAAACACTCCAGGGGACCATACTTGCCACACGACACCATCGGATTTCATGGATGGTTTACCCAGCTAGCATTTAGTTCATCCATTGCTGAGAGATTATTTCCAGTTTAAATGTTCTCCGAAGAATATATTCATCGCAGCAGCTTGTCCCACATTTTGAGTTTAAATACAAACCTATAGTACAATATATGAACTGGAGGTCATAATGAATCCATATATTTTTTTTCCTAAAATGTCATAACATAATAAGGGTGGCAGCACATTGAAAGAATAATGCCAGCCTTGTGTAAAGATAGTTTAAAAAAAAGGGGGGGGGGCATAGTCCCCAGTTATAAAAGGCAAATACAGTAAAGTGATCAATTCATATCTCAAGCCCTCTTCCTCACCGTTTAACTGCATGTTCAGAGGGAAGGAACAATGCTTACTGGAGGAATTCTGAACACTAAGATCTCTACAGTCAGCAGGTGCACACTCATTTTTGACAAGTGGGGCCTCTTTTTAAGAAGAATATTTTCCGGTTGGGGAGTTTCATGGCTGGTAAGGATGCGGCTGGATGAGGAGAGAGCTAATCAATGTGGAAGTGCTGAGTGGCGGAATAGATGGGCCCACCTTCAGAATCCCTTGTGCCCTCCTCTAATTGATACATGCTGCTGGTTTGGACCCCGTGTGATTCTGCTGATGTCTGCAGGACACATGCAGGGCTGCTTTGTGTGTGTTTTAGTCCATGCTTTACATTTTTGTGCTGTGTGAGTTTCGCTTTATTAATCCTTCTGTTAGGCTGTGGACGTTTTACAATTGGTTAGGCCTAAATACTTTAACTGTTTGGGAAATGTAAATGAGATAGTCCAGATTCTTTTCATTATTGCCCTGTTGGAGTCACTTCTCATACATTGTAGTCTTTTTGCAGTAAATCCATTGTTTACCAACATACCACTTTAGCTTATTATCTACACTCTGCAAGTAACATGATGCTAGAGCAGCCCACCTAATACATATGAGTAGTTATTCCATGATATTTCTGCAGTCGAATCAGGTATATTTTCCTTTTTGGCATCCAACTTTACATGTTGGTGATAACTACATTTGCTAGCTTTGGTTAGGAGTACTTATTTGCACTGAAAACGGATTAATATTAACTTTTAGTGACTATTTGGAGCGGCATATTCAATGAGTAAAGTATACATGTGCAAATTAAACCGACTGTAGTGAAGTACTGCATTAGTGATGAGTGGTGAACTAACAATACAGTATATGATTCTGAGTCTTTTTAATTTAACCCTCCACTGTCTGTCTATGAAAGCAGGAACATGCAGAGCACCATGAATATCAATGAGAGCAACATGTGCATGCACATGAAGAACTACGATGGCCCTTCCAATAACTTTTCATTAATTCATATTGTACGCAGTCACAATTTGCAGCTTGTTGAGGGCTGCCTTCATTGTCAGAGGAAAATCACATTTTAATGAGGCCTCTGGGCAGAAATGTCTCAGCAGCACTTTTTGAAGTTTAAAAGCAGTGGGCTGAAGGTAAAATGAATGTTGGCACTAATGTTGGAATTCATGAATATCAAAGTGGTTCTCTGGGAAATGCAGTTTTAGACGGGCAATGCAGATGCAGTCTGGATAAGCAGGATTTATGATTCAGAATCAGGACGTTTTCATCATTATGAGGAGGTGATCTGGTTGTTCCCACCAGGTCAGGTGTGGAACTCAAATATCAGTAAGTAGCTAGCAGCATGGTCATTTAAATGGTTTTTAAAATCCTTTTTAACGTGTTTTATGTATTTTAAAAAACATAAATTACTTGTGTATATATACGTATATTATATATATTGTAACTTTGTTTAGGGTAGTGCTATATAAATGAAGATTATTAAAAATGCCCTGAGGATGATACTGTGAGTGATGGATCAATGTAAGTGGGATTTATAAACTACTAACAAGACAAGTCATGAAATTGCCAATTTTTATTCATGGCTTCCAGAGAACAGTTCCTAATGATTTTGGTGGTCCCTGAGACAACCCTCAGGTATATTAGGAACCAGACTGAAAGCCAGAATGTCCATGAGATATAAGGATATACTGGATATTCATGGGTGGTGAGGATAATAAGTATCCACCACCAGGAAAATAATTGACAGAGCACGTCTAGTACACAAAATCCATTGAGCAGCTTATCATAACATTTACTTAACGCTTCTACGCTCCTCAGAAGATGCCCGTAGTGATTGTGGTGACCTTTACTATCACTTCCAGCAGGCCGCAATTCCCACTTACTACAGCATATTTAAAACTGTAATGGACAATTTATTAGTAAGATAACCAAACATGCTCTTGCTCCCCATGAAAGAATCTCAATCCATTTACTCATTATATCACATTTCCTGTAGCCCTCTCCTTAGGCAACGAATCAACTTCTGAAATAAAAGCCATATGACCACAATATTTGCTGTAGACATGATCTGTGGAAGGCGAATGCGTTTGAATATGATGATTCATATTTGCTTGTTTATTTGGTTTCTTGTTCTGTTTATCTCCTCCTATAATATTACAGTTGCAATGAGGCAGCTATCAGTTAGGCTTTCAGCCTGTTACTATTCAGAGCAACGCTTTAACATTTGGGGACATATCTGTATGAAGCTACAGCCAGCAGTCGGATGGATTAGCTTAGCATACAAACTAGCCAGGCTCACTGTTTCCCCGTTTCCAGTCTTTGTGATGAGCTGCTGATTATAGCTTTATATTAAACAGTCAGATATGAGAGTCATTGATTTCCTCACCCTGATCTCAACTAGAGTATATTTCGGTGTATTTCCATAAAATGTGGAAAACCTCATTGAAGTTTTGAATTAGTCTGTAGATTTCTTCATGTTCAGTACATGTAAGTGTTAAGTAACAATATTCAATTACCTGTTTCTGTGGTCACACACACACACACACACACACACACACAATGTGTTCGGTATGATAATGTAAAGGAAACCATGCCCAGGAAATCTAGCCGTTTGGAGAAGATGCCAGTGCATGTTTAACTTATCAGACGCTTCCCTTTTCCTGCCAGAGGCACGAGCTGCACACTGATCAAAATATTCATTCACTTCAGAGTGAGTCATGACACAGTTTAGAGAGTTTAAAGAGGGAAAAGGGTAAAGATCTCCATTCTGTCGTCCAACTGAAAGCGGGCCAATTTCTTAAGAAGAATTAAAACTTACACATAGCCTACACGGTGCGGAATCCTTTTTTTTTTTTTTGCCAGTGGAAATTTCATTGACAGAAAAGTCCTTATATTTACATGCCAGTGGGGAAAACACTGATCTGGGTTATTATTGACTTGCTCACCATTCTCAAGTCTATCTGAGAGCTGTTTTTCCACACCTCTTTTTTAGTTTATCATTTCTCAAAAGGTGTGAAGTTTGCAAAGAAAGTGGCCACTCCAGGCTGCGGCAGCACTTGGATGAATTAGAGATGGCCCTAAATAATTTAGATGGTGACACAGGGGACTGATGGTAAATGCTTCCACGCGGAAGACTCTGACAACAGAGTAACCTTCCCCTGAGTCCATGCAAAATTCATGACACTGGCCATTGCACGTGGACGAGCCACAACTAATTCCACAGAAGTGGCTAATGCAAATATCCGATCTATCCCAACTATAAGGTAACCATTCGTTTTCATACAAATAACGAAGAGAATTGAATAGAAGAGGAACTTATGTGAATTTAGATTCATGACATCAGGCACTTCATGATTGAATCAAAGTTATCTTCTATTGCTATCTCATCAATCATACTGAGATCTAATCATTCAGCTTGCCGACACACATGCGCATCCACTGTCTCTGCTGTGCCTTGTATTGGATTAGGTTAGAACCAGAACGGCCAATTACTGCAAATGTGAAATAACAAAACTATGGGACAAGATCAAAAGAGGACAAAGAGAAAGTCTTTTTCACATTTCAGAGCAGAAAGCTTGGGTTGACAACTGGAATAAAGCTCATACAGTACGTATTACGATGAGAAATGTAGGAGCAGAATATTGCTGCAACTCTTGTGTATTAAAATTAACCCAAACAGCACAACTCTTACAATCTACTGGTCTAGAAAAAGAGATCACTGGAGAGGTTGGTTGTCTATCACATAGATTTGCTGTGAACGTCCATGACAGCCAGCCAGTCAGGATGGATGTCGATGCGTGCTCACAGTTTGCAGCATTAGTGTAAAGGGCTCGTTGGCAGTGTGAGGAGACGCCACACCGAGAGGTGGTTATAGATGATCTGCAGCCAGGACGGCTGTGTTTGGTTGAAGAATTTAATGAAACAGTTTGTCTCTCATGAAACAGAGGCGGTGTTCTGTTCAGTGATCTGATCTGCATCGTCATGACGAAGCTCATGATCCCTAACAGACACTCCTAACTCCAATGTGCCATGCTGTCTGGTGTGGGCAATAAGACATCTGTTGCCATGGTTTCCCCTTAGAGAATGCCAAGCAAATCAATATGGAGCCTCTGACATAATTGGATTGCATCCCACCGTACGGGAGCTGAGTTATGAAGGTTGTGGTTCTCTGTGTGTGTGTGTGTGTGTGTGTGTGTTTGAGGAAGATGATGTCTCAACATATTCCCCTGCACATATAAAGCATGACCATCTATGCAATGAGGCCATTTATTTGGCAATGGATATGAGTACACATTCTCACATTACATCTCTTCGCATGCACTCTGTTAATATCAACTGCATATCTATAATTGTTTTGAAGAATAGAATCTGCAATATTTCTCTAATGTCTAGTTACTTCATACTATCATAAATCATCATCCATATAGATCTATGTAATTTCTATGATGCATTGCTATTCAGTGATACGGAATGTCTCTGCAAGCAGAGAGACAGGTCACGCATGCAGTCACTAAAATGATGACATAATGTCCTTGATGACACCATAATAGCAGGACATAAAAACTGCAACGGGAGTTGGAGTGCATTCAATAGAAAACAAATTCTTGGCTTTTATTTTGTCAAACTTTCTCTGCATGGCACTTTATTAATTTATCAGAAAGGCATGCTGTTTTGGTGCTTTGTTAGGCTACTCCTCAATTTATTTGCTTCTGATGTTACTAATCTTTGAATCTATTCACACCAATTAAAACCAACTCCTGAACACAATGTAAACCATGTAGAAGCTGTTTGTTTAAAGCGATCTAGGCGTTGCATTGTCAGAGTTGCAACCTGCTTGCAAATGATTCCTCATGAGATCATATCTTGTGAAAATGACCTTATCGCTATATGGTAAAACACCACGGAGCACACTGCACAGCTGATACTGCGGTCAGGTTGATGACACGTGAGGGCTTGTGTTCCAAAATGTGTAGCCATGGAGCAAAGCTACTTGCCTCCCACTCCTCATTTAGGTTTGCTGTAACACACGTGATGGATAACCCACCACGGGCACTTTTGAGCAGCTCAGTGCCTCCCCTGCTCCCTTCCACCTCGCCTCGTCCTCGGGCACCCAACACAGTGTACGCCTGAGTGTGTCTCTGTGTGAGCCGGCCCTCCCCTACCTCACAGTCAAACAGCAGGTGCAGCTGCCCGTCGATCCACTCCTCAATATCCAGCCTCCTCTGCAGGTCCTTGCGGTTGTATTTGACTGTCAGCTTGCCCGGCTTGCGGTGCGCCGGCTCCTCTGTTTTGTCCGTTGCATGGAACATCACCCTGGACTGGGTGCTAGGATCTGTCGCCATGGCTGCCACGGCCTCAGGGGAGCCGTGGAAACACTGGGCTCACACACAGAGAGAGAGAGACGGAGAGAGAAAGAGAGAGAGGGAGACCCACAGGCTCTGACACATTCGTTTCGCTCTGTCTCTATCTATTGGGCTGCTGTTGCCACGCGTTCCTCTTGTTATGTTGTTGAGTGTTCGTGCTCTCCCTCTCTGTAACGCTGGCTCTGGTTCCCTGCCCGTCCTAGTCCTCTCTCTCCCTCTCCCTCTCTCTCCCTCTCTGAAGCTCACTGTCTTGCTCCTTCCCTCCGCCTCTTGCAACACCCACTGGCTGCACTATCAGGAGCATGGTAACGAGATACGCCTCTGTGCGTGGAGCGTCTCTACATGCGTTTGTGTGTGTGCACATGCACTTCATAGGGTGTGTTTCTGCTTTTTGCTCTCTTTCTCCACCTACAACAGGTGGGAGGGCATAGTTCAATTGCAGTAATAAAAACTGGAATCAAGTTAGGAATGTCACTCTGGCTGAAAATACATCAACAAGTGTAACTGACGTCGTAAATATACAAATATGTGTACCTTTTCTTCAATCATCTCTCTCACTACACACCACCCATATTTTCCTAATATTCACTCAGTAAGATTATCTAAAGTAAGCCCGCAAAGTCAAAAGGCGTTGGCTAAGGGCCCTTGTGTTGACTTCCAACAGGAGCTGGGTCCCCCCCTGACAGGTGAGCCAGGGTTCCTCTGTGATATAGCTGCCCTGCCCTTTATAACAGGCATGATCAGGTGTACGTTTAATAAGCCTTGAAGTCAAATTGGCATCCTTGGTTACGACACATAAATCATGGATGAATAGAGGAGCACTATTTATGGCTGTTTTGAAGTCAAATGTCAAAGAAAGGTCCTGAAACCATCAAAGTTTGTGAAGTCAAATCTCAACAGCAGCACATAAACCCAAGGTCAAAAATGCATAGCGGTGCCAAATTATTACAGTTGAGACAATAGAATGCAGAGTTTCAACAGATCCTATTAGGATATGAATAATGGGGTTCGTTTTTTTTGTTTTGGCAGGGACTATCAATCAGCCATAGCCACGCATGCTCACCCACTGATGCACCGTCTGTTACAAACACTGAATTATTGAGTGCTGCTGGCAGCTCACCTTTCCAGACAAACAAATTCATTCATCTCGCCTTATCCTACTTGGCTCTGCACCGTCAGGTTGTCTAAAAAGGGGGACATGCACCGGAGAGGCCTGTGTGAGGCCTTCTCACCTCAGGCTCAGCCGGGTGACGCATTCTAGGTTGGAGAGACGAAGAGCAGGAGCAGTAAATGTAAATGTGTTATCTTCACTGTTGAAGATGTAGATGTAAGATCGCATTGGCAGGAAGCTGTAGACTTGGTCTTTTCAAAAATCTAACATCCTATTGCTAAAATTCAGTCCAAATCAGGAAACCAAATTCATCTACATTTCAGAATTTGAGCAACAACTTCCTGTTTGTTAAACACCCTGTCGTAGGACTATCTCGAATTGTTGACAACCTCATGACTCATCATATAATTAGATGACTCAATGCATGAATCATCTCACTACTAAGTGTGAAAAATTTATTGGAAGTCCTAAGTTCAAAAACAGTTTTGAAATCGTGTAAATTATTATACTGTGTGTGAAAAAAAGAAAACTGCCAAAAAAAAAACAAAACATGTTTTACAATAGTGTAGGAAAAAAACCCTCAGCTGATCTTCAACTGTAGATGGGATCATACTGCCACCTTCTGGATTAAAGCTTAGAAGCATCAGAATCATACTTTTTTATTCCCTCAGGAAATTGCACAAGAAGAAGTCAGGAACATGGAAAGCTCTGACAAAGTCCATTTTACAGATTCACCTACTTTTATTGCGTCTTCTCTCATTTTTGTTTGTTTGTTTTACCTTATCGATGGGTTTATGACTATTTGTGCTGTTCTTTTTGTATGGGTGATTGTATTTTATGCTGTCACCCTGCATTTTGCCCCTGACTTGAAAGCACTACACAAAGATTTTATTTTAAATTATTTTAATCTAACTAAATATATTCAACATCTGCACTACCAAATTAAATAATCCATGTCATTTACATTTTATTTTGACTTTTTAATGAAACGTGATAACATTGTATTTCGTAAGCTTATTGTAGGCAACTATGTATTAATTGCTTACAGGATGACTAGTGTTATTTGTACTATTTCCTTAAGAATTTGAAGGATTTTTTTTTTCATGGGGTAAATCCATTATGACTAAATCAAAACAAGTTCCTTGCTCATTGTAGAGGTTGGTACAACACCTTAATTCCAATCCCTAAAAAGGTTTGATTTTCGGGAAACCACCAACCATCTGGAAAAAAATAAAAATATTTCACACAATATAAATCATACAAACCAGGGTTCTTACGCGTTTCAGTTACAAAAGACAGAAATATAAGTACACACCAGAGACAAACAAAATGCGGCCTACATAGACTCACTCTCCATTACCTCGCCATATCCTCCTGCCGTACTTTACACACACACACACACACACACACACACACACACACACACACACACACACACACACACACACACACGCTGTCCTAGTTTGTTCCGGAGCCGCGGACGTATAACAGCCAGAAGGGAGTGGCATTTCAGGAGTGGAATTTCACTTCCTGTATGTCTCAGGTGAGTCACCTGGCCAATGTCGTCGATCTCTCGGGTTTTTGTCGACTTCAAACGGGTGAAACCCTCGTGAGTTTCACACTTGGAAAGGCTCGAATCCGCCCGGAGAGCGTTTTGCGGACGTTTTGAACTATTTCCCGGGTGCACAACAGGAACTGAAGCTTGTTTTGGAGGAGGAAGCAGCGAGTGTTGCCCCTTTGCGGCCTAAACACTCCTAGAAGAGACTGACCTTTTTTAACAATACGTTGTATTTTTTTATATATATATTATTGACAGGCGTCACTGGTGATGTGTGGACTTTTAAATATGAATTCACTGCTTAAAGGGCAGCGGGGAGCGTCTGCCCTCCTGCTCCTAGTGATACTGATGGACTCCACTTGTGGCCAGGAGACCGGCGAGGAGACCGGCGAGGAATGCTTAGACCGATTCAAGCAAGGCCGGGAGAACTTTCTCCTCGACGCCGACGAGTCCGTGAAAGATGGAGCGACGTTCATCTCGTCGCCGAAACTGGATCGATACAAGGACTGCGTGAGCGCCTGCTGCAAGGAGCCCAGGTGTAACGTCGCCTTCATGGAGAGAGGAGCCGAGGAAGGCTTGGTCAGCTCCTGCTTTCTCTTTGATTGCCTCTACAAGAAGAAGTACGCATGTCGCTTTGTCAGGAAGAAAGGATACATCAGTTACATCCTGGATTCCCTTTATGAAAGTTATCTGGAAGTGGACGTCCCCCGGGGTAAGAACAAAACACGCCTTATAATCTGTTTTCCTTCTTAAAAATGTAAAATCAAAGGATGTGTGTCACAGTTTGGGGCCCCTGTTGATATTATCAGCAGGAGGGTTTATCTTTAGCATCACCATGGTTACAGGTTTCTGTAGAACTGAATAATGATGTGTTGTTGATGAGGATTTTGCATCATGGAAGGGATAAGTGTGATTAAAGCAGTCATTATATGCTACATTCTTCCTATATCTACAAAGAAATACAACAACCCTAAAGTTTCCCTCAACCCGCTCCATGTGAACGTTACAGTTAAATGTATATTTTCGGCCCATTTTCTCAACTCATAATTTCTTTAAACCCCCTTTTTTCCCCAAAAAACCCAGTTTGTATTGAGAATATGTGAGGCCATGGGCTTAGGGCAGAAACCCTCAATTCAGCATGTTCACACACGCCATGTCATTATGACCCCCCCCCCCCCCCCCCTACAGATTCAGGTTTCCTGTTCCCTCCAGTTGTTTGGATTAGTGACTTCTGCTCACACTCTATGCCATGGTTTCTCTCCAGACAACACCGACCGTCCACCAGTGGCCAACGGAGGCCAGGACCTGGTGGTCCAGCCTCAGGACATCGTGACACTGAATGGTGTAAAGAGCAAGGATGACAATGAAATTGTGTCCTTCCAGTGGAAAATGCTAACTCCATATCCTTATGCTGTTTTTGAGGTGAGTAAAGAGACTGCAATGCCAACCTGACATGAGAATTTGAAATATGATCTGATAAATGGTAAATGGCCTTATTTATATAGCGCTTTTGTCCAAAGCGCTTTACAGTAATGACTGACATTCACCCATTCATACACGCATTCACACACCGACGGCGGAGTCAACAAGCAGGGCGACAGCCAGCTTGTCAGGAGCAATAAGGGTGAGGTGTCTTGCTCAGGGACACCAGGCACTCAGCTAGGAGGAGCCGGGGATCGAACCGGCAATCTTGTGGTTGCCAACCCGCTCTACCCCCTGTTCTGTTAGAACTCCTGCATCTGTGTGTCCACTCTAATGATGTTTATTTGTGCCCGTCTCTTGATTGAAAGTCTACTGATCAGAATTGTGGATAATTAAAAAAACGCCGTCTTTCCATGGCTTGTAGACGACCAACTTTGACGACCAGATATACGTCTCCAATCTGACGTCTGGGATTTACAAGTTCCAGCTGACTGTCACAGACGCCATCGGCCAATCAGACTCCACCAAGGTCACCGTGCTGGTCCTCACCCCGGAGCAGTCTGACCGTGAGTATCGACACTGAGCCTCAACACGATCCAAATAGATTCCTTTATTTAGGACATTTGTTTTATTCAGCTTTTCTTGGAATGCATAGAAAACATGATGGTCCTGTATGCCAAAACTGGCAGTTCATTAATATCCCACTGTTATTCTGAGTTTATAGATCAAATCTAATATGAGAATTAGCTGCTGTAGTTTAGTTTCCGTAGTTTCTTTGCAAATATAGATTAAATGGGGGTATTTGGCAGCGAAAATGCTTTGAGTTTCAGTGATAAACATGAGTCATATGTCAAACTCTGTTTGCTGACAATTCTTTTGGCTTATTCAGTCACCTGCCTCGTGTTTAATGGTCACAAAGGTACAAGAGAATGATGCCCTTTGGTCCTTTAAAAAAAAAACGTATCTTAATAATTTCCATAACAGTATCTGTTTTATTCAAATTTTTGATTTCCATAAAGGTTTCCGTTTTATTTAGATTACTGATATGGACACACTTTTCCATCACGCATTAAAATATCTAAACCTCAATCCCGGAATAGGCTGTGACGTGCGTTAATTGAGAACACCTGTCACAGCCCGTTCCGGGATTGAGGTTTAAGCTTTTGTTTTGAGGAATCATTCTTCTAAGGAACTCAACTCATGTGTGCCGTTCGTTGAAATGTGTGAGCTGTTTCGTGGTAGCCACAGATCAAACCTGTTGAGGCATGCTCAACAAACCTGTGGGACTTTGTGACGAAACAGCAATAAGATAGAGAGATAAAACTCATAAGAAGATTATAGCAGATTTGGCTCTACGGGCGAAACTGTTGGTAACAAACAACAGAAATCTGGACTAAAGTCATCTTTGTTGTGCAACAGCAGTTTGGGAAATGTTTTTCTCACTGGAAGTATCGCTGTCGCTTGCCTGTAAACGTGAAACAAGCACTCTTGGCACATTTTGAGTGGTGCAGTTGACTTTTACTGCTCCCCTGGTACCGTCCCACTCTCTCCACCCCCGACTCAACTAAACCTGTCATTCTGGTTCCAGCCACGGTTGCACAAACAAGATTTCAGCCGCCATCGCAGTCTTCCTCTGTATTGATTAAAAGTGTTACCATTTGAAGAGCACTTGAAACTCTTTGCTGTATTGGCAGCTTGTTGGTTGATTGACCGAAGGACAAGACAATACTTTTAACCATTCAGTGGCTCAGTTACTGATTAACAGTCCTGAATAGTGTGAAGAATGTGCTTCATTGGAATATGCATGCGACGGCAGTGGTTACATGTCAATGGCGCCACATTTGCACGACAATAATGAATGGATTGAGTAGCAACTAAATCTATTCATGAGTGACAATCAGAGAACATGAGAGCTTTGTAATGAAGGTGTAGCTCACAGTTGCTGGTATAGTGTTTGATGTCTCCAAACGGCTGTGAACACGAGTGCTGGGATGTATCATCAACCACATGCAGACGTCATGTATTTCCTCCTCTAACCTCAATGTCTATCGCAGCACAACGCAGCTTTTCTCATTTCTCTGTCGGGGACCGTTTCATGTGTAATTATGTGTCTGTCTATTCATGAGCCAGACACTGAAAGTAGGAAGTTGGGCCAAACCTAAAAATAGCAAATCCCACAAGATGACAGACAAAAGCGTTTATGGGTAGTTAAACTAGTTTATACAAGTGCTACATTGTTAAGTGTCTAGTGAAGTCATCGTATGTGTTAATCAGTATTTTCTAGCCTTTGGTTGAGACAACTTTGATAAGTTTTGCCACATTAGTGAGCGTTCACTTCACTGAACTGTAGTTGTTGTACTACTAACTAAACCATGTATTTGACATCACAGTCCAGTTCAGTCATTAACTCTCAAGCTCACACTTCTCATAGTGCTTGAAGTTTTTTATTTTATTTTACTGTTATTAACTGTGAATCCCACCTAATCCTTGATTTCGTGTCCCACCAGACCACTGTATGGCACCAAAGAAGGTCGGGCCGTGTCGCGGTTCCTTCCCTCGCTGGCATTACAACGCTGCCTCCGAGAAGTGTGAGGAGTTCACGTTTGGGGGCTGCAGGGAAAATCTCAACAACTATCTCTCCAAGCAGGAGTGCAGCAACGCCTGTACCGGCTCAGGTACCTGAACTTTTAGACTTGAATTGTCTATGGGGTCAGTTTCATGGTGGTACTAATATCGTCAGCAAGTATCTAAAACCTTAGAGTGGCTGAGGCAATATCAGCTGGAATAGCAACAACAAATAGTTTGCCTCTTTGCAAGGAGTCTGGCTGTGTCCTAAGGGAACAGAATCGGCCCTCTAAAATGTATTAATGAACACGTATCTTGATGGTTTAATTTAGGTACTAAAACAGGTATAAAAACAACACTTTTTGGGGGGGTGGGGTACCAAGCTACCTCTTCGTTGGACTTCCTGGAGTCGTCCCTCGATAAACAACTGTTTTTTTTTTTTATAATAAAAACATTACTGAATTTTAATGTAATCTTGTTTTGTTTTTTCTTTCAGAAAAAAGTGGTAAATCTGGCAGAGGTTTGCCAATTCCGACGGATCAAGGTAGGTGAATTGTGCCATGTTTTTAAACTCCTCGCCCAATTTCCTCCGCTCCATCAAACAGTTGTCATTAAAGGGGCATTTCCCTCTGTGATTGTGTGCCGCAGGAGAAAAATGTGGCGCTCCATGTACAACGGAGGAATTCACCTGCGCAAACGGCTGCTGTTTGTCTCCGGGTCTGGAGTGCGACTCGACCCCACAGTGTACCGACGGCTCGGATGAGCAGAAATGCGAGGACTGTGAGTTACTATGCTTCATTTTCATCCAGGAAAATGTAGAAATGAAGCAATGAAAAACTGTTTCCTTGAAGGAGCTGCTAACCTGAACTATGTCCTGTGTGCTTATTAGTGAACAAGAAATTTGGGATTCTGCTGCAGATTCCAGTGAATGAACAAAAAGGTGATTTTAACTTTAACTTTTTTTTCTTTTTTTAAAAAAAATGTGCTTTCCAAACCTTTTGGGAATGGTGATTATTGCCACTTAGACTTTGTTGTAATCGTATACCATCCTCTAGCCATCTGTTAATACTCCACTACCTACAATCTCACCTCACTTGCTCATTTCTTGTCGTTCTCAGTGCGCTGCACTGAGCCTCCTGACACTGGATACTGCAGGGAGAGTTTCACCAAGTGGTACTACGACCCCTATCAACGGGACTGCTCCCGGTTCAACTACGGTGGCTGCCAAGGAAATGAGAACCGATTTGAATCTAGGGAATACTGTAATAGAGTGTGCCATGGGGTAACAGGTGGGTTGGTGTCTACATATTTGCATCCTATTTATAGACATTTTAAAAATCCCAAAATACTGCACATCCCAGACTTTCACACAGACACTGGTGACACGTGAACATCGTGTCATTTCCCCTACACTCATTCTTCAACTAGTCCATTTTCCACACGTGATCATTATATGATATTTATTTTTTGTTGATGCAGTGGTTTTGTTTGTGTTGTCATTCTTCTACTGATGGCTGGTGGTTCCAGCACTTCACTGCCTCGGCCTGTTTTCTCAGATTGTTTTCTAATCGGCTATCGACCAGTATGAACAAAATAATGGAATTCTGAATTGTTAATTTATCATTTCACGGATTAGTTCTGCTACTTTTGTTTATGTCCAAAACTTAAATGAAACTACTACACAGTTTTTAAATGGCTTTTACATGTTGCATGAGTGGGTTAAGTAGCCACCAAGTTTTTACAAGGAAGAAGAATAAGACAATTCCCAAAAAGGAATAAAACACCATTCTGTTCACTGCATTTCTTTCACCGTCCACTGTGAGTTTGACAATGTTGAGTTTTTTGCTAAATCATTGGGGAACTCACCATTTGTTTCTGCTGTCCACTAGAGGGCAGTTTAAGTTCACCTCATAGCGGAGTACAGATTTCTGTTTAATTAACTTTATTCATGTTTTTTTATATGTCACATGCTACATTACAGTCTAAAACAATATCCTGGTCTTTCTTTATTTCAGAAGCGGATGTATTCAATAGACCGGGGGAAACAGACAGGAGTATATCTGACAACCCTACATGTAAGTTCCCCTTCATTGTTTTACTCTAGACTAAAAGAATATGCAACTCTATAAACTTTGACTTGACCTTTATATTTCTGTTCAGTGATGTTATTGCAGCTCTGGTCTCCTCTGTGAACATAATTCCAGTTCACTGAGTCATCTTTATTGAGCAGCATTTGATTTTGTGATGCAGCCTGTCATGTAGTGTCTTTTATATGACTTTTAAAATGTGCTTTTCATTTATTTAACAGTGATTAAAGTAGTAGCTGGTCTCCTGGGTCTGGCTATCCTCATCCTGCTAGGCGTCCTCTTGTACTGCTTCATGAAGGGAAAGAAGAAGTCTCCTCAACATCACCGTGTTCCCGTCAACACTGTCCCAGTCACCTTCGAGGACAGAGAGCGCCTGGTCTACAACACCACCACCAAGCCCATGTGACCCCTCAGTCCTCCCCTTTGATCCCCGCCCCGGTGCTTGATGACACAGGTTGCTGGAGCTGGTGTCGCACAACACAACAAACTCCGATTGATGAGAGAAGAAACTAGGTTTGACTGCTGGAGGGGATCTCCTTTTATTTTGTCCATATATGGATGTACGTTGTAAGGGTGATTATGAAATGTGAGGTTGTATTTTTGATTTATAGCTTGTTTTTAATGCAGTGGCCTGTTAACCAGGAAGCATTGTCATTTGTTCGGAGGTTGTTTGCCTGTGGATATCATTGGATCCGGTTAATTCTTAAATATTTTCTGCTTTGAATTTGCTTCCATTAAACAATCTGATAATTCTGAGTAAGCAGCTCTTTTTTTTTTTTTTTAAATAAAGCCGTTTCAAAAGTCACATCCTGTGTTGTCACTAGATCCATATTGGTCAGTGACTTCAAAGTAGGGCTCTAGATTCCCATTCTAAAACTCATCTCTGGGACATTTTGTGGATATGTAACCGCTTCCTCACTCTGTCAATAAATATTTTTACAAACCATTGTTACATCGGATTATACATACATGCGTGACATTGTACATAATCTTAGATTCTTGACAAAGTAATATTTAGTTTGAGAAAGTTATTTTTGTCACTGATTTGTCAAGCATGTTTTTAAGACAAGCATAATGCATTTGTTAAATAATGCTTAATGATGCATTTATAAAGCCGCCTGTTGAATATTAAACCGTTTTTACTTCAAATGTTTGTAAATAATGACCGTATGTAGGTTTCTATAACTTTTGCAGTGTCATATTGTGTATACTAAATAAATATTTTAACTCAAAATGAACGATCCACCGAGCTTCTTCTTTCTTTCCCTTCAGTAGGCAGTGCTTTTCTCCACGTTGATCTCTTATCAGGAACATAACCTGCTCCTGAGCGGGATAACTCTGAGTTAGTTACCATGGCGATCTACCCCGATAAGAAGTGAACCAGCGTCGTAGGACGGAAAACAAAGAGTTAACCCTGATGTTTCCTCGCTAAGTCCAAATCCTGCTTCGTCGTACAGGCCCCAGGCCTCTGGTTGCTCTGGTTTTGTGGTTCTTTATACCATATTTACACTGCATGTACATCATATCACAGCACATCTGTCCCTACAATAAATACATACAAATCCATAATCAACTAAATGTAAATATCACACACGGTGGAATACTTTTCACCATGTGTGATCAATTAGATTAAGACAGCAGAAAGCTCCCCTTGTTGTGAACCCTATGACCGAACAGAGAACGTCCTCAGCAGGTCAGATACAGCGACATCTAGTGGCAGCTAAGTGCTTCATGTAGGACACAACAATAGGCTCTAAATGTGAGTTTATAGACACCACAGGTTTAACCTAAACTTTTAACCATACTGTCCATTGCTTTGCATTATGATGTTTGACAATAATACAACATATTATGTACATACATCATTTAGAGTTGTATTATCTCTAAATAAGAAATCGTTGTGAACTGTACATTTATTTTTTGTTTTTCTGTTTCGACAGTAGATTTGCCGACATTTTTCCAAATGTGTATCAGATTAATTGAATTGCAATCCCACACATTGGAGAGAAACATTGGTCCTTGTGACCAGCAGGTGGCGACATCGTCTATTAGATGTTCACCTCAACGACATCGTGAAGCTAAATCAGATTAATATGAGCAAAACAAACTATATAACTTTTATTTTAATATCCATGTTTTATATGGTGCCATTTAAGATGCACATGGTAGGCTACTGTGATAATAAGGACTGCATTTTCACAATGTGTTGACTCTTTCAGTGAAGTCGTCCAGCATATTGCTTTCTTCACAGCATTTATGGGGGCAGAGAGGGGGTAGTGTCATCTTGTACAAAGCAAAAGTGCCCCGCTCTATTTAATCAGCCACACATAAATTATCCATCCTTTGTGAGGCCCCCAGTCAAGTGACCTGACCGTCATAAATGTAATTGGCAGGGTTACAATTTATTATGTCCTTTCAGAAGCCTGTCAATGGTTTTGCATATTATTTCAACGAGTGGAAGTAAATATACTTTTATTTGTTTTAAACTGAAAGAAGAAAAATTACCAAACTATGTACACCAGATGTTAAGATGTGGTAATCCCTCTGACACTCACCAAACAGACACTGGCCTGTCAAAAAAGGCGGCTCTTTGTTACATTCAGGTACTCCTGGTAAATTAGATATATATCAAACATATGGCCCTTTAAAAACAATATTATTGTTTTTCTCAAAGCAAACTTAAAAAAGGAATAAATACGACTTTAGTGTTGAATAACTTTGGTATCTCTTTGTCCATTTTTTGTTGGAAATGCAAGAACTGTGAACAAAACAACAAAATTAATCCAACAGCAGTTATTCTGTGACTAATAGTATTAACTCACTTAGGGTAACGCAATAACACGTGACAATAAAATACATATTGTTTACAATCTGCTGTCGATATGAGCCAGAACCATAGAATATCCACATTCTTGTTGTAGTGTTCCCTGTGCGTTCATAAATAATTTCCGACAGACCGTGAATGCAGCATCAGCTCTTCAAAGATGCAGCAGTGTTTGGTAGTCGGACGCAGTTCACGCTGAAGACCTGCGCAGGGACGCTGTGTGTCTGGGCGGCTTTTAACATGTGAAAAAACAACAACTACTGGATTAACTTTTATCAAGGAGTCGCAGAGAAACGTTTTTCTGAGGACAATTGTCGTCGAGAGAAAAAGAAGTGGGAGAATTCGGTACGAGATGTGCTTTTTGACAACTTGACTAAATCTTAGCTAACTCAGTGTTCGCTATGATGCCAGTTAGTTCTCCTGTGGGATTATTCTGTCGATGTTGATAGTGTTTTGTTAGCTTGCCAGGCGCGTCTTCAACTGTCGTTTTAAAATGAACAAGCGACTTTTTATGGAGCAATGTTTTCATTTTAAACAAACTTAAATACACCTCCACATAGTGTGTAACAAAACCTTCTGCATGCGTGTGTTTGTGCGTTACTTGTTTAATTCTAGGGGCATTTTTTGCTTCATATCATTTCACAACCTCCATGAAATACTTGAAGCACCGATGGTGGCATGAGTTTCAGTCAGATAAGCAGTGTTTGTCTTTGAAGGAAAACATTCTCAGTTGAGTGAACTTTGATCAGCTGCTGGAGCCTGTATTTATTTTAAGAGTATGAGATTTTTTCCACTTTAGCATTGATGTCAGATTTAACTTGCGAGACAGACTTCATGCTGCCGTTGAATCATTTGTCACTTCCTCTTTCTCTGCATCCCATTCCTACCCTCCTACGGTGCCCATACTTGGCCCCAGCAATCCTAATTGTTTTTCCTAATGAGCACCCCAGTGAGACACAGTGAGGCATCACATGCAGGCTGTTCATAGGCCAATGGCTTTCCCCACCAGCAGTTGAAGAAGAATGGGACCAAATCAATCAATTACCAGTGAATGGTTCCATCTTCTACTCCTTTGACCTCACTTGACCTATTAGACAATAACGCCTCAACACCATTTCAGATAAATGTTGCCTCAATTCAATGAACAGCGCGCTCTTCCAGGTGGTCCAGACAGGAAACTGCCCAAGTGTGTCTTGGATCTCGGTGTTGGCACCCTGTTCCCTCTTTCCTAGTCTTGGTATGCTGCAGCTGTGATCAAAATAACAACTGCAGAATGCAGGGGTGGTTTCATCTATGGACCATATAACTTTAAAAGCCTGCTTCTGAACATGTCATGTCACCATCTTTGTTATCTAGTGGTTGAGAGCTTACTTGAGGTACTGCTTAGGATAGCCCTAAATCTCATGGGACCATAAAGTTACAGCGTTTACAATTTACAGCTAGGATTACATTGTGAGGGTTACTCAAAAGACCTGATGATTTTGTGTTTTCTTTGAAAGTGAAGAGTGTGTCCCATAAGTGATTTAGCATACCAGACACCCAAGAGAGGCCAGACACTGTTTTTGTTATTACAATGTCGACAAGCCCCAACAAAGGCACAAGGGAGCCATTCGCTTGCAGATGCACCTTTAAATGGGTACGCTCCAATTCTATTTGAAGACTTGCCGTCTTCTTTTACCCAGCAGTCTTCTACTCTTTCCTCCAAACACTGCAGGATATTATGGAGGACTACTTACCCTCTGGTTGTCTACCATGTATAATTTCAAAGAACTGGAAGTCTTCACTTGTCATTTGCCAATTAAGATGGCACTTGCCAACTTTACTTGCCAGGTATGCCTTCTGTGGTTATATGTCATTGGTAGGAGGTGAAAATTGCTATTTCTCTTTTTTTCAGCACAGCAGGGAATGATTATTCTCCCATTAAGGGCTATTTTGGCCAGGGTGTACGTGCACCATATGGGCAAAAGTCCTAACAAGTGCCCTGTGGGTGTTCATTGGGATGGATCACTTATCGCCTCATCCAAGCAGCATGCTAAAAAATGCAGCACACTAAAATAAGAGGCTCATATGTTGTGTGTCTGGGGGAAGTCACGTGTTAGGGACGCGCTTTTGTGAATGCTGTGGATTTGATTGAGGTGAAGAGAGACCGTAAGGGTTTATTGTTTTCCCCAGTGAATGAAAAGCTGTTAGTCTCTTTGGACGTGTGTGTCAGGGGACAAACTGCCGGAATAATGTGGGAAAGAGGGCACCAACAGAAAGGCTGTTTGTCAGGGGATGTTTTCTGCCGGGGCAGACAGGGTTAGAGGGTGAGAGGGAGGTCTTGCAAGATAAACATGGCACCAGTGCTGAAATAATAAAGACTCTCTGTCTCAATCAGCCTGTAGGACCCTGAAACATCTGCCTGCCGTGCCAGGTTTGAGTTTTATTTGTTCTGAACCTAAACATCCGTCCTGACTGATGGCGTCTTAAAGAAACCTGCAGCACCATGTCTGACTAGAGACGTCCCCAGGGGCTTATGTCATTCTCCCAGATTCCTCTGGGCCTAGTTGGGGCAGACGGTGAATGCAATGTGATCCGGTAGGTCTCTCTGCCTGTGAGAGAGAAGTGCAGCCTGAATTCTCTGCACTATTTTTAGCGTCTCATCAACTTGCTGTGCAGAAGGAATTTGTGCTGTTAATTGTTGCACAAAAGGCTGATTAAGTTCTCTTCTTGGATTCAGATGCAAAACTGTATGTAATCGTTGTGAGCATTAACGGTTGGCAGAAGGGCAGCTGTAGGACGGGAGTTTTCTTCTGGGGTTTTAAATGTTAACACAGTCCATTAATTTGCAGGCTTGTTTTGGGCTAAATGTAATGTTATATTCTCACTGGCTTGTCTGTGCCCGTATAACACAGAGAAAGTAGTTTGTCTCAGCAAGAGCAGACGTCTTGTTTTCCTTAGACTTCCTCTGTAGCCACGCTCAGTTTTTTCACTTCTCTCATAACCTTGACAGGCTGTCAATGGTGAAAAATGCTCCAGATAGTCATTATCCCCCCGAGGACTCTTTTCCTTTAACATGTTAGGCCTGAGGTCTTGGTTCAAGGTATGTTTGTCCATGCCTATTATCTCAGAGTGAGGCATTTAACACATTTGCCAGTATAAATGTTCCCCCTTTTGCATGAGTGCTGTATCTTGACCAACATCCTTATTTTAATAACCATCAGATTGGCTCATGTGGCATCTGTCTTCAATTAAGAGTTGCACATTCCCATGTGGGCGGTTCATACTGCGGGTAATGCAGTTATCAGCTGTGGGAACCAAATGCTCTCCATTTGTGTAAAATGGCAGCTAGTTCAAGAACAGGTGGCCGGCTTGGCATGAATGGAAACCTGTAGGTAGTGTTTTCTTTAGAGTTTTAAATCTGGCGCTGCCCCCACCGTAGGAAAACAAGGATTTGGAATTGCCATGTGTCAGCAAACGGGAGGTGAACGTTAATCAGTCACAATTGTTGAATTCTGTCCAGATGTGGTTGGATTGTGGGTTACACTGCTTTACCATATCCTGCTAGACATTTTCTCTTTCTCAACCCAAACCACTTTCTACACCTACCAACCGCCTTTGATAAGACATTGGAAAACATTTTAAAGACCCAGACGTGAACAGCATGTCTAGAGGTTGAGGCTGAGCCCATTATTCCTAGTCTAGCCTCACATTGACCAATAGTTTTGGTCTGTCATTAAGTGGGGTTAGCTCACAGGTCATAGTAAGAGGGATTAACAGAGGATTTTAATAGTTCACTGAGACAAGTTCAAAGCCTGACCCTCGACATGAATACTTTTCTTACAGGTTACACAAAATTACCCACCACTTGAAAATCAATTGGTCAAAGTTTGAGGAGGCTTCATTCTTGAAGAATGTCATTCTAGCAGTGCTGCAACGACTGAGCATAAATCTCTGTGTTTTACAGCATTAGCTTCCTCTCCCTTTGCTCTCAAAGATGACTGATTTCCGTCAGATCAGTGTTAAAGGTACAACAGATTAAAATTGTGATGTAGGCTGCTAGATTTGCCAGTTTTTTTCACCAACTGTCAATCAGTGGAATATCATCAAACCATCTGCAGTGCGCCTGCTTGCATGTGTGTCTCTGTTTGTGTGTGTATGAGATCATAACAATAGTGCTACTAATGGTCAAAAACTCAACAGGTATAAAGTTGAATTATGAATCCAAAAAAAGAACCTGCATTCATTTTAATAGGGTGGATATCATTTATTCCCCCCTATTTGCTTGTGCTTTGCTGCAGGATGAACAAAAAAAAACATTTAGCTGCTGATTTTCTTGTCTCGTGAACCAGTTTCACTTCAGTGCAAGGACCCTACAGTGAAGCAGGGATCTTAATGTGTGGCTTTTCTCCTTGCATTCCTGCATATCTTAATTGGTGAACCTCCTGGCAGTGGTCTCGGTATGGCCTCGGCTGGTCTGGCTGTCAGCTCGGCACAGTGGCCAGCAAACGCACTATGAACAATGCCCATCCTAATCCCTGAAGAATTCCTGCTCCTCTGATCTAGCTGGCCCAAGAATGTGATGTTTAAAAGGCCGGAGGCTCACCAGGAATCACAGAGACAAGTTCTCAAGCACAGTCTTTCATGTTAATTTGTTGTAAGGAGAGAGCCAGAGAGTCAGTGATGTGGAAAAAAACTGGCAGCACAGTGACTGTGAGGAGACTTACCTCATCATTAACAGCAGCGCAGCCTGGCATGAGGGATTAGAAAAATGCATGCCACCAGGGGTGAACCTGTAATCTCACTGGAGCGTTACATTGATAATGACTTGTTTTGATGTGACATGGATTCGTTTATAACACATCTTTAACAAATTCATACAAGCAAGACTTTGAAAGTTTTTATCAGATGTTTTTGTTGGGCTCATCTCTTCCATTTTTCAGTATTTGGATGTAGCAGGTATTAATATTTATAGTACAGTAGTGATCTATTTCTTTCTCGTGTGTGTCCATTCATGTTCATTTAGATTGTTGTCTAACCGCCATCCCTTTCTTTCCAGATTAGCATGAGCTCATATCAAAGTTGCCTCTAATGTGCATACATACCTCAGCCCCAGCTCTGTGGAAACCACTTTTAAAGGTCATGGTTACAGTGATCAAACGCTTATATGGATCAAAAAGCTTGAGACAAAATCATTCCACATGAGTTTTAAATAATTCAGACAAAGTAAACAAGTAGTCACAGTTTTCATTTGGGTCTTTTCATATGTCAAACTGTGGCTTAGTAATATACTTGCACTACTGTTTTTGTATGTATATTCTAAGGTTAGCTATAGCGTACATACTGTACTTTATTATAGTGTATATACAATGCTTTCATTTGTACAGTAATGTGAATAGCTCTTGAAAAAGATGTACTGTATTTTGTCTCCATTTTTGTACATATAAATATACAAACGTCAAGATGATAATCTGCATGTGAAATACATAAGAAGGAAACAAATTTGATTATAATATTCTTCTGTATAATTCAGTAATAGACCGTTGCCTGCAGTGAGAAAGCATGACTCACTTGGCAACATAATACAGACTTTTTAAAGATTAAAATAAGACAAATAAGATGTTTTTAATGGACACCCGCCAAGAATGATTAACATCTCCATGTGACGTGTACTGTAAGCCCTGACATGAAGCGCCTGAATTCTGTTTGACCCTTCATGTTTTGTTTTGTCAGCTTCAGAGGCCTGAGTGCCATGCCAGAGGGGTCCCGTTCTGCTCTCCACCAGGACCAAATGGGGGAAGGTAAGATCAAAGCAACTATATTGAGTGTGACCCATGCTCTTGTAATTGCTGCCCATGAATTGACCAGTCTTCTAACATTGAGTTGGGTTATTCCTAATGGTATATCAGTGTACTAACATAACACAGAAGTACAGCAGAGGTAAATGGAAAAATGCTGGAAATTGAGGGCAAGAGGAAATGTAGATGCTTGAGCTGAGAGAGCAATGAACTTCCCTCCCACAGCCCAGACTGGCAGAGAGGCTCATTGTGTAGCTGTGGAGCTAGGCCAACCCATTTCATGCAGCTGAAACCCCTGAACACACGCACATCAAGCCAGAATGTGTCAGAATCACCGACAGCCAAGGTGGTTGGACTAGCCAGCGGTGCTGACCTTGTATGCTGGGGACCACTCAAATTACATATTATTTTAGTGTTCATTATCTCCAGTCACAGAGCCACAGCATTGACACAAGGTCTCTTTGTATCTGTTTGCCTGCTCTGTCCCCCCCTGCCTCCCACGCCTCCGCTCTTCTCTACTGAACACATTTGGCACTGGGCTTCCACTTTGGCTGAAGAATACAAGTGTGTCAATGGTTCCCTTTTTCTTCTGTCCCTTTTGGGTTGAGTTTTGGCCAGAGGAGGCTTTTGGCTGGTGAAGACGTGTGCCGCCCTCATGAAAATGCATGTTTCTACTTCCTCAAAAGGCCACTCTGCACCGGCCGCACGTTATCACAGCTCATTTTGTTGCTCAGATATCCACTTTGCCATGACGGATCACCCACTTACAATTGAAACATTTTCAGACAGAATTTGTTTGAGTTAAAGTGTGATTGAACGACCCCTGACCCCCTGCTGGGGATGGATGTATGGTAATTGAGGGGCAGAGTTGCTGGTAATCTGTGTGAGGTGATGAGTGGATGTGGTTAACAGTCAGGAGGAATGCACATGGTGAAAGGAACCCCCCCTCCAGTCAAGGTAAACTATACAATGGTTGTGGTGCCTATCCTGCTCCAATTCCTCTAGGGTCAAAGCGTTTTGAAGTGAAAAGAAGCTATGTTGTTCATTTTCACCACCAACTTTGCATTATCCTGCATTCTTTATTGTTTTTCTGCACGTTGAATTCCCCTTTCTGGAAGAATTGGATGACGGGAATCTATATAAGACCCCTCATAATTTGCACCACAGCTAAACTTTCATCACAACATGTGAAATATATCAGGTTGAAAAGTTTAGCCAGTCAATCCAATGACAGTGGCTCATCCAGGCATCCATGAACCTGAGGCAGCATGAAGCATCTCTTTCAAAGATAAGGGTTCCCTGTGACCTACTTAACCCCAGACAGGAATGTAGCTGTGTGTGCAGAACGTACCGCTTTAAAGGGATTCTGGGGGACGGACGGATCATCTCCATTCACCGCAGCTTTTCCAGACCAGTGGGCATATGGTTGTGGATATAGATGTACGATGGCAGGGATGGCTGCGTCTCTGAGTGGGCTGGTCAGTGGAGCTCCTTGACCTGCCTAATTGCCTGCAGCGGTAAACACAGGCAGCCTCAGTTTAGCCAGCAGCAACCTCCCGATGGTCCCTTATACTCTATGACCACAACATCTTCCTAGTGTAGCATGTTTTGTAAAACTTTATATACCATAGCAGCTCTTATAATGAAATTCAACAATCAGTATATTTCATTTAATTTTCATTGTTTGGCTCAGACTCCCCGTAATCCCAACAAAAGAATGTATTTCAATGTAAATGATTTTACAGCCTCCTACAATGGCATTCCTCCTATAGACTGCTTCCGGTGGATTACCCACATTAGTTACAGGCTCTCCGCTTTGGCTGTTCCTGTTGGATGGCCCTGTAGAAACTCATTTGAATCAATAAAACTCTCAGCTTTCTCCATGACACGTTTCTTGACCTGCATGCAGTGCATTAAATTGTTTTAGTGACTCTGCAGATGTGATGCTGAAGACAATAATGGCTTAGTTATGTTAATGGATGGTAAAGTAAAAGATGGTTCATGTAATGCATGTATAATCTGAAAACACAAAACACATTACAAATACTGTTTGATGATGTTGTTGAAGGTCTAACTACAGGAGATGCTGCATTGGATAAACCGCTTTATGTCAAGTACATTAAGTGTTCCTCCATGACCCATACTTGCAAACTAGTCACCTTTCGGCGTAATTCCCTGTTTTAAACCAAAAAAAGGTAATTTATGTGAATCGTGTAGATCCAAAGAGGTTTTTTGTGGGGGCATTATACAGTCTATAGCCCCTTTTACACTGCCTTTTCTTTGCGAGGGATGATTCAAAGGGATAATCTCAAATTTGGGGAGGCAGATAGGAGGTTGTGTGTCAATATTAGGGACAAAGCCTAGTAACAGCAAAATCTGCTTAAAGTGAGGGAAAGGAGGGTTCATTTTGGTTACCAGCCATCCACCAGTGCTGCCGGTAACAGGGCAGAGGTGGTGGAAAAAGATAGTGTGGCCCGAAAGTGGCACATGGCCATGCAGCGGAAACGGGTCCTTGAAAAGCTTGTCCAGGCCAAAAGTTGTATTTGCTCACCAGCCACAGCTCCCCACGAGACCAGTTCAAAGTTCATTTTAAGTTTCATACACTCCATGCACACTAAAACCTAAAGAAAATCTTGTCTTTCCCCTTTATTTTCTTCTCTGAGTACACCAGAATGCTTAATTTACATGTTAAAATCACATCACTTCACACAGCCTTCCTGCTACCAGCCAGTGTGGACTCTGCAGAAAGGTGCTAACACGACAGCTGTTTGGTTGTAGACTGTCAAATTGGTGGTAAAGTTTACAATGGACCTACACCCAAGAGCCCAGATGGTGTTTGTTGTCCAGAGGAAATTGAATTTGAATGGATTCAAAGGGCGTGCTCGAAGATTGTGCTCGTGCCTGAAGGGCTCTTAAAGGGGGGCTCGTTGATGGAGGAGTTTCTTCAGTGGATCATCACATGCCTATGCACTGAGGTTAGCTGGCACAGCTGGATCCTTTAAGACATTTACAGGATTAAATGTGTGCTTTTTGAGGAGATTTGTCCCTCTGAAGAATCCTGCCTCTCTGAAACATGTCACTCTTTTATACTGGTGAAGTGATTGTGTCCTTTCTCCCATCCTGTTTATATTGGTGTCTGTTAAAAGATTGAATCAACATGCATTTTATTTTTGCAAGCTTTTCTGAATATTTCACTATAGTAGTATTTTGGTTGTCTGATCCAAGAGTACATTTATTCACAAGAGCATTTCAGGAATCCTAAAAAAATCTAAGAAAAGCATCTTTATGTTTAACTGCTCAGTAAATCAGTGAAATTTCTAGACTGCACAAAAACAGTTGGTTTCACTTTTAAACACCGGAGTTCCCCCAAAACTTGCCAGCAAAACGTTTTGACCTTGACTGTGTGTGTGTGGAATGTAGCTTCGGTTTGCGTGTGTACTCGGCTTCTGTTGTCCACTGCAGTTTATTTAGCAGCCTTCAAGTTAATTATTAACACAGCATTAAAAACTGCTTGTGAGACCAGTGTAAATATATCATCTTGTACTCATACAGGACTGTTTAAAGCAGAAAACCCCTTCCAGGCCATCGGCTTCACTGTCTAATCGCCACTGTTCTGACTCATGCTGTTTGATAATTGTCTGTGAAGACCTAATCCTCGGAGGCACCCTGTGTACTTGTGCCTCCTGCCCTCCTTAGGGGCAGCCATTCACTGTTTCAAGGTGGGGAGGAGTTTTTCCCAAGGGGATTTAAGACTACATCCCTGTCTCCCAACAGCCACCAGGGAAGGGGTCGTGGAGGGGTGTTGAAGATGGAAGTTCAGAGTGGATCTTGAGGGGCGGAAAGGCTTAATAGATGTATTTCAAAACACAATGCCCTCTTTATCCCCGGAGGGAAAACACGGTCGCACACTGTGCACTTGGCTCTGAAAGAGTTAGCAGATTAGAAGCCACTTCAAGAGCTGGTTTTTAAGTTTTTGGGTTTTTTTTGGGCTGGGGGCAGTGATGCGCGGGTCCTTTCATGAGTGAGCCGAAACTCACCCGATGATGTCATCCAACCCGACCATGACTGGAATCGCGGAAATAATAAAGACAAAATTATTCCCGACACGTTTTCCCCATGGACTCCATGTCCATTCTCCACTCACATAGGTATCTGTGGTAAGCATGCACTGTATCTTCTCATAATTAGTCATTCAACCATTTAGAAAATATTATTACTCAAATTTGTATATGAAACTTTAAGTAATATACATACACTATATTTGAACTAACAAGCACGCAAATGACCAGAATATCATTCAAAATCTTTTAATTTGACTTCAGATCAGCCCACGCATCAGTGGTTGGGGAGAAAATACAAATCAAATAATTAGGTGCTTTAATGGGGGAGTAAAAATGTTCCTTATGGTCAGTAAGAATCTTTACAAAACAGATAAAAAGCCGTGGGTCAGGAAGATAAGCTATGTTGTATGAATGCAAGACAAGTTGTAAACTCACTCATGAGACTTGCGTCAGTGAAGATTACCAGCATTTGTAGAAGAACGAAACAAAACAACTTTTATCTGAAGGGGAGTGGAGTAATGTATGAAGCTGCCAAGACAAGAAATGAGGAATGTTTTTCCCAGATGACTCAATGTGATGAAACTGAAATTACCATTATTTCACAGTTTTATTATTGATCATGCAGTTCCAGGTACATCAAGCAGGTATAAAGGAAAGTCACACGATGACTCAAGATGTGATGCATCGCCCGCTGGCTTAAAATTCATCACCTTTTGATCCAGTCAGTATGAATCAAGCAGGAGTGGCTGTGTGGAGTATTATGATCACTGCAGGCAGGGGCTTGTTTTTTTTTTTTTTTTTTTTTTCAGTGGGATGTTCTTTCCATAGTGCCATCATTCTCTTTGTTTTCTATGCTTAAAAGAAATGGCTTAACCCTGATACTCAGACAAATGACTTTTATTTTCTGCTGTCATATTTCCAGGGAGAGAGAAAGTAATTTTCAGATATGAAGTGCTTCTGCTGCTTTAGGATTAGCATTTGCATGCTGACCATAGATACAGTCTGGGTTGTTCCTGTTTTTTTTCCTCCTGATTTGGTTAGAAACAAAAGGCCACCAACCAGACAGAATAGCACGGCAGAAACCCGAGCATGAACTCTGGGTTATTTATATTTGGAGTCTCATAGGCCAATTTAGTTTGACTTTTGACTCAAATAGTAATAAAGGTGTGTCTGTCTCTGAGACACCTCCTCTTTAACTGCGGTGCACACTCATCGTTCATCATATTACTGTGAAAGGATTGGAGATGGTGATTTAGAAAACATCCAGGACACCTTGGTCTTTCAGGTCTCTTGCTTTGGTCTGCCAGTCTCATCACTCATACACTTAAAGGTATGCAACGATTGATGTATTAGAATGTATAGGAATCATACAAATAAGGTAATTTATATATAGTTTTGTGGAAATATTAGAAACATGTAATTCAACTGTTGTAGAAGCTTGTAACCTTTCCCACCACACATTTTTAGACATTGTAATTAACTTTGTTTGTGTCTCGTTTGTTTCCTCATACTGTAAGTCATGTCGACATGGTGTTATGCAATGTACTGTACACAAAGTTGCAAAGTGTGAAGCAGAAGTTGGATAAGTCAAGTACATGGATCGGAGTATTGACTTCGGAGGAGGGTAGAATTTGCATGGAGGCTGGTTTGCATGATCTGATGAAATGTGAGTCACGTCATCACAGGGTATTGCAACAAACTGTTAATGTCGTTGCTACATGTTGTGGGTTATCATATTCCTAGGAGGGTGTAATATTCAGCTAGAAAAAGTGCTGTGATATGATCGCATGGAGGCTAGGAACGTTAGTGTCATGAATCTGGCATGCTCAGACTGTTTTTAGGCGAACCAGAGCCTTCTCTTTTTATTGTGTCCCATACACTAACACCTTCAGACGGATACAGATCATCTTCTGTCGTACGTGTGTCTGCAGCCTTTTAGAAAACGTAATATCACCTTCTGCACCACCTTATTAGGTAGCATTCACATAACCATGACGTCAGAGGTGGAGAAGTGTATGAACAGTCTGCTTTGTTAACTGCATGATAAGCTCCGTCTGAAATGGAAACAAGCGCAGACATCGCGTTAGACTGATTAGTCATCGAGCCCCTCGGTGAGTGAATGTCCTTTCTGCTGTCAGCAATGAACCCTTAATCACCTGTCATATCACTGACGCCCATTTCTTTATCACTTATACCCCTCAGACTCATTGGTTTTATCATCAAATAAAGGGTTATCTTGACTGGTATGCTGTTTTATTTGACTTATTTCTTAACATCAACATTAATTTAAAACTATGTTAGCTAGGTGATTTGACTACATGTTGCATTAGCGTATGCCAGCACTGCGTTTAAAATGATTCACTGTCCAGGGGATTTGTATTTCCAGGGAAGCAACAAAAGAGAAGAGACGGCCATGCTTATGGCATCAGCACACACCTTTGTCTGTTAACCTTGGCTTAACAGCCAGGAAACTGGAATTCAAAGAATTACGAGGGGTTGGGTTTTTTTCTTCTTCTTTTTAATCTGGAATTCCAATCATTTTCCTTTCTTAACCTTATTAAACTGTTCACACACACATAATAAGCAGCTGATATATTGTAAGCCATTAGCTTAGTAGTCTTTGCTGTTGACTTTGTTGAGACTAAATGGACTTTGAAAACTGCTGAGTTAGTGAGATTTGGAGGCTGCCCCAGTATGTAGTGGAAATACTATACTGTCTCTCTAGCCTTGACTTGGTTAATGGTTATGTCTGTGAGTTAACAACTATATTGATGCACCCCTGAAACAAAGGAGAGTGTTGTGGCTTGTTGAGGAGGTGTACTTTGTGAAATCGCGGTGTGGGAATGTGAACATCTATGGCTTGGCTGTAATGGAAATTTTGTGCCGGACTATATACTTAACTATGCAACCATTATATGCAAGTTAGGATTTAACAAGTCTTTCCACTGAGCTGTTGAGGAAGAAGTAGGAGGTATTTTTTAAAAATAGATAAAGGTATGCTGCTTACAAATTACACAGTGTTTTGTATTTAAACTATGTAGATGAAGCAATCATCCCCTCACATGTGACCTGTGCGAACAATTTTAAGTCTTCCCCTACACCCTGTTGATTCGGCACCGATGCTGATAATGGAAATCGGTCCGCTACTGGCTCCAATAGCTGGATCGCATACCTGAAGCATTGACCTTCACAGCTGGATCTCAATTTTACTAGCACATGTTTTAGCTGCTGTTGTTTCTTTGATTAGGGTGCTGTATTGTGCATTTTCCAAATGTATCAAAGTGTTTAGAGAATATACTCAACACTTTGTTCAGTAACATAACAGCGACGACATCATATAAGCCTCTGACGGGCTATATTTCTGGGGTTCCAGTGTTGTCAGCGGATGCCCAAGCCAAGAATTCCTTTTCTGTGTGATTTTTGTTGTTTATTTTATAATAAGCAACTTCAGATGCAAGACTGGAGTTGGAGTTGAGTGACGACGTATACGGAATATGGATGGATTGTTTCACAAGTAGCCAGTTTACAAGATAACTTTACACCAATAAAAGTGAAGTCATCGTCTGACGATAGCCGGTGGTTTCTGAGATTGCATTTTGGCCGATGTGTTCGACCTCTTACAGTATGCTCTCCACAAAGACTGTTTACCTGCATGCAACCAAACCTGCTTTGGTTAATTGGTTAACAATATACAAACTGCAGACTGAAACCAGAACGTTTCTGATACCAAAATGAGTTGAAAACCATGTTAAAAGTGCATGTTTGTTATACTTGGCATCTTTAGTCAATTGGTAGTTTTGTAGGAAACAGATGGTTTAAACTAATGTGCACTGCTCACTGCCCCTGCTAAGGTGGTTTCGTTTTATAGACCCTTTCCCGCAGTTATTTTCCAAAACATTATTAGCATTTGGGCTTTAAAGGATGAATTCCAAAAACTATTTTCCTACCAATAAAATGAATAGTAACAAATGTGGTCTTAAAGCAGAAAGACAGCTGTGCGTATCTTACATCGGTCTCAGTTGCTGAAGAGGAAAGTGCTTGAATGTGTCATTTTTTGTTTTGTATTGTATATTAAGATCCACATTGTTAATCATCGAGGCAACCAGGGGATAGCTTTAACTCTACGAAGGCCTCAACACTTGCACAGCCAACAAAATACAAACAAACACAGATGTATACATAGATCATGTTAAAATACAGATTAAACATTAACATTTACACCATTATCATACTTTCTTTTAGTGAACACTTGAATTGTCCTCCACATCCAACAGGGTAGCACAGCGTGGCTACACATCCTTCAGAGATTATTGAAGATGCTGAATAGACTCTGTGGCACAGAGCAACACCAGACACTCTGCTTTTACACTGTCTGTCCAATATTGGCTGCTTATTATTTAGTATATTGGGCAGAAATGCATCATAATTGGTGAAAAAAACAGACATGGATGCTTTTGCTCCTCTCATGGAGGATGGGTCATGGAGGATGCAGACTACACTGCAGGTTACAAGTATTCTTTGTCCAGAGCGACAGGCAAGACAGGAAACACTTTGCATTACATCACACAGGAACAGAAACTTGGTTGATCATGACCAGGTCATTTGTATTCGTCTGCATGTTGCCTGTTTCAACAAAGCCAGTGAGTGGTCCATCATTGCGGTTTCCCCCTGAAACCTCTGGTGTGTGGTATCAGCCACAGATAATGCCGGCTTGTAGAGTAAGCTGAGCTGGTGCTGGAGTCAAGTGTGTGCTCAAGTCTTCAGATAAGTCAGATGGTTTACACTACCAGTGTCTACTCTTTAGTGCGGTTCATTCAGACGCGTCTTGTTTTGGCACTGAGGATGTGCTAAAGGAGATATAGGTTATGATTCTGAGCAGTTACTAGAAGAGTGGTGAAACTCACAAATGTGGTGTTGATGATTTGTGCTGTTCCTTCCCCTCCCTTTTAACTTGGCATTGACTGCAGCATAGCAGCTTTTTTAGGGGAGACATTTGGTGTGAGGAAGTGAAGGAATTTCACATGGCAGACGCGACAAAAAGCCCAAACCAAATGTAAAGACAGAAGCGGCAAAGGAAGCAGATACCTCATTCTTATTCATAGTGGCATAGAGAGCGTAGTAGCCAACCACATCACTCCTTTTACACCATCGACCCTGTGATTTGTCACGGAGCGTTAACAGAGTTTTCTCTGGTGGTCAGCTCCTCCTTGCCAGCTCCTCCATTTCTCCCAGTGAGGTTTTGCATGGGAACTGTGTTGTTGAGAGGGCTTGGTGCAGATTGTGGAGCAAGTTGTGCAGCGTGAACGAGACTCTCATGAGCTCAGTTCACTCATGGAAACTTTGAAACGTTTTGATTGCTCAAGCCAAACATCCAGCTGCATATCACAGGTTTTTCATAAATCACCAACTTTAGGCACATCCCATGCTCTCGTGTGAAATAGTTCTCTTGTTGAATAAACTTAATTCCAGGGAGAGCTGTGAAAGGGTGTACGTTCTCTTTAAAACTGTACAATATATAGGAGATTAGTCAATTGAGTGCGCTTGTTAATCGTGAATCATTTTGGTTGCAGCCTTTTACAGTCCAATGAAATACCTTTCCCCTACAACAGGAGGTTTGTGTTATCAGCTGTGGGCTGCTGACCAATGATGGCCATGTAAGGATGGACATATTTTCTTACAAGCTTGTCAACACTAGTAAAAGAGTATTTCAGGCTCATGACATTATCTCCATCTGTGGGCTATAAAATCAAATTATGCTCTCTATCCATACTTGGCAATATCATGTAATGTTTTCCTTTATGATGGTTTGTGTCTCCATAGATTTCCATTTATTATCTTGAAGTTAAGTTTTGTGTCGAAGCTTAATTTCTTTAGCTTGGCAAAACGGTTGTGACCCCGTTGGCCTGCAAATATTTAAGGAAATGGAGCTCTCTGCACAGTGGCTACTCAGTGCTCCATTCTCACACGACTATGACTTCATATTTAGGAAACATTTGTGAGGAAAATTCCCCATTTGGCCAGGAAGGATGTGAAACTGGATATGGATTTCATTTTTCTTATATTCAAACGTAGTTCAGTAAAGACATATAAACAAAGTAGCTGGGTTTTTTTTTCTTCTTCCCATCAGTTTTCCCCCTCTCTGTTGTTCCAAGGTTTAGCCTTCAGCAGTCAGGGCTACAAGAGGAAATGGCTAGGTTTTCCATAGTATATGCAGCGTTTAAATTAGGCCATGTCAGTAATGATTTGAGCGAGGCCTTTTACTGTAAACCACTCCTCTGTGTCTCAGTCTGGGAGTAGAAACACAGAGCTCCGAGTTGTCTTTTGTTGATTTGTGGGTGGGGGTCTGTTCAATGTAGCTGGAATTCTATGAAGTCGTCCCCAGACAGCGTTTTAATGCCATCTGTTATTGCTGTTATTTATTCAAAAGGTGAGAGAAGTCATCATTAAAGAGAGCACATCTGGTTTATAACAGCATTACATTACTTCAAGTTGACAACAGAGAATTGGAGTCCCTAGCACACTATTCTAACAAAGAGGAAATACGCAAAATAAACCCTGATAGTATTTCTGGACTCATTGAGATTTTTATAAAAATAATAACTGAGCAATGTGAACTTGTAGCTGCACTGTTTACCATTGGCATTTTCATCTCAGCTACTCAAGTTAACTTAAACCCTTAGCTTGCACATTACAGAGCGGCTGCCAGGTACACAAAAATGGAAATATGTTTAATAACATTGTTGCAAACGAGCAGGCTTAGTGGGTTTCTTACAATAAAGTAAAAAACTGAAATCAAATCCATAAAATATTTGGTGTTGATGCTCAAACCAAACTGTGTTTCCGAAATATTATGAAACACTTAAACTTCAAGGCTTGAAAGGTGGCCATAATATGTTCTGTAGTCTGGAAGGGCTCTTTAATAACTCATCCATGATAACATGTTTATGCTTTTGCTGACCAAACTGCCTTTCAATACACATCTTTAAGATGCATTTCTCAAATCCTGACACATACCTTCTGTCTGTGTTTCTCTTACCTGTCCCAGAATCTCCTCAGTTGTCCTCACCCCTCTCCACCAGTGAACATGACCAGGCAAACGTTGACTTGGGCCCAGACTGTTATAGCCGGCTATACGTGGAGCCGCTGGACGTAGAGGGTGAACGTCCAGTGAGCCTCGTGTCCACCCTGTCCTCTGGTTCATCCCGTGATAGTCGCAGCCTTTTTGGGAGCACCGTAGCCCTTCCTTCCTCCACCACCCCACCCATACAGAGCGAGGAGGACATAGACTTGGAGCTAAGCCCAGCCGAAAGCACCGGAGAGCGGGCAGGGGACCGGAGTCCCACCCTCACTTGCTCCAGGGGCCGCTGGCAAGAACGGCTGGAGCGCAGGGTGATCAGCAACCAGTGGAACAACAACGCAACCTCCAACAGGAAAGCAAGCGGTGAAATACCTCGCATCCAGGCTTCGCCTGTCATCGCGCACGCTATGGCGCCCAACCCGAAGCTGACCTATTTGGACCGTGTTGTCATGGAAATCATTGAGACAGAGCGCATGTACGTCAAGGACCTGCGCAGCATCGTGGAGGTGAGTGTCACAGTTCTGCTGACTGGACTGAAATTGAATTTTGCGCTACAGTAAGTGGGTTTTTTTGAAACTCTCAGCCAAGTATTCACTGTGAGCCAACCATTTGATATTATAAAGAGTCAATCATCAGTATTCTGTGTATTTAAAGCACATGTTTGACTTGGATTAATGTGCAGCTATGACTTCATGTCTGCAGCACTCTGGAGGTGATTTACTGAATTTGGCCGGCTAGGAGCCAAAATAGGGCAATTGGGCTCAACGGCTGTTGAGAACAAATAATATCTTCTGTGTTCCAACTTAAGCAGCTGTTTGTGGCCACAAATGAGTAAAACATAGAGGAGATTTTTCTTTCCTTTTCATTACTGGGATTAATTCTGACTTCTAAACAAATCAGTGGGTTGACAGAAATGCATGCCTTACATCTGGAAATTGTGTGCTTTTGTTTATAGTTGTGTAGTTCATAGAGATGAAGGCTGTGGAGCAGTTTATGATCTGGCCATAGTGCTGTGTATATAAACCATTCTGTATATTTACAGTGCAGGGAAAGTTTAAAGTCTGGGATTCTAGACCCCGCTCATATCTGCAGTTCAAACACAGAGTTCAACTGGGACACGGTGCGGGTCTTTCATGACAGTAATCGTGGGCTTTATGACCTTAAAGATAAACCTGAAACCCATCTCAGAGATGTGAAGCATGGAAAATGGCCCACGGATGATTGTACAACTCATCAGACCACTTGCATCTTATCACATCTTTTACCTTTTGTAGTCTTGAAACAACTTCCAGACCAAGAGATGTGTTTGGCTCTTAATCTTTCTTGGGTCCCGTATAGAAACAGGAGTGCTCTAATGTCAAACAGTCTCCACTGGTTTATGGTAATGGCTTTAACATGTGAGGCATTTCTGAGACTGACTGGCAGTAAACCAGCTCTCATCTCTCTTCACCTTGCCTCAGACTGTACGGACGTCTGACAGTTGCTGTGGGAGGGAGTGCTTCCCCCATCACAGCTTGAGTAAGGACTTGCTACTGACAAACACTTCCAAAGTTTCTGACTATATTAGTTGGTAGGAGTAGCCGCCCATCAAGCAGCGTGCTCTGGCCTCAATCACAGTCTGTGCAGCAAACTCCAGCCTCCAGCCTACCCTGAGCTCTCAGGCCCTCCCAGCCAACACAAACACCTCCGTCTTCGCGCCAACTGGAGAAATAACACAGATGAGGGAAGAGCAATTGTTTTTTTCTATACGCTACAATGTGGGAACACAGTCTGGTGCAGATGAATCCTCTGTCCTTTTATCACAGTCTGTATCCCATGCAGCTCATTTTAATTTCACACCAGGTCTTGAACCCGACATGTCGGTGTGAAACTCTTCCTTCATTTTGTAATCGTTTCTTCAGCAAACTAATTCAAAGCTTCCACTAGATATTGGCACTGAACTCTCCGGCAGCTGTTGAAGCTATGTCCACTCTGCCTTCAGATCTCGTCTGTCACTCACTCTCAAATCTCACCCTCAACATTCTCTGCATTTAAATAATGCAGCTGTTTGACCCAACTGGTCACATGTCTAAATACAGCCCCAACACCTGGCCTGAATGAATGTGACTAGTGCTCGTGGAATTCAGGAATATGAGTCAGTGTTATTCTTCACTTGATAAGAATTTTTGATTTGATCCATAAGTCAGTATTAAGGAGAATAAAAAAAATAATGACAAAACAGCCCTTATTATTTAAAAAAAATAAAGTTTAACTTGAACATAAAATTGCATCCGGACATTTATAAAAAGTATCTCTCCTTATTCTTTAATACACTGCAAACTAGAGATGCACAGCATTAAATCTCTCACACTCAGCTGAAGGTCACGTGTTTATGGTTTTAACACCGGGGGTGACATTTCCATAGGCGACTATGAGACGCCCTGCTGACTGCAAGTCAGCATTGCTCTCACTGCACTGGAATTCTCCATCCATAACCAGCAGCAGTTCATTCAGTACTGCGATGTGATGACTCTACTCTTAATCCGGGCTGCCGGGCAGGCCTGCTAAGTGTGTGTGTGTGTGTGTGTGTGTTTGTGTGTTTGTGTGTGTGTGTGTGTGTGTGTGTGTGTGTGTGTGTGTGTGTGTGTGTGTGTGTGTGTGTGTGTGTGTGTGTGTGTGTGTGTGTGTCTGTGTGTGTGTCTGTGTGTGTGTTTGTGTGTGTGTGTGTGTGTACCACATTGTTTGGGGTTGGGAGGCTGGGTGTGTGTGTGTACAAGCTGTTTACTGGTATGCTCTTTATATAGTCGCAGTCTGCTTGCTTCTCCATTTGTTTGGAGTTTGTTTGTATGCCACACGAGCGTGTGACAGACCAAGGGGCAGGATGATCATCCAGATGTTGGCATATGCAGTAACTGTGTTTTCAGAAATCGTTATCTAATTCTGGATGCTCCCGGGGTCCAGGGGGAGTCAGAACTGGGGAGGGGAACAGGCTGTGCAGATGTTAAATGTCTGGGTACCTCAGAACCTCGTCCAGACAGTCACAGTGACTTCAACAAATCCTTAAAAGGATTATTTAAAGAGCACAGCAGTTTGTGTGTGAATTACTATAATGATGCTGCTTTTTAAAAACAGAAAGGCCGTGAAATCATGATGCGACATCTCTCCCTATCTGTCTACGTTTTCTTATTCTATATTCTTATTTTAGAGTAAGTGCCGAGAACAGGTGTAATGTGAAATAGGGATAAAAGACCTATGCAGAGAAACATGCTTACTCATAAAGATAAAGTACACACTGGTCGTTTTCAAAAAGGGCAAAAGCTGCACTGACAATCTACAACTGCAGCAATCATTTGATCATACCATATGCCATAAACAAACATCATAGAGGATATAACGGGAACAGAGGAGAATATTGATTTTCTACATGCATGCCCCATCTGCTGGTAAGAATTTGGAAGTGTCACCATATACTGACCTTTCCTATAAAACTCAATGTTTTATATACATCTCTACTGTTTTTCAGGATTACTTGGCTTACATCATCGACATGAGTAAGCTTCCCATACGACCAGAGCAAGTGTGTGCTCTGTTTGGAAACATCGAGGACATCTATGAGTTTAACAGGTAAGTCACGAAACAAATCCATTCATTTCTTTATTATGTATTACTTAAAATGTCCACAGCAGTCAAAAGTACTGGATAATCTTTGAAAAGATGTTTGTTTTCATGGTAGTCTGCAAAACATCTATCCAACATATGCATTCTCAGATAACGGCAGAATGTTAAGAGCATGTTTTTAATCCATTTGCCACTGACATTTCTCTCACTGACAAAAAAACGGAAGCAATGAGAAACAAAAGAGCGACACACTGACTCCTACACGAAACACACTTTTGCAACAATCACAAAGCCAGGGAAATGGTGCTGCTAGCTTCACATTTATGTCAGCGAGTACTCATTGCTGACCGCACTCCTTGCCAAAATACACATTAACATTCTTCTCTCCTCTCACAGCAAGGAAGCTCCCTGGTAATGCCAAGGCTATCATACAGCTTTGGGCCACAAACGGAGACGATTTGATTCTTATTACATTTCAAATGAAATTCCAACCAGTGGTATAACACAGATGCTGATGGGTTTCGGATCCAAAGTTTCCATGTGTTGCCCTTTTCGGAGGGATTCAAATTTCCGTGTCACATTGCGCTGGGGGCCTGTTTTCTTTAACCTCTTACTACTCCACCCATCTTTACCTCTTTATAGACTCATTTTTGTATTTTTAAGGGGTTGTTGGAGTCATAAATAAAGATTGTGTTTTGCTTAGGCCTGTTCAAAGGGTTAGTGTTTAAGGGTTTAGGACATTATGGTGGATGCATAATATAGTTGTTCAATTATGTCTTATCAGCTTTTTTGGGCTTTATACACGTTGTTATACATTTGGAGCAAAATGTTTAGCAGAATTTAAAAAAGACAAATTGACAAAAATCTTTCAGAAGCACCACATTAAGATACTAATACCTCGACTAACACTGTAAAAAAAGTGCTGTATCAAAAACTTTTTGACTTTTTAACAAAAAAATGGCTTTTTTCGATGATTGGATGGCATTACTTCTGTTCTAGAAACTTCTCAGAAACCCTCTTATCGTCATTTTACATAGAAAAGCCATACATTCTCTGAATGCCCCATGTCTCTGGTTTGTGTTTGTAAAGTTTCGTGAGGCCGTGATTATCGTAGAGGTTACAACATTTTATACAGCGAGGTCAAGTTTCAAAAAATGGTCTCAGTATGTGAACTGGCTACTATGGAGACGAACATCATCACACATGAATACAATTGAGCTCATTGGATCCACAAGAATCTCAGCTTTCCAGTCAAGCCTGTTTTGCAATTCCAGAATTGTTTAGGAACCCCACTATTTTAGAATAGGCAATGGATTTTTAACATTTTTTGCACCCAGTTGAATGGGTTTATCATAACAGTGGGCTTGTCTGTAAATGGGTCCCTTGAACTCTCACTTCAAGATATGTCAATGACAATGTGTTCTATGGGCACCCACAAGTCTCCTGTAAATATAGCCATGCCCATTTTTCTTTCGCCAAAATGTTCCTCAACTTTTTAGCCACTTTCCTGATAAGATAGCATGACATGGTAGATTCGATAGATTCATCCCAGCATTGTTAAGGTAGAGAAATTCTTGTGTCAGCCTGTGAACAGGTGCCTGATATTTACTTAATATTGCAACAGAGCTGTTGTAATTTCTAGGAGGCTGCCCTAGGGGAAACGAGATGTTGTTGCAAGAAAGAGAAGGTTTTTTTTCCTACAGTGTCTCGTTGGAGAAATTCAATGCCAGTTTATCTACCATGATCCAGAGATCACACACTGATGAGGACAAACCAGTTACTGTACATACTGTACTGTACAGAATGCATAGTAGATGTATTGATAACAGTTACTTAATTCAAACCCTTTTTGACTTTGACTTCGTGCAGTGTCATTAATTCTCATTGGACATGAACACGTATTGATGAACAGCCTTTCTTTTATTGAAGAATTTTAATTGATTGGTAACCTTCCAACCTTAAATATCGACAAGAAATCATGTCATGAACAAATATTGACATTTTGTCTGAAAGAAATGTAGTCAGTTTCGGTACAGGCCACAGTATCTTTGATCTTAGCTCTGGAATGCTGTGTGATTCATTTTGTTTGAACCTCATAATTTCATGTGTTATGTTAACTGCTTTGCACTTGATGAATGGGGATGTTGAGGGTTTATTTTGCAGTTGTATTTTTCCACAGTGACCCTCCCTTCATGTATCTCCATCGCTCATATACACTTCATTCACAGTGATGTCACACAGTGTAAAGCATTTAAGTGCTTTACGACGCTCAGATCTCAGGTTTCCCAAAGTCCAAACGGGGCATTCAGTTTCTAACTGAATGCATTCAGTTTCTAACTGAATGCCACCATCTAGTGGAGATTTTTCATCACTGTGGTTAAAAATGTACTTTGCCATCATCTCATTATTCCTTCCATCTGTTTTGGATTCCTTCTCAGACAAAGACATTAGGTTAGCAGGTCCGTTAACACTCAACCTCCTCTCTCTGTTCTGCATTACAGTGAACTGCTGCAGTCTTTAGACATGTGTGAGAACAACCCCGTGGCCATCGCTCGATGCTTTGTTGATAAGGTGAGGGCGACCACATGGCTCATACTATTTTACAGTGATATAAAAAAAAACTTCCTCACAAAATAAGTGTTTCTCTGGCTTCTGTTTCCTCAGAGTGAATACTTTGAAATATATACTCAGTATTGCACCAACTATCCCAAGTAAGTAGCTTGAAAATATTAATTATAATTTTTACAGTAGTATTTTCTTTGAGAGTCAAATTTGACACCATTAATATGATTCCCTGCTGTCCTCCAGCTCAGTTGCAGCACTGACCGACTGCATGAGGAGTGAAACTTTGGCCAAGTTCTTTAGGGACCGACAAGCCTTTCTGAAGCGCTCTCTTCCTTTGGGCTCCTTTCTGCTAAAGCCGGTCCAGAGGATCCTGAAGTATCACCTGCTGCTTCAGGTACAGAAAGGTTCTTTGAAATGAAGCCTGCAGGCATTGGCAGATTTAAAGTCCCGTTGTTTACCAACTGTTCTCAACCCTGTGTCATTTTATAACTGTTTATCGTGCAGAGTTATTTTCTCTTTTCTGGTTCTTTGATTTGATTAATCATTCAGAGCCCAGGGGCTAAAAACGATTGAGTCGGTTGGTGTTTAGTTTTATCAGTTACAAGCAACAGACTAATGTCTAATTCCCCGTATAACTGTTCCTGATCTCTTTTAAAGGAAATTGCGAAGCACTTTGACTCAGACGAGGAGGGCTACGATATTGTCCAGGAAGCCATAGACACCATGACTGGAGTGGCCTGGTATATCAACGACATGAAGAGGAAACACGAACATGCTGTCAGAGTGCAGGTCAGCTGGAATTACATTATTAATTGCATGTATGGCAACATCCTGAAAAGGTGTATTTATGTCACTGCCATGCAGTGCTTACTGATAGTACAGAATGTACTCAGCCAAGATCAGCAACTCTGTTCACTCTTTCTTTCTTTTAACCCCTTTTTTCTGAGATTTTCTCATGTATCTCTGTTGTCTAGTGTAACTCTTGTCTGGAGGACCCAAATTAATGTATTTCTTCAATGTATTAAACATATAACAAAGCAGATATTGTCCAAAGCAAATCTGTGAATCTTCATTATTTGATTTTGCCCGTACTTTTTTCTCAAGTCTAGTTGAGTGCTTAAAGTCAGGGCGACAGCTTTCCTTGGTTTTAGTTATTGAACAAGTGGCAGGTTCACCTTCCTGGTTTTCTTTGCGTGTTTTATCAGGATTACGAATAAAAGCTCACGCATAGCTGGCATTTACTTTTGCTCATGCTGAAGGAACATGGTGTAAGTGGGGGGTATGTTCTTTCATCATCTGCAGGAGATACAGTCTCTTCTCATCAACTGGAAGGGTCCTGACCTGACCACCTATGGAGAGCTGGTGCTGGAGGGCACCTTTCATGTCCTGCGGGCGAAGAACACCCGCACACTTTTCCTCTTCGAAAGGATGCTCCTCATTACCAAGAAAAGAGGGGAACACTATGTCTACAAGACCCACATCTCGGTATGCTTTTTGACAGTTTTATTTAATTGATTAGGGATATAATCATTAAACAAATGTGGGTGAGGAGAATGATACAGGTGTACAACAGAAAGATCAGATTAGACGTCGTTAAAACATTATTAATAAGGTAACAAATTGGAACAAACTCAATCTCCTATCACTTACATCATCACATCATTTATTGTTGTTGCAGTGCGCCACCCTCATGCTACTCGACAGTGCCAAGGACCCCCTACTCTTCAGCGTTATCCATTTCAAGCATCCCAAGCAACCCCATACCGTGCAGGTAAATGAAATGTGAACCAGTTAATATCAACCTTTTTCCTTCTGCAGCACAATCCCAGAACAAATAATATTGCATCAATTGCACTGAAACATCACAAAACTTTGGACGTGTGTATTTAGATCATTTCATTTTCTAATAATAATTTGTGTTGAGCCCATCAGTTGTACATTACCCTGCCATTTGATGTCATCAAAGACAAGTGTTTTGTTGTTCCAGGCCAAGTCTGTAGAAGAGAAGCGTCTCTGGGCACATCACATTAAGAGGCTGATTCTTGAGAACCACAACACCATCATCCCACAGAAGGTAAACCACACTGTAGTGTAGTTTTCTTCTTGTCAGCTACTGAAGAGTGATCTTCTATGCAATCATGCTGTATTTTCTCTTTCAAGGCAAAAGAAGCCATCCTGGACAATTCTAACTGTAAGTGTTACAAATAAAGTCATTTTTGTTCACGCTAGCACCGCTTTTGCTGTTTCCATAGCAACTAAAGATGCTGCTTACAAAAGAGGAGGCTGGTTAATTTTCAGTGAAAAATGTGGAATGCTGTTGGATTTACCTGGAAGGCGTAGCCCTTAACCCAATAATTTGTGAAGAAAATCGTTTTTGTAATTGCGCCTGTGATGACTTGTCTCTCCGCTGCTCAGATCCGGGGAAGTACCACTATAGTCCTGAGAGGCTGAAGAAAACAGAGTCCTGCCAGGCTGATGACTTCCATCTTGGAGACCGAAACGGGAGAAGAAGATCAGGTAAAATGAAATCCTGCTCAGTCTGTTTGTGTCTTTTTGTTATGTATTAATCAAATAGTATTACAGAAGAGTATTGCTGATAATTAATCGTTTGTCTGTCTTTTTTTTTAGAGCCTGCAAAACAAATCAGAAGGAGCACAAAAGGTTGGTACATTGTGAGTTTTGTTTATATGCCTATAAATATATATAAGTGCCCTTCAATAACAGTGGATGAGTTTGATCCACATTCTGGGTGCTGTCCGGTAGTCCAGCGGCCCCACATCCCCGTACCAAGGTAATGTTGTGTCAAATAGGAGCTGCACACATCTTTGTTGCATTGCGGCTTTGTTCTCCCTCAAAGACACCCAGAAAACAGATCAAAAGACACACTCCCACTCCACTGGCCTAACCCATAATGAAGTTAATTATATGCCACATTGGTGGAAGGCTTTGTCATACACAAGCTCTTTTCAATAGTCAAATTCAGCCATGTCCTCAGATCCCATCTCCCTGCTCTCATCTATTCTAATTGCCATTATGAAAGAGAAATTCTCTCTATTCTTGTCGCCAGTTTTCCTTTGCTCCCATTCCAGATCGATTTTTTTCTAAACAATGTAATGAAGAAGCAATTTTCATGTCAACCATCCCATCTCGGTGAGGGAGTGGGTCATCACATCCTTGCTAATTGCATCATGTCCAGTTTGAGCCTCTGAGATGAAGATGTGCCTAATTGGTATTTATCTAATCACACGGCCTCCCTTAAGTCTGAGCCAGACTAACTGCTGCCTCGCCGAGTCTCTGCTTCTGTAGGCAGAGATTGTGTCCTGACCGTGATTGCACATGATGTATGCAACATCCAGGTTATTTTGTCATGATGTATTTGATTTGAGCAGGCTCTTTTCAGAGTTATTGACGTTCTTCTTCTTTTGTTTATCTGTCCTCCTCTTCTTTATCTCTGCTCTCTGTGCAGCTGTTTTGAAGGTAAGTGCTTGAAATCCAATGTCTATATGTCTTTTATGAAACCAAAATATTTTTTTTCCCATTTTGTTGTATGAAAGCAGTTTTTTAGGTGAGTGTGCTGGGGTGAGATATGGTTTCCGCAGTTTTGACTCAGCAGTTCAAACATGCCGTTCTAATTTCACAAACTCAAACCAAAAAAATAAAAAAGTGCAAACCTTATCTTCCAAAAAACATACTTTGACTTGCCCTGGATTGCAAAAATCATAGCTCACCCGAAGCTTAAGCAGCTTTATGATGATTCCATCCAATTTACAGACTTGCAATCACATCATGGCTCTAGCACTGGCCTTGCAATAACAAACTCCATGTCTATGACTTCACGCTACAGCATGCAGATAGTGAGGGTGCACTGCTGGGGGAGAGGTGCTCCCTTCAGCCAGCCACTAGTGTCAGTCCGCTGGCCTCCAGTCTAGGCGAGTCCCAGGCTGAGAGGCCGTGTGTGGAGGATCTAATTCCCAGAAGGGACTCTCTGGAGCAGCTACGTCCTACTGACAGTGACCTGAAACTGGGCAGTGAGGGGAGGCTGGAGCTGGAGGAGGAGGGGGAGAGTTGCAAGGAAGATATACTGATGGGTGACGACCAGGTAGCCGACTTTGCCAGCTCAGTGCTGGCAGCCATCTCCTGCTGGCACTATAGAGCGAGGGCTTTGCTTTCTACTCAGTTCACAACGGTGAGGGTTTCTGCCACGCAGGGGTTTTCCTTTTTCCTGCACTTTTCCACTGGCTTACTCTCCGCTACTCTTTCTCCCACATCTCTCTCCCTCTCCCTCTTTCTTTCTTCATAAATACAACCAACTAACACCTGCTACCATTTGCACCGTGCACGTTGAATGTCTCGGGTTAAATTCTGTGGAAAAACACTCAAACACACGGATGAAACGTGGTGCATGCTTTTGCTTTGGAGGTCATCCCGTTGCACATTGACTCTTCTCCTCTGATGGATGTTTAACTCATCCATGTAGTTACAGTGTGGTGGTTTTCCATGATTGCATTTATTGGGACATGATTTATGTGCATGATCATGCTGTTGTAACCATGCCTGCATTTGCATTAGAACCAGTGGCTAAATGCTCCCTGTTAAATGTAGTTTGACTTCAAAGGTTAATGTAGCCATCTAATTAAATGATCATTATAATAGCGAAAGCTTTGCTCTTTGATAATCATATTTCCTCATCACATTTCCCCTCTGGATATTCATAGTTCTTTGTGAAGGTTAATTGTTATACCAGTATTGTTTCTGAACATGAATTAAGACTTAATTATTAACAATAACCACAACAAAGAATTTTATTCCAACTGTTGTCATGGATTTTTCTAAGCTGACCATAAAACACATTAAATCTCTATGAAATGTCGCCCGCTGTGACAGATCTTCTGCTTCATGCTGCCTCACAGTGTTGTCTCGAGGATGATTTAGAAAAAAAACTCAATCCTACGTCCTGCTTTGCTCTTTCAGGGTGATCAGATCAGCATTATGGCTGATTTGGAAACTACACCAACAGAGGAGGTAGATGCTCACAGGCAGGAGGAGAAACATGCGTCTGTGAATGAAACCCTCGGCACACAGGTACTTAATAACGCATCCGTTCGTTTCCACGTGTCTCTAAGGCCACTTGTATTCAATGTGTTAAAGAATGCCCGTCTATCCTCCTGCCCTTGGTATTGCTCGGTTTGTTGTTAAGCATAATTTCTAGCCGTTGTATAATTTGAATGACGCACTTTGGGTCTATTTGCTGTTGTTATACACCCTATCTGTGAATGAGTGCCCTTTGCCATGAACACAGTGTTTCTCTGAGGCCCATTTGAACACGTACTTGGAGCTATATTAGTGCCTCATGTTTATTTGCAGCCCTGTAGATTAAAATGGCACACGCACACTGCTGTCGGTCTGCATTCCCACTGAGAAAGGCAACATTGTATCTCGGAGCAGCTGATTTTCATGGTAACTTTAAACAACAGCTTCTGCATCAGTGAAGTTGTTTTTTTTCCCTCACCTTATCTCCACTATACAGCCTCAAGCTGCCTGTTTTGTTATTGCCGGCACTCCAAAAGAGGCAGACAACACCTGAAAACAAATTTAAATGAATGGCCGACTAGGGTGACATCAGCACTCTGAACTGAGTCGCAGACATTACAATGTTCACTGTTTAACTTGCTACGAGTATCAAAAATGGTCCAGTAAGGAGTCATTAGCAGCCAAGCTGCAAATACAATCAGAGTCTCCTTAATATTTACCACAGTTGCATATAATACATAGAGATGGGTCACTCAAGCTCAAGTGCGTCTCATAAGACACGCATCATAAATTGTGGAACGCGTCTGATTAAACTGCCTCGATCCATTACATTAAAGGGAAACAGAGAGTGTCTGCTGTCTAAATGTCTCTTACTCATTACATCCCATTTTGCAAACACTCCCATCATATTTTAGGTCAATGTGGAGGAGCCATGCCCTCTAGAATGTGTCCCTCAGGCAAGAAAGAGTGACCAGCTGGAGTTGCACGACTCCCAGAGCCCCGAGACTCCCGTCTACACTTCACATCAAGAAGCCGACACACCAGAACCTCAAGATACCTCAAGAGAAACGGCAGAGGAAGAAGAGAGTGATTCCTCTGCTCTCCAAGCGGAGGACACAAGCTTACTGACGAATGGGGAGCTCTCAGAGGAGGAGGAGGAGGTGTTTTCAGACAATAAAAGCATCTTACCTTCCTCTGTGTTGGACCAGGCAGGTTTGATCGCTGAGCGCTTCATCAGCAGCCTGTCCAGACGGAGCAGTCTGGTTTCAGAGGACTTGGGATCCCTCGCCTGCCCCTCACCCTCGATAGATAATGACGTCTTCAAAAGCCCCTCAGCTTGCGTGGACTTAGAGCAACAGACCCAGATGTTGGCCAGCCCTTCCCCAGAGCCACAGGTGATCTCCGAGGCTGATCTGTCGACGCCTGCACACGACCCTGGACTAGACGCCCTCATTAAAGGGGAACTCGGATCCACTCTCTCGAAGCAAGATCTCCTCCTCATACGCAAGATCAGAAGATACTACGAGCATGCTGAGAACCAAGATGCTAACTTTAGCATCAAGCGCAGGGAGAGTCTCTCCTATATCCCGGCTGGTCTTGTTCGGCACCTGAGCCGACAGCTTAACAGTATTCCTCAGGAGCAGGCCGCCCCAGTCCAAAGGAAAGGCCTCTCTCGGAACCGCCCCACGTCCTGGTCTGTGTTTGACCTTCCTGGCTTGGAAAAGGGTAGAAGCGCTGACACTCATCAAAAGACTGAACCACAGGGACCAGTGGAAGCCAAAGCTAGATCTCAGAGCGTCACGGATACCTCTACCACAGAAGAAGAATTCAGAAGCTCATCAGATATGCTCAAGGTTTGGCAAGACATGGAAATGGACAGCCATGAAGTCCTACAGATTACGGAGGAGAAACTTAATGACTCAAGATTAGAAGTGACACACGATTTCAGTTCACACACTTTAGATGTCAGAAAGCAACCCCCTCCTATTTTAGAAGAGTCCGAAACGAGCACTGCGTCAGACGTCTCCTCCATCTCATCTCCCACAACCTTTCCAGCAGTGGAGGGGGGGTCATGTCAGGACTCCGCATCTCAAGACAAAAGCCATGTCAACCATAGTCAACTCCCCAAGATCATAAGCTTCCGAACAAGTATGGACGAGGACCAGATCCTACAAGACATGGGGAAAATGAAAAAGAAAGTGTTCCAGCTGGCACGTCAGTACAGTCAGCGCATCAAAAATAACAGACCCCTGGTCTGGCAGAAGAACCGCGAAAGAGCAAATCAGCAGGACTTCAAGAGTATGTCTACGGTCCATGAGGAGAAGATGCAATTGAGGAAAAAGGGTAAATAGGATGCTTACTGGTTTCTTTTGCAGTAACCTACCTCTTTAGCTTATGTATGAAGAAAACTGAAAAGCCTTTTTTGTCTGTTTTTTACAGGTAAACCAAACCTGATGTTGCCCTTGAACACTTGCGATGAGTCAGTAATCCCTGAAGAGCATTCTCCAAGCCCGGTCCAGAGCCCCAGTTCTGGAGCCATCTCCCAGAGCACGGTTACCTGCTCACAAAGCCCGGTTACCTGCCCACAAAGCCTGGTTACCTGCCCACAAAGCCCGGTTACCTGCCCACAAAGCCTGGTTACCTGCCCACAAAGCCTGGTTACCTGCCCACAAAGCCTGGTTACCTGCCCACAAAGCCCGGTTACCTGCCCACAAAGCCCGGTTACCTGCCCACAAAGCCTGGTTACCTGCCCACAAAGCCCACTGTCGGAGACTGAGACCTTCCACTGGCCTGACGTACAGGAGCTGCGCACCAAATACACAGACACGGCCCACTCCTCAAAAGTCCCCCGTAGCTGCACGGTCCCAAACGGGCTGCCGGAGTGCTGTACAGATGGGTGTAATGGCTGCTCACACACGTACAATACCTCCTCTGACCTTCTCAATGTTCTGACGAGGACACAGTCCGAAAAGGCACACAAAGAAAGGTGTCCTGTGGTGGAGGACTGGGCCCAGCCCAAGCTTCAGCCCCTGTTGTGCAGGTGGCGCTCCTTGGACCACATGCTGGGGTCTCTTCCCCTCCATGAAGTACAGACCTTTCAGGAACCTGTGAGCACATGCTTCCCAGCCAGTCAGGTGTCTGTGATAACAAGAGGAACCGGCAAAGATGGGGGCAGGGTTCTCCAGGAAGGCCTAGACATTGCCACAAAGTCCGCTGCCCCGTGTTCAGGGAAAATGACAGAAAGTAATTTAGTGAAAAGCTTACGAGAGAAGTTCCAGAGCTTAACCGCAAGCTCATGAACATGTGAATTATGTACATTTTTATTATCAGGGACTATCGCACGGAAACATTGTTCATCCTTTACCTGATGCTTCTCAACACCCCTCCCCCCAAATAATGCAACTCACTGTCTGCACATTGTTTTAAGTATGGTGCACATGGTGATGTTGTTGTTGGCACCAGTGGAACATAAAGGGACATTATTGGTTAATTCTTAGTAAGGGCCATAAGGAGAAAGCATATTGTGTTTAAAAAGGTGTATTGCAATATTTGTACATTGGGAATTTGTCTGAACTGTACTATACAAATGTAAAAATGTGTATATAGTCCACCATATCAATTGATAAAGATTAGGGTTCACCTTTATTATTATATGCATCTATTTGGTTCCCTCCCACTGTTGGTGATTCTTGCTATAACCACTATAGCACTGTTGTCATTTAACCGTGTAAACTGTCAGCTGGAGTTTCAGGGGAAAGCATCCAGGGGCTAATGTGTCATCATCGACATTAGCTCTGTTGTCAGCAGGTCTCTGACCGTACACCAAAGAGGATTTCCTTCTAACGTCCGTTGACTTGAATGCATGTGATCACAAACGTAAAGTGCTTCCACGTTTACTGTAGCTGCTTCTAAACCGGTCTTCACAAGCTGTATCACTGGAGCTTTAATTTTCTCAATAGGTTGTATATTGTCTTTAATATTATTTATGAAACTGTATATTTGGGAGACATTCATCTTGTGTAAATACTGAAGCATAGCAACCATTTTTACTTCTCCATTCCAGATATATACATATATATATATATTACGCCATACTTGAAGTTTCCCATATTTTCAATAAAAACAGAAATGATAACATATGTTTTCTCTTTATACTGTCATTGAAGACTGTTTATATAAGAATTGATATTAGATGAGGAGTATCAATCAGACTGCATTGTGTTTGTTGCATAAACCTGTAAAATGTGGAAGGAATGTATCTTATTGACATGATTCTTCTGTCCTCTTTAGTCCCACTAAACTGAACTGCATCTGCAATATATATATAGTAAGTATATATGTTAATGCATTTGTGACTGAAAATATGATCTAATGTAAACAAATTCTGGAGATCCTGGGTCATCAAAAACATACGTTTTATTATATTTTATCCTAATTCTATGATAATTGCTTCTAAATGGGATTTTTAACTTGATGACATTTTTACACATTAGAATTGCCCATGCATAGCTCATATAACATGAAATGTTAAATTCTTAATAACTTTGTTTAATACTCCTTTCTGTATGTTGTTACCTTTTATCAATATGCAAGCCTGGTGTGTGACAACGAGACAGGTATCCATCGAGGCAGTCAACCCAGTGACAATAAAACACATTGACATGTTTAATTATTAATCATAGAATTGATATGAGATTGAATTAATTTGCAATCCGAATCAGATCATTTTTGTTATCGTCTTTTCTATTTAAATGAGCGCAAAGACCAGCCTTAGTGCCGCGGTGAGCGAGCAACCTGTGATCCAGCGCGCTGTTTCCCTCTCAGCTGGTCTTCGCCTTCAAAAGCTGCGTCAAGCCAGCGATGAATAAACAGTCTTGCAGCGGAAGTCGACCCTTCAACATAAAAGCGCAATCACCGCTCAGTGCTCCCTGTAAGATGTCCTCATTTTATTTTTCAACCACTAACCAGAACATGTTGTCTGTCTGTTGTCTGACTTGTCACCAATCCGTGATACCGACCAGAGGCGTGTAGTTCAGGACGCAGTTGGAGAGCAGATGCCATCATCAGGTTTTCTCTGGCACGATATCAATTAACCGTTTTTCCTCTCCGGGTTGGCGCAAAAACATAATCATCCATTTATTTTTTTTATTTATGAAGAATGGGCTGCGCAATATCAGATCTGGCAGCAAAAGCAGAGTTTGGAGGGAGGACTACAGAGGATGCTGCTGCTGATGGCGCTGCGTGTCCCAGCGAGGATCAGATTCACATGATCAAGGAGTCCTGGAAAGTTATCCGGGACGATATAGCCAAAGTTGGAATTATTATGTTCGTCAGGTAGGACGCTTAAGCCTTTCCTATGCTCTCCGGTGTTGTTTGCATGTCAAATCACTCAAAGAGGTGATTCCTTTTGTTGGCCAATTAAAAAGATCAGAATAGCCCATGTATTGATGATGCAAATCTAAAGACATTTTATTTAATAAAGGTTTCTGTCAATAATTTATTGGGGATTTTGCAGCCAAAAAAACAAATTACATTTCCCATGTATGTTTTAATGGCCCATCCTCCTGATCATAACGCACAGCAAAGGAGCAACTTTCCAGTTTAACCTTAACAGACGGCTTAGTGAAACAGTGCTGGTGGCTATTAGCCAAAGGTGTGCAGAAGCTCTTCGACGATGACCCCATGCCTGACCTTTTCATGTGAACATCGAGCTCCCCTTCACCTCCACCACCACACGCTGCCCTCTGACCCATGGCTTTTCATTCAGAGCTCAGGGCAGACTACCCCTCCTCCCCTCTTATCACTTCATATCACATCTTAACATTACATAATGCTACACAGCCACAGGCCTGGCATAGTGCTATGCAATTAAAGGCTTGAGCCATCAGGAAAATGCATTTTATCAATTAGGATGACGACCGGCGTCCGGGAAAACATCTTTGCTCGGGCAGGGAAATGAAACACGAAAGTGTACAATCATAGAAGAGCGGCGGACCTTCAGGCTGCAGCATTTACAGTACACTGACACGGCTAGAAGCCCAATTAATGCCATCTGTCCCCTGGGTGACCTCAACAGTTGATGAGATTGACCTTATTGTGGTAGCCTGGAAATCCATGGGCGTCTTATAGGTCAGCCCCCCCACCTGGGCCCCCAGGGCTTGTGTCTCATGACTAAATTTATTGTAATTGTTACATCTGTTTTTTATTGTGTTCTTGCTCTAAATGTAACAAACCCTTTTCTTTTGGTGAGGGGATGTTCCTCCAATTCATAGCGAATACATTTCTCTAAAGACTTAGAAGGCTCTATTCATGAGAGAACCAATTCATGGACAGACCAATTAAAATTCCATTTGAGCTTTATAATGCTATTGTCTGCATATGCCCTGCATACTTGAGTGTACGCCACAAGTGAACATACACTGTTGTGATGACAACAAGTTGGTGAGCAGGAGGTATGCATGGTGAGGAAGCACATTTTTATTTATTTTAGAAATGTATTTATGTCACTCAATCAAGCGTGAAATCAGAGTAATTAAAACAATAAAAAGAGCCTGAATGTTTCTAATTTAATGTTACTTTATGCACAGAACCTCTCCGCTGCCTGTTCAAATGTGTCACAACTGCTACTGCAGACTGAGTTAAATGATACTTTGGAAGTGATGAGCCAAACTGTGGAGTTGCACAAATATCAAGCAGGGAGACATGACAATGAAGTACAATAGTAGACATCTTAAAACATGAATTTCTTAGTCTAGTCACTCACAAACATATTGGGACCTTGGTGGTAGACCCTCACTCACATTTTGTCTTGTATATTTCTGTATATATATAGCATTTCAGTATTATCATCTGTTTGTCGAAGGGTGCCGACTACTCATTTTTTGCTAACACCTCTCCCACCACCTCTATTCAGCAGTCTTTCTATTGAGGGTGGCACATGTTTTAGACACCTAATGCATTTATTCATCAGGACTCTGAATTTCAGGTTTAGAAACATGTTTTTCCTCCCTCTTTCTCTCTCTCTCTCTCTCTCTCTCTCTCTCTCTCTCTCTCTCTCTCTCTCTCTCTCTCTCGCACTGGAAAGGGGAAAAAAAACAATAAACAGAAAACAGAATAAGCTTCTGTTTGATCTGCCACACCCCACAAGTGTTTCTATTCTAATGTATTATTAATGTCTAGTGTACAGCTCAGCACCACAAAGCTTCAGGTTGTCTGCAATTATAACCTATATATTTATAAAGCTACATGTTCATGTCTGGCATCATTATCCCCCCCCCCTGTCACACGCAGACCGGCAACTGTGTGTTCTGGCAAATATTCACAGGTACCTCAGTTGGAGACCGGATGGCTCTCTGATTGGATGGCAGCGTGCTTAAACTCTCTGGTCAACGGAATTGACTGAGATTAAATCAGAAAAGCAGGATCAGTGGCTCCATTTGACTGGGACTCCGTTCCAGCTCTGACGAGGGAGGGTGACTCGTTAGAGCTCCGGGTGGAAATGAGGGTTGGCCTGGCTAACAAAATTACAGATCCACCAGGGCCTGGTCGTGATTGCATCTATTGGGTGTAAAAAGCAGAGTGAAGGGCAACGATGACAAGAAGAAACAGAGCGAAAGTCACAATCAGATCTCTATTCAAAGTGAGAGAAAGGCTGAAGAATGAGAAGCCTCCGATCACATTGTTGATGAGCTGAAACACATTCACACCCAGCACTGGGAGTACAGTGTTGTAGCTGTGTGACTCAGGGGGAGGTTTGTTTGGGGTGTGGGAATTAATACCACAGGCGGCTTTCAGAAGTGTGCGGTGTTGTTGTCTTGGTAACAGGTTGTTTGAGACTCATCCCGAATGCAAGGATGTCTTCTTCCTGTTCCGAGACGTGGAGGACCTGGAGAGGTTTCGGACCAGCCGGGAGCTCAGGGCACACGGCCTGAGGTCAGTCACCAGCTTCCCCCGGACATAACAGCAACAAAGCAGCAAACAAACCAGCCCTGATAGCATAGATGCATGGTTGAGTGTCATTTTAAATAAGGCTTCGTCATTTTCTTAAATACCCGGGACCCTGTAGTTTTAGCAAACATTGCAGTGCATTTCGATTGGATTCTCTTGTGCACTGATTTCCAACCTTGTTAGATTACACCAATTTGTAATTCAAATTTTACGGATTTCCACTTTTTAAAATGATCAGCCACTCCACAATTGTTCCTGGTACCCTTTGGGAGAAGTACCCACTAGGGTACTCACTGCTGAAGTGAGTCCGTGTGCCAGCAGGAGGGTGTATATGTGTAACCGACTCAAAATAAAACTACAGTGACCATGTACATTATTATTGCAGGAACAGCCAGTGCAGCAGAGTGGGAGGGAGCTACATCACACCAAGAAACATCAGGTGTTAGCTACAGGCAATACTCGTTAGTGGAATCAATTTATAGTCGGCCTTTTCATGGAAAAGTACAGAATATCACGGGACACATCTTTCTTTCTTTTTTTTTAACAATACATGATACGACCACAGTACAGTGCACGTAAATAAGTGGCAGAGCAAAAACACCTCAGGTGGTCGTGAACGTCGCCTACCACTCACGCAGAGCTTGTAGCATCTATTTCAGCCACTTGTCTGTTGTTTCTAGGGTGCATCAGGCCTCTCTGTGTTCCTCTGTGCACAAAGCCAAAGCAGTCGATTACAGCCTGAGGACCTGAAGGTACTGAAGCTAGCGTGGCATTGCAGCGGCGACGCACAGACAAAATGTATTAGGCGTCCGCAGAGCGAACCGGCTGCTCTCAAATTCAGTGATGGCCACCTGAGCCAATGCAGTACACATGTCAAGGGTGGCAGCAGGACTGAGGGGAAGAGAGAGCTAAACCAACTCTTAAGTCTTTGTTATGTATTAATCTTCAAAACACACTCCGTGATGGCAGACACCTGTGAGAGCAACAAAGGAAATTGATCCTGTGGTGTTTTTCTAAAGCAATCAATTGTGTCTGAGAAACTGTCCCCCTGTAATCTTTCAACACACAAAAGAGTGTCACACTCGTGTACAGTGATGTAGATAGTTGTCTAATGCTTAAAACACGATTAACTGGGTGTCTTTTTTCCTTCTTTCTCCCCATCTGTTTCAGGGTGATGTCTTTTATTGAGAAAAGCGTTGCTAGACTGGATCAGCTGGAGAGACTGGAAGCACTGGCTCTGGAGCTGGGAAAAAGCCATTATCATTACAACGCTCCACCTAAGTACTACAGTGTAAGAACACGATGAACCCAGCGGTGCTTAGCACGGTGTGTTGTGTTGTGATGCTGCTTTGTTTGTAGAGGACTACACATATTCTAATTCCAGCTGCTACTCTTTATCAGACTACACCATTATAGGGGCAAATAAAATCACAGCAGCTGAATGAATCGACCCAAAACTACAAAATAGTAGTAATAATAATAATAATGTATATAATTGGATGTCACCCTAGTTACCAAGGCACAACATAAGCATATCAGTAAGTATCTCCCATAATTATTTTCCAGTATGTGGGAGCAGAATTCATCTGTGCCGTGCAGCCCATCCTGAAGGACAAGTGGACGGCTGAGCTGGAGGAGGCATGGAAGGTAAGGAGTGCCATTGTGTGACCCGTGTGTGTCCTGGCGTGGGCGTTAATCAGAGAACTCAGCAGCAGCAGCCCATTCTGGGTAAATGCCTTGTGAAAGACGTGATGTGTTCAATCAGCATGTCAGCGGTGGCGGCGGTTTGTGTCTGGCTCGCGTCAGTTCTGCACATCCCTTTAATGCGCCGTGTAACATGTCAAGACGGGAACCAGCGCAACGCAAGCTTGACTGATGAGGAATTTACAGCGCACTGAACCATACATGACCATATTGAGAAAATGGAACATGGCTCTGTCACATCATGTTAAATCACCTCAAGAGCCCTTGTGTTATTAATACAGAGACACTTGAATAATGTTGTTCCTCCTCAGTATTTATAGACAATAGAGACTTCTCTACCTCATTGAATAGTGCTTTCTGGTAATGAACTTCATAGGTGTCTCTAAATTTAAGCATTATTCAAATGTGATAAAGCACTAAGATCTCATTTGGTTTTATGTGCACTTTTTTTAGAAACAGCATGCCCGTGGTTTCACGTTATATTTGTAGATTAATAATTACATTCATAATTTAAATTTACATTTCTGTACATCATTCTTTCTGCTCTTACTAAAGCATCTACTGCCCTCTAGTGGTTGAGGTTATTTTTTTCTATGTCGTGCCAAACATTTGGCTCATCCTCCTTGAGATGAAGACATTCAAATGTATCAATAATTAAATATAGCAAATATACTAATCCAAAACATACATTATCTGTACAGCTTTCAAATAACATACTGATGGAAACTGTTTTAGTAAATTGTACACTGGGAAGAACTATATGTGAACATTCAATGTCTAATAGCACTAATTCACACAAACTGTACTCTTATCTCCCTTCCACACAATTTCAAACTTAGTTGAAATAATGAGTGTCCTTCAAATACAGGGAGCTTGACCCAGTTCACTGTGTATCATTTGTGCTCCAGACCATGTTCCAGTTTGTGACCAGCCTAATGAAGCAGGGATACCAGGAGGAGAGCAACAGACAGCGCCACCTGGCACTCTCCCCGAAGGAAAGACCAGACAAGAGGAACACGGCGCTATGAGACTGTTCTTCTTCAATCCCAACTCAAGACTGTTTTAGCAGTGCAGCACAGCAATGTGTTCATGTATATAGTGTATTTACTGCCTCCTTTTCTATATCGCTCATGTTTGCCATTTTATCACAATGGACAAAAACAAACTTGCAGTGACTTTCAACAACGCACTTTATTTCTCAACTTAAACTCTGCTGCAGTCCTCTTCCATGAGATCGGGACCTGGGAGCATTATATGAATAGCTGACAAAATGTACAAGCTGTAGTTAAACCTGCCTTTTAATTGTGATATTAACAGAAATTACATTATTAGAATTACAGCCAATGTTGTCTCTGTATTCACAACTCAAAACAAATCTTTCAATAAAATCTACAACTTTTACAAATTTTGTTGTCATCATTTAGAAAACTTAATCTTATTTAAACCAACATTAACTAAAGCTATACATTTTATTGGGGTTTAAAAATTCAAGATGGCCAGTTTGACAGCTAGATGTGAAAGTGATTCAAAACAAAAAATATATTCATTGTCTATCAGGGGGTAAAATAAAGACACAGAAAAGTTGTATCCCCAATATCAAGCGTAATACAGTAAAACTGGGTTTAAAAAAATATCAAAACTGATCTGATTTAGTTGTGTTTCAAAGCAACTTTGCAGTAAATCCATTGCTTATTATTAAACACAATTACAAATTTAAAAAAAATCCAATTAATTCCTTTAGAGACAGTCAAATTGAAAAATGGCAGCACAGCTCACAGGTCGGCCGTAAATATAACATAAATATGAACTTTAACAATTAAATAGTATGAAAGGCAGGTAATCATTGGGCTCCATGGATTTGGCTCCAGAGGTGACACAGCTGTGGGTGACCTGGTGATTCTTTCGTTTCGGTTTCTGTTCCAGATCTCCAATGGCAACGAACTGCCAGGAATGAGACATTACCATGCAAACAATGGCACAATATCAAAGTAGTCTCCGGGTGGGTGAACAGGGATTCTGAGGCCTCGGTTGAATGAGTAGAAAGCCGAGTATGGCAACAGACCAAGTGGAGGCCTCTCCTGTTCCCTCAGAGCATACAGGCCAGTTTAGGTACCCATGTTTTTTTTTAAAGAGTCAGTTGCTCATTGGGTGGCTTTGGTTTTCTTGCTTTTGCTTTTCTTATCCTTCTTCTTAAGTCCATCCATGTGAGCTCTAAGGAGGTTGGAGTATGCCTGCAGAGAGGAGTTTAAGATTAAGTTCTAAGTGATCAAAGACTATGAAACAAAAGATAATTTTAGTAACATCTAGACCACCTTATCAAGAAAGTTTGCATACAGTGACTCAGGGCAACAGCCTCCAAATACCACCGACGTAAAACACAAAATAAGCACAACCTACCATTTGAAACTTGATTACTTCTTTGGTGCTGACCTGAAATAGACAAATATTACAATTTGGAATTAATAGCTTATGAAAACAGAAAAATATCAGAGATCGATTAGATGAAACATAAAAACACAGGGAAACACAGTAAGCTCACCACTGTGCTAATTTTCTTCTTGCCCTCAGACGCTCTGATGAGACATTTGTTGTCTGCTGGTTCAAATGACTCTGTGTGGCCTTTTCGGGGTACAGGCTTGGTCCTCCCGTCATCTGGAAACAAGAAATGCATCCCAGTCCAGTTGATAGATGACGACAGAGGAAACTCATAGCTTTACTTCCTGATTAAACTTGAATGACAATTGCCAAAACTCATGAGGGATCTGCTTACATTTCTTTAGCGTGATGACAACACTGCCAGATGTTCTGCACTTCTGGAACAGCCGTGTGAGCTCTGTGAGAAACTGGACAACGGAGCAAAAGCAAATATTAATGACCCACCAACTATATTTTAAAAGTCATGGCCGAATCATCTATAATGTTTGGGGCTGCAGCAATAAGAAATGAACGTTTTCCACATGTCTGATTAATTTACAGGACAACTGTTGAAATCTCCATTTGCGTCATTTTGAAAGTGTGTGGTGCGAGCGAGCAAAATATTAGAAACATCTTAGCCTTTCTATTAGACTACATTAGTTTCGGCGAGTCAAGAGTAACGCTAGCTAACGTTTATAATCTGGTATGTAAGTCGCACCTGGTAAGTATCGTATACACGTTGATTAGCTTCAATGCTAGAAACTAACGTGATGTTGGAGTTACTTAAGTAACTTCTGCTTTAGTTACCGCCAGCTGTCTTGAAATTAAGTTAACGAGTGCTAACTTGCAGTTCAGGTTTGCCTATATTGAGGTCAATAAACGAAATAACCAGGTATATCGACCTTTGTGTTACAAAAGGCAGTGTATAGCTTCGTACATTAAGCTAGAAAGTCTCATAAATGAACAACATATTTGCCAGCTCAAGGCTTGACGCGAAAGCTGTTAGCTTCAACCAAACGTTAGCAGGCTGGCTAATGAGTGAGTTTGATGACTAGCTTGTCTAACGTTGCGGATATCTGTGAGACAGCTAAAGCAGTCAGACGATTTTTAGTTTAAAATCAATAACTTCGACAGATCAATTTATTTCACGACATGCTTTTTGTTCTTACCGAATCATTTTCAAGCAGCACCATGGTTCTGTCTTCGGCTTTAGTGTTTGCTTACTGGCCGCAAGCTAACTCCTGTGTGAAGGCTGTGAAGCACACGTACTACACAAGCCGGAGCCCCGGCCTGCGCCCACACAGCGGAGACAAGAGTTAAATCACAGCGCAGCCTATGGCCAGGAGGGGAATTACACTAAGATCCCCTCGGTCATTATACAATTCAATCACATAAGGAAACATTTGTACATAGATATTTTCCAATGATTTGGTTAATTCAACGACTATGCTCATCTAGTATGACAGAAAAGGAAATTGTTTAATAAAAATGTTGGTTGGTTGTTGTCACAGCCATAGTAGAGTAGTCCATAAGAACGTAATAAATAAAAATGTCATAGTGAAGTTTGCAACAAAGAAGAGAAATTATGATATGCAAAAAACCCCCCAAAAAAACACACAATATAATATAATTTAAAAAATCATATAAGTATCATATGCCAAAAAATCATGTATAAATAATACATATATATGTCATAAAAATGTCATAACATTGTATGCCATAAACATGTCATTGTATGCCTAAAGTATGCCATAAAAAATAATGATATAGCATCTGTTAAAAATTAACAGCATTGCAGGCCATAAAATATATAATATTCCATAAAAATATTAATATAGCATGTCATAGAAAATGTTATAGTGTAGTAGGCCATAAAAATGTCATAGTATGGTAAGCCCTTGAGAAAACAATGCAGTTAGTTTGCCATGAAACATTTCATAGAATACCATAACATGAATAATATAGTCAAGTTACAAAATATGTCATGAAAAGTCAGTGTGTAAAGTATTACATAAAGTATTACATAGTATGTAAAAATGTATAATATGCCATAGTATGTCATAAAAAACAATGATATAATATATCATGAAAAATGTCATTGTATAGTGTGCCATGAAAAAAAGTAATAATAATATATATAATACAATAAGTCATAGGATAGTATGTTATTTAAAAATAATAATAAAAAATGTCAGGGTATAGTATGTCATAAAATATAATAAAAACGGGTATAGTTCATCATAATATATCATAAAAACTAGCATATGCCATAAAAACAAATAATATAGTATGTCAGATGAAATGTTTAAGTATAGTATGTCATAAGGGAAAAAATAATAATGTAAAATTAATGGATTTTTAAAAAGCTTTTCTGACTACTTTGCTATGATATTTTTTTTATGAAATATGTATGAATACTATATCATGCATTGTTAAGACATACTATAGCCTACCTTCATTTCATGACTTTGCATAGTATAAAACAGAGATCGAAAGTAATTTGTTCCAACTTTTTACTTTTATTCCTTACACTTAAAACACATCAGTTCTTTTTTCTTAATAATATGATGTGAGATTCAGTAAACCAGTAGAAATGCCCTTCAGGGGTACTTTTTACTTTTATACGTACATTTCAGCCTGTACTCTTTTCACTTTACTCTTTTCACTTGAGTAAAGAAGAAACAGTACTTCACCTTCTTTTTGAACACAAGCATATACTTCTACTTGAGTATAGAATGTCTGTACTTTTGACTCCTCTGCTATACAAACATTTTATGTGGCACAATGGAATTTGTATGACATACTATTTGTTGTGACTTACTATATCAAGCATTGTTTCATCACAGAATACTATTTTTTATAGGAATACTAGTTTTTTATGGCATACTTTATTAAGACGTATATTATCACGTTTGTTCCATACTACACTATTACATTTGTTATGACATTTCAATCAGGAGAGACAACTTTTTTGAGTGAACTGTAATGGTGAAACATCTTTGGTGATTAGACCCTGTTGTGACGTAGTATATTATATTTTTTTTTACAAAATATGATATTCGACTTTGTTTTGACTGTCATGGCATGGTGTACTCTGTTTTGTTACTATTTTATGACATACTGTACAATGATATGTTTTGATGACATTTTTATAGAACAGAATACAATAGATTTTGTATTAGTATTTACTGTACTATGATGTTTTTTATTATATTTTTGATAATTACATTTCTAATGCATACTTTAGTCTGACATTTGTATGACATTTTTATGGCATACTGGTCTATGATTTTTGTTATTTTTGTCATTTTTTGTTGCATACTATAACATGTAATTTGTAATGACATTTATACAGCATACTACCCTGACATTTTCATGACATACTCTACAATACTATGTCTTGTGGCAGACGATACTATAACTTTTTTAATGCCATTTGTGTGGCATAATATTCAATTGTTTCTTGTGGCATACTGTTCTATTAACTTTTCATTACATACTCAATCATGTTTTTCTTTCGTGACCTTCAATAGTATGACTTTTTCATGGCATACTAGAGTATGAATTAAGTCATGAAATGTTTTGTGGAAATCTATACAGTTATATACTATCATATTTGTATGACATTTGTATTACTATTCAATGACTCTCTATACTATGATGTTTCTTATAAAAAAACACTGCATACTATACTTTCACTTTAATTCATGATGGCCTACTATACCATGACTTTTTCATTACTTTTTTCTAACATACTATGATCATGTTGTGACATTTTTATTGCATAGTATACTCTGAATTTATTTTGGCATTCTAACCATCACCTTTTTGTTTGATACTATATCATTTTTTCGTGACAAGCTATGACTGGGATACGCTATGACTGTGGGATAATATAGTATGCCATTTGTCATGATACTTTATGGCATACTATATTATTATTATTATTTGTTCGGTCACTTTATGACATACTATACTATATTATTATGTATGACATTTTTATGGCTTACTATACAAAGATTATTATGATATATAAAGATGCCACTGTTTTTTAAATATTTTATACACTTTTAATATTCAACAACATAAAACATAACACAGCAGGTACTTTAGCACAGAGAATGTTCTCTCAGTTGCTCTCTACATAACTCTACATACTGTATCTTCTGTGCATGCTATAGGGTACATACCTAAAAGTGTCTGACAAATAAAAGCACCAGCACCTTAATCTGCAATATAACTGACAAAGATAATATATTTTTATAGCATTTATAGTTTTATAGTTGTGATTCATTTTACAGATAAAACTTGCATTACAAAACAATCCGAACATCCCAATCCTGAAAGATTACAGGGATGAGTGTATCTTGTGTTTTGTGGAGACATGGCTATCTGAGGACCGATATTTTTCAGTTCAGAGACTTGACCTAGAAAAAAAAATTGGAGGGGGAGTTTCTTTCCCTATTATTGAACATTGGTGCCCTTCTGTGTTATGTTGACTGAAGACTGAAACTGTTTTCTATTTCCCTATGGGGAATTTGGGGAGGTGATTGTGATAGCTGTTTATATACCACCATCAGCTAATACAACTACGCCTTCTCAGACAATCTATCAATGTGCTGAAAAGCTAAAAACGTCCTCCCCTGGTGCAACCAACATCATACAACCAATATTGTGAGAGGATGCTAATACCCACCAAGTCTGTTTAGTGCTACCCAAACAACAAGCCACTGCAGATTCAATTTGCATTTTTGTTACACATTCACCGGAAGGGTATTCCAGACGGCACTCAATCCACGGGGGACCAAACCAAATGGTAAAACATTTTTTTGACAAATTGTAAAATTGAAGACTTTATTATAAGTTATGAATCTTGTTATTGCTTTTCTCAAGAATTCTGCATGTGGACCATTTCTTATAAAGTACATTAACCACAAATGTAGTATACAGTCAGTAATCATACATTCAACAAATCAACACTAAATACCCACCTGATCACTCAATAAACCTTATTTCTAGGTGAAAGTGCAAAAAGTGCTCTTGTTAACCTCACTTTCAGCACACATTTTAAAGTATATGAATTATATTGTTTCTCACGTTCGTGAGAAAAAAATCGACCAAAAATGCTGATTTGGAAAACACATATAAAAACAGCAACACAAAGCAAGACTATGGTTTGAATATGGCCTTGTTGAGTTTCCGTTATCTTGATAGTGCACAATCTGGATGGTTCCCCAGGTCAGCAAGGTGCACAGCAAACTCAGAGTACCAGTCTCTGTCAAAGACTGCCCTGAGCTGACCCTGCAGGGCCTTTGTCTTCCATACAGGGTGAGGAGCATGCTGGGAAATCACTAGACCCACTCCAGCTGTGGTCAGAAAGTAGTCCCCCGACCAGTTGGAGGTACCTAAGGGACAACAACGTTATAACTAATCCACAACAAACAGACTCTTCAACACATAATCACACACATACTTGAGTTTAAATGCATAATGTGTGGGAATAATAATCCTGAAGATAATCTGTCACTCACCGATGTAAGCCACTTTATCAGTCACCATGTATTTATTGTGGTTCACTCTGGTGTATGGAATGTCAGACTGGTTTCCCACAGGCACAATGTACAATTTCTGAAAAGCGAATGACATGCAAACGTAATAAGAACATTCAGAGACAAAGATCTGTGTTTACTCCCATCAGATTTCAGTTATTTCATGTTTTTTTTACTATTTGGATGCTGATGTCTTGGTGAGGGCTGTCCATTGAGGCTAGAGACTGAAGGAAGGAGAGCATCTCTGGATCAGAGTCCCGCCCACAGCTGATCAGCATCCGCATCTTTACCCTCCTATCGAATGCAGCTGTCCTGATGGCATCATCAATGAAAGACCAGTACCTGTCCAGTTCAATTAATCCAGAGTGAGTTATTCATGCAAAAGGGTGGAATAGCTTGATGGAAACAAGTTTCTTTTTTGGGGTCACCTCTGAGGCTTTTCAAAGCGTGTGGTGGGGAAGTACTCCATGACGGCTACATCAACATAGTGTTGGGCCTCTGAGATGATGGAGAGAATAGCCTCCAGGTCCTGAGTCCTTGATGGTGGACAGAATGCTGGTGGAGAACCCTGGGGTGAGACGCAAATATTGAATAATAATACCAACAAAAACATTTGATCCATCAAATCTGACTTCCATGAGATAACAGTTTGAGGTTTGGAGGTGGCTGAAACTGTCAAACGCACAGAATGGTCACTTCTGTGTAAATAGAAACCTCTGCATTTCATCCATTTATCCTGTAAAAAGGAACTGAAATTTAAGGAACTCACTGTGAGGTAAAGACTGCTGGAGACATTATCCGTTTTCAACAGCAGGGGGTGGTATTTGTTGATGGTAGTGTCATACTCTGCAGGCCAGGACTGTGGAAGGGAGCTGTTGGATTGTCCCATTACCCAGTAGGACTGGAAGATCTTATGAAGGTCTTTTGCTAGACCGGAACAGTTGTAGACAACTACTCCCAGCTCCTTCACCTAAAAGTGAATTATGATGTTGTTTGCCGTTGCTTTAAGGAGTGAAATAAGCACCTGTAACTGTAAATGTAGGCGTTACCTGTGTGAGAGCCCTCCAGTCCATGTTGGCACTTCCAATGAACACATGTTTTCTGTCAACTATCCAGAACTTGCTGTGGAGGACGCCCCTTGTCAAGCGTCCAAAGTTCACCTTCCTCACCTGCACTCCTACAGACAACCAGAGAGGGGGCTGCAGTTAAGGGACCTTGGTGCAAACAACAAAAATCCAAACCTACTGCAGTAAATGGGGAGAACAGGGAGTCAATTTCTAAACCTTTCTGTTTTAGGATCTTTAAATCCGTGGAGTTTGTTCGAACGGTGGGAACACTGGTCACCAAGCGGACCGAGACGTTCCTGGAGGGCAACTCCTCAAGTTGTTTCAGGATGTCCCTTCCCTGCAGAGGACACGATATTAGGCCTTTTACACAAACAACGATGTATTTAGCAAATATTTTAGTCGATTACCCACAGGTATGTCAGAGGGAGAGATAACGTTAATGTCTTCCCCAGTTAAAGTCCAGTAGAAAGAGACCACGTCCAATTGATCCGTTGCCATGGAGATGAGATCTTTCCAGGCTCTTTCTAGAGAGATCCCAAACGTTGCATTGCCTTTGTATTTAACATGTAGAGGGATGCTCTCCACCAGTGCCATGCTAAGACATAAACAAAGACATCTGCTGAGAAACGAAGACATCTGCTGGAAACCGGAGAAATTATACTTTAGAGAAACTATTTAGAGAATCATTAACCATTAAGTCAATAGGTGTTAAAAAAAAAAAAAAAAAAAGTTAAGAAGAGGAAACACTGGTACATTATTTTTGCTGCACAGTATTGGATTTAAGATCTATCATATAATAACTTAAATCTGAGAGTGATCATTACCATTAATAAAGTCAATTAATTGAGTGGGATTATTACCTGCACTGGTTCGTGGAGAAATTGCCCTCATCTTCCTGAGGAAGTGTCACATGCTCTTTGGGGGCTGGTGGTCTCTCCAGCACAGCGATGGCTAGCAGGACCCCCAGGACTGTCAGACAGCCCAAAGCCACAACTAATGTCACACAGCTGGTTGCCCTCTAACAACACAACGTTTGATAGAAAAACAAGTCCAGATATGAGAAGAATGTGTCGTATCAAAGCAGTGAATATCTTGGAGAATATCTGATGCGAGTCCTACCCATTTGTTTGAAACATCATCGTCATCAATCCTGCTATACGTAGGGGGCATTTTGCCTTTCAAGTGCTCCTCACCTATTCATGTTCAAAAGCAGCAAATGTTCATCTCAGACAGAAAATAACCACGATAGTATTCGGAGCACACGAATGACAGTTTTCTTTCAATATATCATTTAAATATCAGATTAAGTTTGGTTTACAAAGTATTTAAAGCAAAAGCAACTTACACAAAGCAGATATTTTACGACTTGAAAGAGCTCACAAACGACGAGCTTCTTCCCCTCCAGCTTCCACCCGAAAATGAGCTGAAGTGATGTATCTATTACCGAGTTTATCATAGCACAGTTCCTGTTTTTACTTTCATTTCAGGTTTTGACATTATATTTTTAAAAAGTGTGGTGAGTAAATAAAAGTCGTAACAAAAAAACTTTACTAATCATATTTATTTGAAAAATCTGCAATCACCATCTAACAAATTACACACACACAAAAATAAATACCATCAAACAAGACAGCAAGATACAACCAAATGATTACGGTGAAAGAAGGGGAAACATAAATTGAATGTTAAAAAGAGAACACATTTGACAAACAAGAATTACATTTCAGCTCTTTAAACTACTGTAGCTTTGACTTAGTTGGAGTAAAGCAAAGGGGGAATACTATCCCATAGAAGAACAATAGCAGCAACACTTTCAGCAAGTGAAGTCAAGGACAAACATTACATTTTTGCTTGAGTTTGTAAACAATCAATGTCCCACACAGCTCTGTGGCACGTATAGGTACTTCCCAATTACAATCACATGTCAAATCTGGTCTGGGAAGAGGGAAACAGAAACTTTCTTGTGTACTGGGTCGCCTTCTTTCCTGCTTTAATCTCAACGCTATCAAATGTTTACAATCTGTCAGCTTTCAGTTTGCAGCATCGAGGGAACTGTGTTGTACTTCATTAGTGCAAAAAACAAGATCGGGAGGTAATTTGTATGATATAGACGTTTTTTTGATATTTACATATTGAACAGAATGTCACAAACTAATAATCAGAATTACAGTTACACACAATTGACTTGATCAATTTAAATGCGAAAAATTATATAACTTCTCATGTAATGAGAGGATTGGAAGCGACCTTGTCACTCGAGAGGAAATATCAAATCTTACCACAGCGCTCCGATAGCTCTTGAGCATATGGAGGTGTAGGTGTTGTGCTCGGTACAAACACAGATAAAGGAGACTCAATCCTGTCAGTTGTTTGATGACTGTCTTTGGCCAAACATCAGAGCTGACAGCTCAAAAAAAATTTTTTTGAACAACGCCCCCCATCTGTGACGAGAACAAAAACACCTGGTGGAGGGCCAGGAATGCTTGAAACTCTTGTTTTAATGCCACTTGAGTTTGTGGTTGCCAGGTTTCTAAACCAGTCTCACCAATCGGACTGCACATTCCAGAGGGATATTCATCTCCAGCTGGACATATTATAGAGTCCATCTGAGGGCCTGGACAGAGCCGCTACACTGGGACATTTTATCAGGAAAAAATCATTAAGAAATTGGCTGCTAACAACTGTGTAACATTAATTGGTCTGGCACTAAAGTCTACTATCCCTCCCGTAGACATGTTGTCCCGGTTACAGTGTCTCACAAAAGACCCCCAATAAATACTTTTTATATTCTTCAATAAATCTGGTCCACCAAGAGAAAAGTGGCAAACAAAAGGAAAAAGAAATGAAAGAAAATATATGACGAGAGGCTATGAATTCACTGAGAAGTACAAAGTACACTAAGATCTGCTGGTGTTACTGCAGTTCTTTCTACCGAAAACAAATATCAATGAACTAATATTTCCTCAAAATTGGATTTTTCATTAAACATAGAAATCTTATATATTAGTAGATTTCCCTGAGATGATTATTCTCAGGCCAGTTTTCAAATAAACCACGTAAATAAAATTAGCTTTTAAAATCACCACCATTGGCAAATGACGAGGTTGTCCTCTAACAGAGAGAATCTTTGAGGCCTGTCAGAGGTGACGTCTATTGAAGTATTTTGGTACTTCCTTAAATCTTCGTCTCTTATGTTGGCCTCTAAGGACATTAAGTGCAGGCTTTACCAACGTGTCGGTGTGTAGTGCTTGAAGTGCAGTAGTGTGTCTGTTTGAATGCAGGTGGCTACAGTTCTGTATACACTGTCTCACTTCCCCCTCTTGGTTTCATTGTGTATACAATGGTCTGACACCTGCGTTTCTAGAGTTCAACCTGTGCGTTTGTGTCACATCTCAGACCAAATATCCCGATCTGAGATCGTCTGGTGTCACAGCTGCTCTCCTGACACTCTCACTGGGTCTCGGACCACCGCCGCGTTTGGACACGGAGTGGATCGTTCTCCAGTCTCGTGAGGTGGGAGATCTGGAGGGCTGGACTCCAGGTGAGGAAGGGACTGAAGAGGCTTCAGACTGCCCACTGGGCTCCATGACGGTGTTAAAAACTGGGAGGGGGGGAATAATATCAAAATAAAACAGCTTGAAGATTATTGATGCCATTCATATCATATTGTTTTTCAAGAGTCAAGTTGACTCACCCTCAAGTTGTCGTTGAATTCTCTTGAGTTCTTTCAAGATAGATGTAATTTCCTGAAATACAGATGTCCAGTCTTTACTCAAACAATCAAACTGCATTAATTCATTGAAGAAATAAAATGAATTGTCATATATTTAACTTAACCATTGACCATAAGTCACCAACCTTGTTGGAGGTTTTGACAACAGGGATATCATTGTCAGAGTTAACCTTGGCCTCGATTTCCTCCCAGATATCCATCCTGTCCTGAAACAGCACCCTGTGTGCAGAATGACATATTAAAGGGATGCTCTATTATTGTGTCCCAACCACTCTTGATTAAGTCCGGCAAAGGGAGACCCTACTTTTTGATTATGGTGACCAAGTACAACTACATCCAATCAACACTAACATATTTTTCTTCTTTGTAATCTTGCAGTTTTTTTTTAAATTAAATATCGATTTAAAAAAACATAACAAATTGTGGTTAGATCAACACAAAAGAAACATTTGGATACCAACTGTTTAATCTACATCTAATCTGTTCAGAAGATTACATCTCTGTCTCATATTGTCAGTAAGACTATAAATCGGTGTGCTGACTCACTCTGTTGCACTCATTTAATAAGATTATTGGCTCAGTCTGGTTGTCAGACGGGTCAATAAAGCTTTTCATCAAACCCAGACAAAGCAAATAATATCTTACTTGATTTTTTCAGCAAGTTGCTCAGTGTTTTCTTTGATGGCCATGGTGATCTGAGACACTGGATTCAGCATCAAGTTGTCCGTATTGACCTGGAGAAAAACACAATACTTTATAACGATCCTTCAGTGCCAGCATCACAGAGGTTTGTGAGGAAAGGAGATGACGGGGAAATAATGTGTCAGACCTCATCTCTGCTCCGAGCTTGCTGCCTGGAGTTCTGTTCATGGTCACTGAAGCTCCGGTTCGGTTCCCTTGTAGATGAAGACCTCGGTGGGACTCTCTTGTAATTCAATCCAGCCTCTGGAATACGATGAACCAGCTGCGACACAATCACACTTTGTTGTTATGCTATGACACAGGTAAGGAGATGGATAGTCTCCTTTGGCTGATGTGTTAAACAAAGAGATACAACCGTAATAAACAGTATTACAATTTAGTGATTGAGATAAAAATGACTATTTCAAATTATGAAAAGAAGTCACCACAATGTACTCTATAAGAATCGGCCACAAAAGCAGTGAGAGACACTTTGTGATGAAGAGGATGGGAGAAGAGAATAACCATCTTCAGTTTTTCATCAGTTGATGAATTATGGATTTGATGCTTCAGTGTGTTGGATTAAGCAGCAACAGCCCAAAGAATACGATTCATGTACCTGTTCATGAGCGGTTACTGTGGAGACGGGCGCACTGCTCTCCCCTCCCGGGGTTTGTGGATCACCATCACCTGCCACATCATGGATCTCTCTGGCCAAGATGGCTAGGTCTTTAGCCAGGTCTTGACTCAACCTGGCAGGCCGAGAACATGTGTTAGAAAGATAGCCCTTTAATGGGAAATACAGTGGGGAAGAGTAACACATCAATTCAACATTGTGAAATCACATTAGCACGTCCACTAGAAACAAACTTCTCCTTACCGTGCAATCTCAGAACTGTGGTTGGACCAATTGTGGAAGGCGTCTCCATCATTGTTGTCCTCAGAATCTCTGTTGCGGGGTAAAGGACGCAGGGCGACCACCGGCTGAGGCCCACGCTGGTTACGTGGGCTATGGGAAGCTGAGGAAGGTTGGGAGCGTTTGTGTTTAGGAGTGCTCTGGTTTGAGTCGTACTCCTCGTCTGACGTAGAAGTATAGTCAGAGCCTTTCTGTCGTCTCCTGGAGCCTTGGCGTTGTGAATTGGTTTGAGTTACAGAATAAGAGGATAAAGAAGACCGGAAAACAGAAGAGAAAAAAGGGAAATACCATCAAAGAATACAGACAAGAAAAATACCACCAAGCATGTTAGATGTTGTCACCAATATCCTCCCCAGAACAAAGAGACAGACAAGTAGCTGTGGAAGTGCTCATTTCTACAGCTAAATTTGATCAGGAAGGTGGCTCCAATTCAAAAACACTCACAAACTGAAATGAGTACTTGATTTCCACAGTACAGCAGCTGAGTACCAGACAAGTACCATATAGTGAAGACTGGGTGGTGTACCATTTTGTACATGGCTAGAATTACACCTTAATCAGGGCCCCAGAGTCCTCAAATTACCATTAACTGCACGAGAACACTGTGCAGATGAACGGAAATCTAATTGTATCCATAAAAAAGGTCTTGTTATATGAGGGCCCTTTTTAATTGCATCACACAACGACAAGCACTCCGGTTTGCTCCTGCCATCTGTGCACCGGCGCCAAAACACAGACAAGTGAATTTCAAGTTCAGGGAGATAACCAAACTCTCAGAGCGCTGCTTGTGCTTGTCATTGCGAATGTGGAATATTAGTGTTATTGATGTAAGTATAAGTAGAGTCAGTTCCCCTCCCCAATAACACTTTTTATGAAAACAAAACTGCTGAAGAAGAGAACCCAGATGTTACGTCCTGAAACAGTGTATAAACTGAGGACTGACTGCATCAAACCAATCCACCACTTTGGTTCATGTAATGCTTTCAATCCAGGCACAGTCATTTTCTTACTAGGTTTGACTTAGACAGAAGAAAGTGGTAATACAAGGAAGATATATCACACTAAATGCATCGGTATTATACTCACTTGCAGTGCTGCTGGCATATTTTGCACTGCTTGAACGTCCACGAGTGACGGGTGCCTTGTTGGGCAGGGCTTTCTGCTGCCTATCTGCAGCCTTCGACCCCGGAGCAGAGGCCCTTCGAACCGAGCTGCCGGTGGAAGAGGCCTCAGTGTCGCTGGGCGTGTTGAACGAGCTTGTCCGCTTACGAGGCATCGCCAGCAAATCCAGCCTGGAGAGTTTCTTGGTTTCCTGGGGTTGCTTAGCGGGGGCATTGCCTGCCTCCAGGGACACCCTCTCTGTCTCTGTGCCCTCGTTGTCTGACGCTTCTCCAAGGCGAGCCCGGCGGAGCATGGACGCTCTGGTGGGTCTTGGGGCAGACAAGCTGTGGGCACGATTTAAGGCCTGGGACGCTCTGGAGCTCTTGGCGTCCTCCTTTTGAAGGGGCACCGTGTATTTTTTGTGGGTATGGTGGTTGTTAGATTCCCTATCGGAGTAATGTAAGCTCTGAGGGTCGTCACTTAAGTCTGTGGAGCCACATTTCCCAACACCACGCCTCAGTCCAATCAGTCTCCTGACAGATTCGGTCCTGCCGTTGCCATCTTCTCCCTGAGAGCGCCACTTTTCTGATGAAGTGGACTGGAGACTTGAGTCCTGACTAAGTATACTGGCTGAAGACCTCTCCCTATGGAGGCCGCTAACAGAAGGATTTTTAGTCAGTATGTTTGGCCTGGTCTTATTGCTATGTTGGCTGACTGTACTGGAGGTATCCACGTCAGACTCTGCAGAAAGAGAGTCCATTGTTGGAGACGGTGTATTTTCTGATTGTCCTGCATGGAGTTTGGCCTCCAGAACCGCCAAAACATCCTCCGTCTGTTTGAGGTAAGAACGAGTGTCATGATTACAGGCACCCTGGAAAGATTCAGGGTCCAGGCTTCTCTGAACAGGCAGGCTAGAGATGTTGGGTAATCTGGCATTGCTAGGCCGCTCCTTGGTGAAGCTCTCCTGTCTGATTAATGCAGATACAGTTCCCTCTTTGGATTCTGGACTCTGTGTACTCTGCTGCAGGACAGGAGCTGACACACTGGGCTTGATCTTTCCAGAGTCCTGGTTCCCTCTCTGTTTGGTCAGGGTGGCTGTTGAGAACATTTTGGTTGGATGTTTTATTTCAGTGTTAAGAGTGCTGGAGTTTGAGCTCCCAGGTTCAGGTTGGGACTCAGCCTCCTCCTCCTCCTCGATGTAGAATGATGTTGACTTGGCCGAGAGTCTGTCCTCATTTTTCCTCTCTTCTCTGTCGGACAGTGGTCTGCTCGTTTTCTCTATAATGGAACCATCATCTGACTTGCTGGCATCACTCAGGCTGTCAGGGTCTAAGTCATCCAGCACTGATAACCTGTGAAGGCTATCCTGAGACCTTCGGGTGGACACGCCATCCTCGCCTACATCAAATGTTGAATGCAGGTCGTAATGAACATGAATGCTGGGAGTTGGAATGTCACTCTTCTCCCCCAGTGGTACCTGGGGCAGGATGCGCCGAGCTCTTGAACCATCAGAGTCGGAGGTGTCGTGATGTCGGCCAAGCGTGGCCTTGTGGATGATTGTACCTCGTGCTGAAGTGAAACAGTGTTAATGCATATTAATATCACACACTAAAACTGAACATCATTCATATTCATCAGGATCTCATTATCATTTCAAATAGACTCATGTCTCGTCAGGTGGCTTACCCCCTCCTGGCAGCTCCATCTGGGAAGAAATGTCAAAGAGGCCAGACGAAGGACCAGATTCTGTGTAGCTGTCTGCCAAGCTGGCCCAGCAAGACATCCACTTAGGAGCCCCATGTAACACTGCACCTGCTGACTGAGCCTGCATGAGATAACATACAACTTATTCAATATCTCTTATTAAAAAATGTATGAAACATTTTGAACACAGTGCTAATGATATGATTTCCTTAGTAAAAAGCAATGCTAATATGACAAACTAGTCGGAAGATACCACGTGTTAGCCGTTTCATGAGTAAGTATGAGTACTGTTATACAAATGTGGATTTTTGGTCCCTCTTATATTTGGTTAGAATAGAAAAAAAATAAACAATGAAGAACCCAGAACCTGTAAAGAAAGATTAGGCAAATCTAGAGATCAATAGAGAGAAACACAAAAAGACAGAAGAAACCCCAAGAAGGCAAATCAAAGAGAGCAAAATGTGCCGATTTGTACGCTTAAACATTAATGTTTACTCATCTAGCACATTAATCAACTGTCTTTAGAATTGCCAATACAATTATTGCTTATTTCACCCATTATGGATCACCATGAGCTGGAAGGTTTACCTTTACTAGACTCTGTCCCTGTTCTGGAGCTGGCCTCACTTCCCCACAGCTACTCTCCCTATGTTGCTCCCTGTTCTCAACACTAACAGGCCTAACTGTTGATGATGTTTCTGCTTTGCTCTGGTTGGTTCGCTCTGGGCTCTCAAAAACGCCAAACACCTGTCAGGAACAAAGCAGTGCAAGTTGATAAGTGCAGGAAGGTGGGACTGCCAATGTCCATGGCTCTTTCTGAGTAGAACTTTCTCCCAAGACACAAGGCACTGCATGATGCAGATGAAGCAGATGCATGATTTTTTAAGCAACATGCCTTCTATTAGCAAGATTTCTTTAAGTTAAATGCAAAAAGAAACTTGCCTGGTCAATCTTGCTCCGTGCCTCTTCTAGCTCTCTATCTTGAATATCTGCTTCAATGGTGTAGGTTCCTGCGTCACTCAGACTGTCATCCTCTTCGTTTCTGGGGCCAACATGGGGGCTCTTGACCTCCACGCTCTGAGACACCGCAGGCATCACAGGGGCCTTGAGGGGAACGGGCTGGTGGATAGGAGAGGAAGTCTGTGGCTGGTAGGAAGATTTCGATGCCCTAGATGGAGGGGGACTAGTCTGGGATACGATCATCGTCTCTGTTTTAGCCGTTGTAGCCGTTGTAGCGGGACTAGATGTATTTTTCTCCAAGCTGACAGAAGAGGTCTGCTTTGCTTGTTTCAGAAATTCTGCTTTAAATTCCTGGGCAAGTTTGGACCGCCGACCCACACTGCAAAAGGGCTTTATAGACACAGAAGAAGCCAAGCGAGAGGAATAGTTGGTGCTGATCCGATCCTCTGTCTTCTCCCTTCTAAGGGAGCCAGTTCTTTGGAACACTGTGGAAGAAGGGCCCTTCAGAGGGACAGTGTACCGTTGGGTTGAGGGTGTGTTGGGGGCTGGAGATGAGACTCGTTTCTCCCCAGTTGGGCTTGAGCTCTTTCTCGTCTTCTCCAGCTGGACCCGGAGGCCTGAGGGCTCAGGTGGAGATGCGTTATGGGTGAAGGACTGGGAGCGCTTCTTTCTTGTGTTATCATCAAAGAATTCAATGATAAAAGCTTGGTGAGGCTCAGGCTTCCCAATACTGGATAGGGACTGAGACTCAGGTGGAGAGTAGGACGAGGGCTCCTCGGAGTCAGGGGAGGCGAAGCGTTGTGGCTGGGTGGCTCTCAGGGGTTGTGGAGACCCACTCTCTCTTCCATTGATTGCAGGATCCTCTGGATCACTGTGAGCACCATCTTCACAGTGGTTTGCTGATGATGTAAAGACCACAAGTTAACTTGAGTTATCACATTACTGGAGTGAAAGATAGTGTTGGTAAATAATAAACAGACTTTGTATAAGTGACTCACTCTTAGTGATCTTCAGAAGGGATGGGTCGCTGTTTGTGTTATACACGTCTTCAGCTAGCGACTTCTTCCTCAGCATGCTAGCATTGCTCTGGACCAGCCAATCAGCAACCTTGCTTTCTGGTGACATCACCTCAGTGGGCGTGGTCACATGGTCTGCGGAAGGTAGCTTGGGATGCTGGCGGAAAGAAAACTTGGTCACGTGGTCCTTGATCTTCATTTTGCCTGGAGTGCATTCATCAAATTCAATGGTGAAGGAGGCATGGCTTTGGACCACGGGAGGCGTGGGTGTGGACGAGACCACCTCAGTGGGATCTGGAGTATCTTTTGTGGGAACCTCATGGACCTGCGATTCGGGTTTCGTGTCAGGTCGCTGCTGTAACTCCTTTGTTGGGATCTCAAAGTAGCTGGGCTCCCGGCGGTAGGAGAAGATGGACTTGGCCTGATTGTCCGACAGAGAACCGTTGACCTCATATCTGGGCGCATCTTTGGCAAGCTCTGTTCGAAGATTGGAAAGGACAGAAAACACATAGCAAGCATTAGTGATGGTTCTACAAACTGTTATTCACTGTGTGATTAAATTAATATCTCATAGAAACACCTGTATATTTTTGTGTTTCAAGTTCCTCTTCAGGCTCATAATAATAGCTAAGTAAACTTCATTGGTACACAAAGCTAAGGAAACTAATTCAGATGATTGCAATGTCACAGTCGCACAATCCCTGAAAGTGGGAGCCACAAATAACACAAAGATTCCAGCAGTTAGACTGAGAAAACAAATCCGCCAGTTGGTCTTTGGTTGCCAGTTGGATGCAGCCAAATATCACTTTAGGAGCTCAGAGTCCAGCGGAGGGTAGCTGAGTGGGAATAATCTGTTTCAGCCTGGGCACTATGAGGCAAACAATCCCCCCCTCCCACCCCCCACTTCCAGAAGCTTAAAGGGTCATAATCCATCACGAGGCAGACAGGCAATGCCCACTGGCCTGGCACGATGCGGCCTGGCTAATAGTCCACAACTGGCGGCCAGAGACCTGCCATGAGATTCCCACCATCCATCTCTCAGTGACCCACAAAGGGGATCCGATAGTAGTAGATAGAAAAGCATGCCGTTAGGATCAAATTCACAGATGTGTGAAGATCCAATGTAATTAAACTACAAATGTAGTACAAATTTACATTATGCTATAAAGATATAAATATTATAATAAAGTGTGTGGTTTGTACTCCTCAGTAAAAATATAAGACATTCTCTGACCTTCAGACTCCTGCTCCGGTGATTTTTCTCCTCTGTTCTTTATTTTTTTGGCAGCGTCCTCATCCTCCCCCCACCAGGACGGTTGGCCGTAGAGAGGAGTAGGCTTGGATATCGGGGAATCTGTGGCACCTAACGGACAAATGCACAAACACACATTATGCACATGGATAAACTCGGGCAAGAAAGAGACACACAGAGAACTGAATCTATACAGTCTCTTTAGCCTATTTATTTTTTTATTTAGTCACATGGTAAAACAATGTTGTTGTGTTTGATTTTGCCACAGCCAAATGCTGCACAAAATTGGAGTTAAGAAGGACATTGTGTTACAATAATCGTAGCCTTTGGGCTTTTAACAATTCTCCCACATTCCCATGACACAGAGGGAGTAGCGAGCGTCCAACTGTGATACAAGCTGTATCTCGCAAACCACCAAAACATAATCCTTCTTGTGAGAATCGGGACAAAACTAATCCTAATCTTTAATGGAAAAAAATAAAATACACATTACAGGATAACATCTACATCTAAAGTGAGGCTCCTTGTAGATGGTGACACTCACTGTTAGCACATTTACCTTTGTACGTAATGAGAGGATGAGGTTTATTTCCCTGGTGCTGGTTCTGAACTGGTGTTAAGGCACTGGCTTGCCGGTCCACACATGCCAGCCTATACAGCACTAATCAGATAATCTAGAAGCCAGTTGTCAGCCAGATACATAGGCTAAACAAGCTCTCTGGATTTCAATGTGGAGGCTTCACAATTCTAAGCATCAACAGCACTTCACCAGTGTTGCCTTGGACACACACAATAAGACATCAACACAATGAAGAGAGAAGCAGAGGGGCATGTTACTAATTCCTTTCCCCTTAGACAGTCCTCTCCTTTTAGCTTGAGAAAACATGGAGTGTCACCACTGAAGTTGACTGAGCACAGCTTGGTCTTTAGATATGCAGAGAGCATACATTTTTGGAAAATAACTTATTAAATAAAAGTCAAGCAAATGTTTCAAAATCCAATTTGATGTTTGTCCTGAATATGTGACTTCATGAAATGTTTTAATATAGTTGTATAACTGCATTCAGTCTAATTAATCTGATTTCTATCACTCCGTCACTACATGAGCAATAGGTTAAAAAAAGATCGGACAATTTAAATCATGTAGTGCTGATGTGACCAGTATCAGGGAAGGTGTGAACTATCCATTGCATGCCCCTTTGGTAAACCAAATAGCCTTGGGTCCTGGCAGAGTGAGGGAGGCCTGACTGAGTCACACACTATACTAGTGAAGTGTCCTGCCCTGAAGACAGCTGGAGGATTGGACACACTCCACATCCTGTACAGCTGCAGGGGGAAACAAGCGCACTCACAATTGTACACAAAAACAACGACGAAATTGAAACATCCAACCCAGGGTAAACCAAAATAACCTACATTATACCAAGGTCTCCAGTCAAACAAATTCAGCCAAAAATAATCTATTTGCACTAGGTCAACAGAGATAAGCAGGTTGTGCAGCTAAGTGCAGGACTCTTCATTTTCACCGTGAGAAAAACAGCCGTGCATTTGGTTTCCTAACCTTTTTATCTTCCTGTAGCAGTACATAGCGAGATAGAGGGTGCTAGTTTTGTTATCTCATTGGTGGACTCACAACAACATGGGGCGAACATGCTTTCAATGAGCATGTTTAACAGAGTTTGCAGTCATGGCTTTACAGGATCACTAGAGATACGGGAGGTAGAACTGCACTTCGATCACTTACCATTATTTTAGCTTGCAGAGCGTTTTCTGTTCTGCAGTTCAATTACTTATTTGCAAAGCACTTCGTGGGATATGAGCCGAGTGCTATTTTAAACACCAGTTGTAGTTTTCCCTCGAAGCTCACAGGGGCGATTATGGAGCAGAAAGCATGAGAATTGCTAAATCAACAGCAGATGGAATAGGGTTTTTTTTTTTTTTTTTTTAAGTGTGAATGAGCTTCATTCACAAGATGCTTCTGTTGAACTATGAATTCTCTGACTGTTCCACTGTCTGCACTTTACAACAGGACTTAGTCAGTACAGCTCAAGGCAGGGAGGGTAATGACGGCAACTGGAAGCTCATGCAGCAAAAAAAAAAAGTCCACAACCAGGTTCATGGACAGAAGTGCCAACTTGGCACCAAAAACCTGCACACCTTTCCAATTATTCTACAACACGTGTCGAGCCAGGCCGTGTTTGGCAGCACCCTACCTCTTGTCAACGGTCAGGAATGGCTGACAGAGATAAGACTGCTTGTCCTTAACTCTTAACCCCTCCGCTTCTCTGGCAAGCTTCTGCATTCTGCCAACTCCTTGATGTCAAGATCCATGTCTTGACTGACACAATAGGATTACTGCCTCAGCCTCACAGCTCACATGGCAGCCTGATGGCACACTAGGGAAGCTCTCAGTAAAAGACGGCACAAACACCTTATCAAGTGATCTACAGCCAAAAAACACATGCGACGCAAAGACTTCCTCTTCCTCGTCTGTGTGAACATGGTATTCAAATCCACATCAGTTCCTCTCAGACAACAAGAACAATTCACCTATTTCCGTATTCATAAAACCTGCTGCCTTCCTGCTCTTATGTGCTATGATACAGTAGGTGTCCATAGAGTTGTTACCTGTGAGAGATTGTGCTCTTCGCTCAGCCTTGTCTTGCAGTCTGGAAACAAGGCCTTTGCTCTTCTCTGAGCTCTGGAGCTGCTGTTTTTCTTTTGCCTTGGCCTGCAGGGCTTTTAAACTAAGCTGCAACTGGCTGGTGTACTTCTCGTGCTGCACAAAGAGACAGGACAGAAGCAGGATGTGAAAACCTCTCTTTTACCCATGATAAATATTTCTTTGTGAGTGTCGGCAGAAGGTTTTTCACATAGAAACAAAAATCCAGCAATCACTTACATTTGCGAAACTGAGCTGTCAACTGGTAGTGTTTCATCAAACAGTAAAATGCCAGATCGTTAATGGTTAATTATAGATAATAAGTCTATGGCAACAGTTAGTTGCGTTGTGTTTATTAAGGTGAGGTCAGAGGCTGCATGTGGAAGAGTCGTACACACAGATAAACACAGTAAGCACAGATGTAAAAGGGCAGAAAACATGTTTTCTTTCCAACACTCTTAACACCAGTTATCCAATTTGTTTCAACCCGCAGAGCTCACGAAGGTGGCTGACAACTGTTGGCACAGGAATCTGACCAACTAAAGGTCACACGCACACACACACGTGTCACGCCTCTAATGAAAAAGCTACAAAATGTGTGGTTTCGTCCATCTGTTTTGTTTGGTGATATTAGAAAATCATAATCAACAGACTTATAATGAAAATAACAGAAGAGCACTTCACCTTCGTTAAAGGATTCATGGCAAACACTTCAGGACTGCCACACTAAGAAGGCATAGCCCGTCAGTATTACTTACTTTAAGAGCTTCCTCTGGGACCTTGTGTTGACTTCTCTCCAGGATATACACATGAGCATGTGCATTGGGAGTTAAAGGACAACAACATATGTTCTTTTTCAGAAATCAATGTGATAATACATCGATTTATATATTCACTGTTAATGTCTGGTTCTCCTTACTCCCCTTACACAGTATACACATATGCTTCCTCGAGTATAGTACATGTGCAGTTACTGTAAAACTTTTATTGAATTTCCTTTCGAGCCAAGTTTTCACCTCGACCCCCAGGAAGGTCAGAAGTACCTTCTTGTTCTGCTTGCAAGAGGGAGGGGAAAAAGAGATAAGCAGTACAGACTTACTAGATTTTAAAAAGCTCCTATCTTCAGACACCTACTTCTTCAAACGTGCAACATCACATGACACACTAGTCGCAGACATTCCTAGATGGCTCTATACACAGCTCTCTGCCCCCGTGTTATCGTACTTAAGTTTCACCGTTCATGTGTTTTCTGCTCTGGGGGTCAAAGGGTGCAGGAGATTTTCTGTCCACAATTGATTCGAAAATCTCTTAGTGAAAAAAACCACAGGGGATTAACATACCGTTGGAGCTAAAGACCACAGGAGGGAAAATAAAATCTCAAAAATTTGTGACTGACGAAGCTGCCAGCCACTAGCTCATTTCAGTTTGGGCTGCAAAACACCAAGTGAACTGAACGAAAGAACAGAAACTATGTATCACATAAATCAAGCAGGCCCTATTGAATATAAAAAAGGATATCATAGCCAAAACGAATGACATCAGAGAGCTTGAGGGTGATGTATGTCTGGTCTGGGATTCGTAGGTCATTCACAAACGTCTGCAAAGAAAAAGAAAAAAATCGAGCTCAAATCAGTTGCACTGACCTTTAATGAGGTAAATGTGTTGACTTACAGGTGACAGGCTGTCTAATCCCTTGTGGCACGCACCCACATACTGTAAGCAGGTGCTTTATAATTGGCCCTTTTCCCATTGAAAGTTAATCCAACAGCACATTAAAACCGATGTGATTATGCTGTTATGCAATGGCTATCTCGGCTTTTGTAGAATGCTTAATGGCTAGATGTAAATACATATAACGGTGCTTAGTTTGTTGATCAATTAAGCCATCTTCTGCCTGAACTAATAACTGGCAAACCAGGTATTCCAGATTTTATCATCGAATCACTAAATATAAACAAAGACAATGCTGGAAGTGTGCAGAGGCAAGAATGGAGGAGCTGATCTTATCCTATATAGACTAAATAAAAGATAAAACACACAGCTATATTGGATTTCAGCTGCAGGTCCTTGCACTGTTCTGCTCTGATTGGTTTTGTTGCAGTTACCAAGGCCAAAAGAAAAAGTCTCTAAGAACAATGAACAGTTCTCCTACTGATCAACTCTGGATTTCATTGGAATGGTGCAGTGAAGTGGCAACAGAGCAGTGAAGGGGAGAGAGGGAGGGAGTAGAAAGTGAGGTAGAAAGAATGGGAGGAAAAAAAGGGGATAGAGGCCAACAGGAAAATCAAGTCTCCTGATTACCAACCGTCCCCCCCGTCTCTAGTATACACAGAGAGGTGTTTTGTGCTCTGAGAATTGTTGCAGACAAGAGTCTTCAGGGAGCCCGGTGGCTGGCTCCTTTCTCCCAGGTAGTCGGGACACTAGAGATGGACTCACTCACCCCATTCAAGCTGCCCAGGTCTTTCACCATGTGCTCGTCCGTGTTTGGGTCAAAGTTGATCACAGCGTGCTGTTTGTCCACACTACGAGACTGCAACGAAAATAAAGCAAAAAGTCATGACAGCTGAAGGGATTATGTTTAATCATATAAGTTATTTTTTAAGAAAAACATCATGCATTCTCTGTTTTTCCAATGTAGGAATCTACCACTTTATTTATGAGAAAACAAGGGAAAATGTATGGCCATTTAGAAAATAATCATTATTCATAATTTTCATTTCTACACTATGAACCTAAATTAGGACACGTGAGTAGATGAAAACTTGACATTTTGACAGAGTCAGATCCCTTACTACAAACAAGCCTTTCCAGTAGATTACGCAAATAGATGATCCTAATCTACCAAACTCTGCCTGTGTAGCTTTAGTCTGTGACGTGCGCACATGATCCACCAGCCATTCACCAGTGGAAATCTGTGCTTACTGCTAAATATGCTTTCCATCAATTATACAAACTGTACAAGACTGACTCGTTCTCTCTCCTCTGCTCATTAGGCACTCTGGGCCTCCTCATCAAAACAAACACAAAGATTGAAAGTGACTGCCAAACCGACCAAAATGACCACCGTCCTTCAATCGACCATTTGTGGGGTTGAAATTAACTCTTCCACACCACCTACTAATGGGGATAAACAGCGTTCACAGGCTGTAAGTACTGTCTGTCTTGGTCAGTGCACTTCCAAATCACTTTTAAATACTGCACTGCATCTAAAGTATGGGAATTCCACATTAGTACTTTGATGACAATTTGCTTCACTTTGCCCCTGTTATCACAGAGAAAAATGTTTGATCTGGCGCTAGAAAACCATACATCACCGGACTAGTCACAAAATGTGGTCACTATTATTGTGGGAGGCATGTATTCTAAAGACTGGTCATGGAGATACAGATATTGATCAGACACCAGTTGTCATGGAAAGTCCAAACATCTAATTGAAGCCCTAGGCTATGCTACATAATAGGACTTCACCCACACTTAATCTCTGTTTTTCACGCCAAACAGGATTCTCATGTTACAGACCTTCAACTGTGGTTCGAAACAAAAAAATGCACTGAGCCATAAACAGAGACACGCAAGATTAAAAAGGGTTAATGACAATTTGTGCGTGCCAAGCCGGGAAGCAGTCCCGAGCACTTAAGCAGAACCAAACAAATGTGTGTATCATTTCAGACTGGGAGATGCGGAGGTTTTTTCTTGGATCCGGCAACGCCTAAATGTGGACCAGAGCAACTTTTTAATGTAACCGACGTCTGTGGTTGGCAACGTTTTTCTGAGCATAACGCACTGACTAAGTAAAGTATAAATAACTGCTTCTGAGGCAACATTCCTCTTTCGCTGTTCTAAATGCAGAGTGAGGAGAAAACGGGAGGGAGAGTATTATACCAAAAACCACAAAGAAATTGTGTTTATAACGGAGCCTACATGGAAAAACCAGCACAGTGGAATGCTTTAGCTGTGTTTTAAGTCATTGTTTGAAAGACTGTTAGGGGCAACTCTGTGATGAGGCATTGTCACCCGGTTACACATTCAGAAATGCACACATGAAGCATGCAGGGAGCCTCCCGCTGGCGTTTCACATACTTCTGTGACAAGCTGTCCTGTCAGTGAGGAGTGTAAAACACATTTTTGACAGACTAGCATGAAGACAACGCTGTGCTGAAGTTTGTCGTGTGAAGAAACACTTCTCTACGATGTCGTCACCGAAGCAATCGCACAAATTGCCTTTCACTCGTGCTTGTAAACATCCAAGCGGACACACCTGCAGCATTAGCTCGCAATCATCCCTGCCAACAAAGATCATCTCGCGTGGCAACCGGTGGCGTGTGCCAGAGCTGCTGACCAAGAACCATGATGTCACACTCATGTTGGGGTCACGAGTCAGGATCCTCTTAGCATCCTGGAAAGAGACAACAATAAAGACGATACTTAGACAATTAAGTCAGAGAAACCTGAGTTGATTGAATGACTTTCAGGAGGCATGATCAAAATTCAATACCTGTGTCCCTGAACAAGGCTGCTGTGGTGAAAGCATGCTTTAGTGTAGAAGGGGAAGTTACATCTCAACTAAGTAAGACCTGTTTATCCAACGAATTCCAGTCTGACGGTGTTATTATTGAGATAATGTAATTAAATTACTGCTCTGAACATATTTTGTGAGTCAGCCAGGTTAGAGACAGACAGGTTTCCATTCGACAATAGAGGATAATCAGCATGTTCACACAACTCACAAACGCACATTTGCTTCTTAAATAAAAAGACAACAGATATTAAGTATTTTTAAACAACTAAACAATGTCTTCTATTAAACATGCTAGGAAACCTGTTGACGTCTGTGAGTAAAGTTAGCTAACTGCTTGAAATGCCCGGGTTTGTACTTCCTGTGAACATGGTTAACTAAACCTTCCTGCCAAAGAAATATTAGCCAGAAAAAAGCGTTTACCTTTACATTACAACCTATCCTTTGTCTCGTAATGGCAGCGCTGTTATTCTTTTAAATTAGCGTTACACCGCGGTGCCTGTTGGTGACAGTGAGGTTGTTTAGCTAACGTTAGTGAGCCTCCTGCTACACCGACAAGCTTTTTCCATTGAGTTGGGAAGCAACGTTAACGTACCTTTAACGCCTTCTCCGTTTTACTCCTAAGTGAAGCCAGTGTTTATTGTCCGACAGCAGATTAAATTCGACGACCGACATGTACAACTAGAGCACCAGGTAAGACTGAACAGGTAAATGTCGATCACACCCTCTTCTTCCTCTGGGAATGACATCCGGGCGAAACTCTCCTCCAACGCCTCTTCTGCCGACACGGTGACGTAGCTCGACAAGTCCATCAAACGCTTTAGGAGTTTGAGCCGCGAGCTGGGGGGAGGTAAGAGCTCTCACTCTGTTTGTTTTCGGGATGCAGAAAAACAACAGATAGCAACGCCCTCTAGTGGGTAATATTTATATAGTGGGTATTATTTTGTATTTTTGAATTATTGTGTTTTATACAGTATGATTACAATACAAACAAATTATATATTGTTTTGTTTTATCTATTTTATGCAAATACATTTACAATGTGGATCTTGTTTGTTTTTTTGTTAGGGGTATTTGTGGTTTATGTGTGTAGATAGTAATAGACAGTAATATGTATATCCTTGACCTTTACTGAAGCAAAATTAGCAATATCCCACTGTAAAAAAAATGTTTTAAAGTAAAAACCTTCTATCCAAAAAACATTTTTATATCAGTAAAAAAATATTTAACAAAAGTAAGCACTTATTCTGCATAATGTGACATTCCACAGTGATGTATTATAGATAGTATCAATGATGCATTAACGTGGAAGAAGCATTCAAATGTTGAGTATAGGTAGAGCTCAACTACTTTAGACTGATGAATCGGCAGATATCCATCCATCCATCCATTTTCCTCCGCTTATCCGGGACCGGGTCGCGGGGGCAGCTGCCTGAGCAGGGACGCCCAGACTTCCCTCTCCCCGGACACTTCCCCCAGCTCCTCCGGGAGGACCCCAAGGCGTTCCCAGGCCAGCCGGGTGACATAGTCACTCCAGCGTGTCCTGGGTCTTCCTCGGGGTCTCCTCCCGGTGGGGCATGCCTGGAACACCTCCCGAGGGAGGCGTCCAGGGGGCATCCGATGCAGATGCCCGAGCCACCTCAACTGGCTCCTCTCGATCGGCAGATATATTGGACGATATTGCCTTATTGCAGATGAAGCTGAATCCATGTCTGCCGATAAGAAACAAGAAATTGCAGTACAAAAATGCAAAAATATATTTGATACTATATAGAAACATACAATCTGCATTTCATACACTGTCCACCAAGACAAGTGACAGGTTCTTTCAACTGTAAGTTGCGTGTTTATTATGTACCTTGGTCACAAACTAAAAACAACTAAAGGAAAACCCCGAGGGTTCCATATCAAGATTGTTTATTTATGTTTTAGAAATTGGACTTTGTATGAACACCAGTAGGAATGTATTCATGCTGTTGCTTTGAAACGTTAAATTGCAGGTGTAGCGCGCATGCGTTGTGCAGACTGGAATAGAATTGTAACCATCTGGTGAGCCATTGACTAATATAGACGATCTTCGCCTCTATTCACAGCCACAGGACTTTGTTTATCTTGTGTCTCACGCTGGTCTGTCGAGACAACCGTAAAATGTATTAAAGTAAAAGAAAAGTTGTCAACGAGCTAAAATATTTTTTGAAAATGCTGCGTCTGAGATTCAAATAGTGTTGATTAATTGTTGTTGAAGTGTGAAGCTTATGAGGTACAAGAACTGATTAGCCTACATGACATTAAAATATCATACTCCTAATTTAATTCAACGTGAATTAACCTATGAATTCTATATAATTATTTGCTTACAGTTATAAGCAAAGAAAATCTCTGGTGATTACACGTGTGGATACGGAGTAATCCAACACATACATAAAACCAATACCCGCTAGATGGCGCTCTAGATCCAATTTAACATTTTGAAATTTCCATTTTGTATAAGATAAATTCAGGATGTTAAGGGCAATTTCAACGAAGCCACAAAGCCAGGATGTTTCACTGAGTTCATATCAGATTTGAACCACCATCTTTAATTCCTTTCGACACACGCATATGTTGCTCTTAGTGTCAGTAAAAAAGAATCATTCGACCAACCTCCAGTCAACATCCATGTGAGGAAAGGCATCTGTACACTGTTAAATCATTTCCCACATATGAAAATAAATAATAATAATTCATAGGATTTATACGACTTTTTTTTTTGGATACTCAAAGACTTTTTCATGAGATGGATTTAATATTCATACAAGTATGTTAATCATAACAATAGTTTATTTTAAATGTACTAAGTTTGTGTGTTCCCCCCTCCACTTCACCCCTGCTCTCAGTCTTGATATGAGGGGCTTGTTGTCAACAGGCTGAACCGGTTTCCAAGGGCCCTGACCTCTGTCACACCCTCATGAAAAAAAACCTGCTCTTTCACCAAATAATGACACCAGTTCCTTCCACCAGTCGCTATAAAACAGCATAGCAACTGGTGGTCTTTTCACTGAAGCCACGTCGACATGTCACAACAGGAAAAGCACATGTGTAAATAATGAAAAATGAAGGATCGCTGAATTCCATTTAGCTGTTTCAGTTTCAGGGTCCTGGTATCGTGCATGACAGATCACTGTTACGCTGTCATGGTTTACTGGGACACTTGAAAGAAACGGAAACACACTTAATGTTATTAGTTGCAACGGTACTTTTCCTACTTTGACCTACTTTGACAACCTATCAAGCCTACTTATAGTCCATGTTTGTTCTGCTGACAAAACCACTGCATCTCTCTAAATCTGTCCCACCCAAGAACATGAGCGTCCAAGTCTCTCTCTCTCTCTCTCTCTCTCTCTCTCTCTCTCTCTCTCTCTCTCTCTCTCTCTCTCTCTCTCCTTGTTGGTGCCTCATTCCAGATGTTTGGATCCAGCCTCTCCTAGCGTCTCTCTATCTCCCTGTCTGTTTGTTTCCTTTCTCCTATCAGTGTGAATGGTGTGCTTGAGTTGTTTAACCTCGTGTGTGTGTGTGTGTGTGTGTGTGTGTGTGTGTGTGTGTGTGTGAGGTGCATCCACATCTCCGTGGTGGAGAGGGGAGGTAGTGTGGCGTCACCCGAAGTTGCATCTTCGATGGTCTATTCTGGAGACACTGCATGTATGGCATGTCCTGGGAGGGGTGGGGTTGGGGTGGCGTGAGCTCCACCTACTGTTACTACCTCCTTCAGCTGTTTTGATGTGTTTTGTCTTGTTTATATGCTCCTTCTGCAGTCGCAGCAGTGCAGTCAGTAAGGAGAGTGCAAGTTCAAGCTTGCCTCTGCACAGCTGATCTTGCAGACTCACTGCAGAGACATTAAGGGACAAAAAGGAAGATTTCTATTCATTGTAAAATAGTTGTTTTACTGAGACTTTTAGGTGGAATGGCTTTAAGTAAGTAGAAAATAGACACACCCTTGATTTTGGTTGCAGTTGCTTTTGAATCTAGACGCTTCAAAATCCTTATTTGTTTGCCTCCAACACCAACTTCAACGACAACAACTTATTTAAATGTATTTTATGTAGCGTTTAAGGTATTTATAGTAACTCTAAAAAGAAAAATAAATATGGAACAGTATTTTTACCTGGATGCACTTTATCACTGTCCTCCTAATCAAAGTAACACTGCCTTTATATATATTTCATACATTTAGAGTAGAGCAATGCCAGCCATCTTTTGACGTTAAAGAGAAAACAGTAGAGGGGAGGTCTGACTTGCAGAAGTCAACACCAAATCTCCCAGGTGAGGCCTGTAGTGGAGCTGCAGCCCCAGCTCTGCGTGTGTTTTGGGCAGTGCAGCCTGAGTCAGGTGAGGGATGGTTGTCAGGTGAGCGCCACACTGGGCCAAGCCTCGGCCTCGCTGTGTGGCGCTGTGTAATGCAGCTGGCCAAAAGACAGACTGTGAGCCCTGGCTGTCAACATCTGCTCCAGAGACTGTACCATCTGCCTGAGGCCCGGGGGGAACATCTCTCCCGTCTCAGACCAGCTGCAGAGCCCCAGACGTGGACCTGAGCAGTCCTGCAGAGGCAGAGAACACGGCCAAGACACAGTCAGAGCCGCTTTGTGCTGGAACATTTGTCTCAGACACTTGGCCGTGTTGTATCTGTTGGGTGCGATCACAGTGAGGATTAGATGACAAAACTGCTTCTCCTCATAACCAATCTATCACAATATAATGTCAGAGGAAAGGTACAGCCTACTGATGTTCCTATGGCATTTCAAATTCAATCAAAAGTCAGCCATATCAAATCCAAATTGATGCAGCAAATAGAAAAAGTGTGAGGTAAAGAAATCGTGGAGAAAAAAAAGAATGATGGAAATGACGAATAGAAAGACTGGGAGGGAACTTTGTGGGAAACACTATCCATGACGTGCAGTAGAAGGATGGAAAAAGATGAAAACTTCTTTTTTTAGAAACCCCTGTCAACATCTAAGTGGGACAGACAGTGGGTCTAGACACGATCACTATTTCCCAATCGGTTTCTTTAGTAACATGTTTTAGTTATTTCTTGAGCCATGGCTCTTGAGTTCAGTTTGTATGACTTCAAGGCCAGATCTGTAAGACTTCACAATAAAAGTCTGAGAGTCTACACATCCTTTTGTTAAGACCTTTTATTTCATCAATTTGAAAGAAACAAGTAAAAACAGTGTACAAAGTTTATATTATTTGTTTACTAAAGCTGGTGTCCTCAGTCTCAGGAATATGGGAGGGCAGGTACAAAAAAAGTTGAAATAAAAAATAAAAAGTATAAAATGAATTTCCCTATTTTCAGAAGGTGACAGCAAACGGGTGAGCGTGCATAGGAATAAGTAACAATCAAAAACTGAACAGGTTTGCAAACAACTGAAGTGAAAACAATATCATAAAAACCATTACATTCAATAATGTATGATGAACTTTTGAAAAATGATTATCTGTCATCTTTAAAAAAAAATACTGAAGCACTTTTGGAAACGTCTTAGTACACTTTGAAATAGGAGATTCAGTTCCCAAAAGTCTCAGTTTAGCCTCTGCCACATGTAAAAGGGGAGTGATCATTCTAACAAGCAATTCTTGTTTTTTTTTTGTATCCATAATATTTGAATTTACATTATAAAAAGAAGCTAATTTAGTCTTTACCAACCATTAAGTACAAATAAGAATCCAAATACAATCATTTTTGGGCAGCAAAGTGCATATCATTGGCACAGTAAAACTCATTTTAGTCAATGCTGGCCTCATATAAATAACTTGAGAAGGGACAAAAGGGTCCTTAAGTAGCAAATCAAAGATGACACTTTCTGTTTCCCATGTAGCCCAGTTTGTTTGCAAAGTACTCCTAAAGATGTGTATTATGTTAAAGTGACCTCATTGAGGCTGCAGTGAATGCACTGGGTGGAAAACACCCAATACTGTACTGTACATGGAGGAAAAACCCAGAGGAGAGAAGAGATTCTGATGGGTCAGGAGTGTCCGACCCTGATCAGAGGAAAACCGAGTGTCTGCAGCACAGCGTTGAGATAGGAAGGCATCAGGAACTATAAGCACTTACTTCAGGGGGGCTGGAGGAGCTATTTATTATCCTGAACAAGAATCTGTGGGCCTCTCAGTGACAAACAGTCAAGAGGAATCCATTGTAGGCCAGCTTCTACCTTAATGATTAATCACTCTGCTTTTTCTTTGTTTTTTGTTGCATGTCTGCCATTCCTCACATATTGCACAATTGATTCATCAGACTCATTGTGGTGTAGCATGATAATACAACAAACAGATTTGTGTCTCTCCAGAAGATGGTATTCAGCCATGTGTTACAACACGTAAGTATGCAATATGATTGACTTTATTTGATACGTTACATTCACTTTTGAAGCCAAAAATCGAAGTCTGAATGGTTTTTGAATTGTTCAGAAGTCTTAGAGAGGAAAACATGGATTTTTTTTTACCCACTCAACAAACAACACTCTCTTTGCTCACATGATCTTTTTGGTCCACAGTATGCATATTTCTATTTGAAATGGTTGATTCATATTCAGTTGTATATTATCAATACAACATTCACACCAGTGACCTAATTTGTGCAGAACATACCTACATTTCCCCATTCATTATGGTGTATGGATGCCTGCTCAGTATACAACATAACAAGTAGGAGATGCAGAGTAGTGTTAACGCTCTCCGTGTGGTCAGTCTTCAAAGGCCTCACAGAACAACCACAGTTATCTTTGTTTTGTCTTGAATTTCCTCCTTTCTGGAAAACACTACTTGCAGACTGTAAATGTAACATCCACCAACGGCATCTACAGACAATGCTGGGAGGACGGGGCCGTGGCCCCGGTCTTTTGAGAGTGCAGTCGGGTGGGGTGAGGGGAGATGGTGGGACCAGAGGAATGAATGAGAGTCCTTTAGGCCGTCCCACTGGCAGAGTAGGAGAACTGCGGGAAGTGGGGTCTCCGCTCGCTGTCGAATGACTCCATACTGTCATCTGAGGAGAGAAGGCAAAAAACGGCTTACTTCTTGTAGACTTTGCGGTGGCTATAATACAATACTGTGAAATAATATATCAATATAACAATATACACCACATATATGCGGGGATTCCCTCCTTTAATATCTCCGGGTGTGGCAAAATATGATTTTAGTTTGACTTTTGCATCGATATGAAGAAGTTTCTTGATTTCTCTGATATTTTATTTACTGTACAGACAAAACAGGCATTATTACCTGCTTATCTACTAATCGATTTTGATATGATATATCAATATATATCATTACTGGGATAACAGATATACAATTGCAATACAGTAGTGTATTATTCTTGTTATTTTCTTATACTGTATCATCTCTGCTTTTACCAGCAGAGGTTCAAGTGCATTTGATGACTTTGTGAGCTATGACACTGTTTTCATGGCACTGGCTCTCCAGGAGAGGGTAGGCTCCTCTCAAGGGAGTGTTGAGCAGAATGGTTTTACATTTATGAACGCCCCAAAACCAACACACCTCACACCAAGAATGTAATTCAAAGGTCTGAAAATACTCAAGATAATCTTTCTGACCGTGGACGGTTTACATTTTAATATAAAATTGAAAATGAAAAGAAACGGCGACAGTCATTTTAGGGTTTTCACATGGAATCTACTTCAGTGGCCCTGAATTAGTAACCACTTTTCCAAGGATTAGTAATTCACTAACCCTTGGGGAATAAAAGTCTGCTTTCATCTCGAACGACTCGAAAGTGTAATTCCTCATTCCTAATAAAGTCTCACAGGAGGTGGAGGGAAATTTATCATACAAGTTAGGTGGTAAATCATCTTCTCTCGTACAGTCCACAGCTCACATCTGCCTTACTGTTACATTCAAACACTAAAGCTCCCCAATAAGGAACAATCTGATGATTTGTGTTATACCACATAAGTCCATTTGTATTAAGTGTACTGTATGTGTGGGAGTGCGGGTGTGGATGGTTTGGTGGTACCTTGTCCGGGTGGCGTAATAGTGATGGTCTGTGCTGTGAACTCCTCGTCAAAATATCGAGTGTCCGTCTCCGAGGTAACTTGGGGCTTAAACGGCGGGACCAGCTGTTGGAGAGGAGACGAGATACAAATATATCAGCACATCAGTGGCGTCAGTTGGTGTTCGTAACAGTCCACCTGATGGCCATCTACATCTTTTCTAGACGGTGGCACTTCAAGTGATGCAACATTATTGATCCGTGGGGGAAGTGACTGTCTGAGCTCGGAGTCCTTTCAGCGAGACAATCACAAGAATATGAAGTGTAAACAAAGCATCATGAACATTTTAGAAACTGACCTTCTTCTCATACACATCTTGCCATTCAATTCCTGCAAAGAACTTGTGCTGCATGATTTCCTTGGCATCGTCAGGCCCTCCACCTAACCTGGAGGTTCAGAAGCACAAATCAGCATGTGTTATGGCAGAAATTATAGTCGCTGATCATTTTATTGCTACTTGCAATGAATTTTTTTTCCACTTTTCCAGTTATTTTATTATGATTCACTCATGTAGTAGAGGATACAGCAGAGGCTCCTCACCTCTGCATTGGTTCTTTCTTAAGAAGGCCAGAGAGCAGCGAGCGTGCCTCCGGGCCGAGTGTCCGAGGAAAGCGGATGTCTTCCATGAGGATGAGCTCAAACAGCTTCTCATGGTCCTGGTTGTAGAAAGGCAGTCTGCCGCACATCATCTCGTACATCACCACCCCCAGACCCCACCAGTCCACAGCTCGGCCGTAGTCGTTGTCTTCTAGCACCTTGAGGATGAGGAGTGATGTAAAAGTTTATTAAATGCAGCTGTTGGGATGCTCATGAGCCACTACTTGTGGAGGGTAGGGTTGGTATTATATTATTTTATTTTATAAGACAACACTATGGTCTAATAATGAGGTAAAAATATGGCTCTGATTTACATTTTTTCATTAAATATTTGTAAAACAGTTGAGTTGGTACGGCTTTGTGGTGAAAGTTTAGGGTTTAACCAAAACTGGCTGAGCATAGAGACCCTGAAGCAACCGTCCCCCATTACTCCACCCTCACCAAAATCACCTGCTCTCCCCCCGGTCCAGTCTTTTGTGGCAGCCCCAGCCAGCACTGACTCACATCTCACATTAGGAGCAAGGATAGAGTTTCCCCTGGAGCCCTGCATATTTAATCACCACAGGGACTTCCACACATGTATACACAAACACACACATACCAACCAACAAGCAGCAGTGGTGTGGGTCGCTTAAATAAGCAAATGTGTGGCAACAAACACAGACCGGTCCTACAAACAAACTGCTCAATGAACACAACCAGAGCCCGACCAGAGAGGGGGGATATTTAGACTTATTATTTCCATAAGATTGCTTTTATCAAGAGTTTTTAAAGAGACAAACTCCTACAGCGTTGTGCTCACTGAACAGCGCAACCTGTTGCATGACTAATGTGCTGCTGAGTGGAGTTGTTCCGAGGTCTCTGGGGACATGTACTGGATTCTACCTCGCCAGGCGGATGTTGAAGGTGAAATCAAGACAAGGAGAACAGTCTGTTCTCTTAAAGCTCGAGCAGCGTGATGCTACGCAATTCAGACCTAAGAATAGAAACTTCAGTAAAAAAGACGTGGGCGGATTAATAGAATTAGATATGGACACAACAGTGCACAGGCCGAGAGAGAGGGTCCTGGAAAACAGATGGACGGACGTGTCCGTAAAAGGAACAAAACTACTGTGCGTGTGCGGGCGCACACAGCCGCGCATGTGTCAGTGGGCACTCCGCCTGGCGCTGCGGTGAGTGGCGAGCATCGAGGAGGAGGATTGGGATGGCAGGGGAGTAACGTGAAGCCGGTGTGAGGCTAGGATTACCGGGCCGTCTCTATTTCCAGCGCCGCTGTCGTGTGATTCACACCGTGCGACAGCTGGGCCCGCAGCTGCCCCATATATGTAGAAGAGCGCCACAGCTGTGAAGCTGCCAGGAGCGCAGGGGCCAAGCTCATCCCTCATATACCTAACCAGGACTGCTTGCCTGCCTGCCGGCTTGGGCCCCAGCCCCAATCTAATACTGTTACACTGCCCCAAAGGAGCACCGACAGGGGGAGGAGAGAGCGGATAAAAGCACAAACACTTGCTGCTGTTCTGGAGCTCTACTCTATATTCTGCTTTTTTTTTTGCTCACAAAGTTCTGCACTGACAGTAATTAATCTTCTAAGCTTGCAATTCCAGATCAGTTTCAGTGGCTAGATTAAACCTCTCCACATTTCTCTTTGTAGATATTTCATAAAAGCCAATTCCCTCAGCCAATAATCTTTTTCCTCTTGTTACTACTTAATAAAAGTGACAAAGTGAATTTGTCCTATTCTTTACTCCAGAGACAAACTGGTCAAGCAGATTGGGTCTCTCCCCCCACCCACCCACCCTGCTCTGGGTGGAATATTCCCAGACGTTACAGCATTCCTGTGCAGCACACACAACAAGGTCATTGTTTACTGCAGAACAACCTGTAACACTGCCTGGCCCGCACTCCATTGAGACACTCGCCAGCGACCCTGTTGCCATGGTAACGCCCCCTGATGTCTCCCTGCTCTCCGCTGCCGAGGCTGGAGCTGTCATACACTGTGCCACCCTGTGGAGGAGCGAAGAGGCCTAGACATACTTTAGGATGGACAGGTGGGGGGCTATATAAAGAGTTTTACAGCGAGTATAGAAAATAAACCTTTACTTTTATGTTGGTCCAGGTGTGAGGGAGTAAATATTCACACGGTAGCCCAGCCGTTTGCCTTAATGGCCTGATGCTGATGGTTGGAGGCAGGCTAGGTCTGGCTGATGAAAACAACAGGTATGCCCATGAGGCAGCCTGAAGCATTGTGGGATAGCTCTGGTTCTGCGAGGCGAGGCAGGCCAGCAGTTGGGCTGTGACTTCTCCGGTACCACACAACAGCTGTAGCCAATGTGGTCTTTTTTTTTTCCAGGGGCGGAAGCTCACGTTTCCTGAGGCGCAACCAGCCAATCACCCCTCCTCCCCCCCCCCAACCAGAAAATTCCAAATGGAGGCTAAAAACAACGATACGGCAACTGTGTCAACACGGACACCCTTCTCCCGGAAAACATTTTTACAGCAACAGGCAAGGGGCACAAACACTCATGCACACCAGCAACACTCACAATGCAATATCGGGTTACACAGCCCACTCAGACACTCATCATACCTGCACGCAATAGGGAGTAACCACTCCCCTCCCCATACAGCAAATATGAGAGCAGGCCGCCCTGCCCTGGCACATGGCACACTCATTAACTCAGACTTCAGCTGGAGATTAGAAAAGCATTTTGGGACAGCTGCACTTTATTCCACACACTTCTCTTCCAATGATGTCCAACAACATGTCTTGTTGTGTTTGGATTCTACTCAAAATCATCTCACATGGTTTTTGTTTATTTATTAACAATAAAGATAGGAAAGGAAAGAAACATATTGAATGCACGCGTTTCCTTGAAGGGCACAAAGGGTCACTGGATGTGATGATCTCATCCAATTCAACTCTATCGTCTACGCGAGACAGCGGTGTTCTTCGCAATCATCGAGGAACCGCATTCATCCCACCATAGGGTTTCAGATACATTGAAGTGTTTATCTGGCAGCTCAGCAAGTGACCTCAAAAGTTTACTTCAAGTCTGTTTTTCCTTTAATTTGTCATCAAATCCAGTTAAAACGGACTTTCTTGCTAAATGGAGTGAAATCAACGTTCCAGGAAGATTGAACTACTGTAGTTGTTACCTCAGGGGCCAAGTACTCGGGCGTCCCACAGAAAGTTTTCATGGTGGCGCCATCTTTGATCCCCTCCTTACAAAGGCCAAAATCTGTGATCTTTATGTGTCCGTCTTTGTCCAGCATAAGGTTTTCCAGCTGTGGGAGAAACAGATAAGACTGTTAGTAAAGTTAACAAGCAAATCAATCTGGGAGGAGATGGGAATATTAAAAGTATTGAGTGAATTTCTCAATTAGTGCCATTCCTAATCTACCTTTATTCAAAGATAACATCATCGATTGAGCACCAGTAACTTTGATGACATTTAAATGAATCCATGTGTACACTGCGGTGTTTGTATCTGCTGCTAATGGTGATAGAAAGAGGTGAGATGCAAAAAGGTGAGATGGACCCTCTATTTTGAATTTACACTTCTTCACCAAAGTTATTTTTTTTCTTAATCGTATGGGCTTTTGAGTGGAGCGGAGACATGTAATGCTGAAAGCATGTCATGAATGCCTTTTCTATAGTAGAATAAACAAATTTAATATTTACTTCTCTTTTCCACCGCAGCCAGGAACATTTGTGCAAAAGTTGAAAATTCCTTTAAACACAGGTGAAAACATACGTTGTGATTGCACAGGTAAACTGATTCAAACCCCCTAAGGATGTGCCGTGTAATGACTTGAGGCTGCATGGCCTTTTAATATCAGTGTGTCCTCCGTCCCTCTCTCTCTATCTCTCTCTCTCTCAGTTAAAGTCACCTGGCAGCTGTAGCTCACACGTGGCCAGCAGCGCCTGGCCAGAGTCAGCACATCCTCCAATCCTGCAACCCTGGCATTTTCAGGAGAACCCTAGCAGGCTGGGAGCCTGCCTCATAAACCCAAGGGAGAGGCAGGGAAGGAGGGAGGGAGGGAGGGAGGGAAGGAAGGAGGGAGGGAGAGAGAGAGTGCTGTGCTGTGCTGACCTGGCTGCTATAGTCTTATCAGCTGGAATCGTAGGGTTACATATGCCCACTACTGTCTACCCTGATAACCACCAACAGCCCTCCTAAACCCAAACATGTCCTAACAAGTCTACAGCATCCATCTCTCATCTCATTTTCATAGTTTTGTATAGCTTTTGAACGCGACTAGCTAAAAACTTGCAGCGTCTTTATTTCAGGATGATGGACATTTTCTCTTTGTTAATTAATAGTGCTGTACTGCCAAGATTTAAAAATGACAATCACTGAGAACAGTGTGCATGCTATAACGGGAGGCGGTGGCGCTGTGTTCAAAGAGGACTGGTGGTTATTTCTGTCTAGCTGCAGTAAGCGTATGGACCGAGCCTCCCTCCAGCTGCAGTGAGGTCTGGAGACTGATCTGGGGGAGGCAGATCAATAAGCTCTGGCCACTGCCACTGCTCTCGATGGAAGCAAACCCTATTTATATCCTGCCAAGGGAGAAATGAAGGGAAGGGGGGAAATGGAGAAAGAGGCTGATGGCGAGGATGAGAGAAAGTGACACACCTACCTTTAGATCTCGATAGACCACGTTTCTTTCAGCATGCAGGTAGTCCAGCGCTGACACTATTTCTGCACCGTAGAACCGGGCCCGCTCTTCTGAGAATACACGGTCCCTTGACAGATGGAAGAAAAGCTGAGGGGAAACAGGAGAGATTGACAGTTAGAAGGTAGAGGACAGGTGAAGAGAAGGTTGGCTGATTCAGGGAAAACAGTTGAAAAGTATTCTGATTCACCTGCAGGTGCAGATTTACTGATGGTTAAAATAGTTTACCTCACCACCGTTTGCATACTCCATGACAAAGCACAAGCGGTCATGTGTCTGGAAGGAGTATTTCAGTCCCTGCAGACAGAACGAGAATGCTCAAAGCAGAACTTGTGATGTATCCAGCTGGTATTTAAACAGCTGATTTTTGAAAGGAACATTACATCACACGTTGCAGTTTTGTAGTTACATTTTATGCCCAAAATTTAGTTTGAAAAAACAAAACAAACAAACAAACAAAAACAACAACAACAACAACAACAACTACAATAAAACAGCATAGTGTATCCAGTAAGACTTTTTTAAGTACTGTTATGTAGGAAACTGCACTGAGCATTATGTGTTGCCACTATCCACCACTAAGACCTAACATTTTGGAGGAACTAGTTAAGTTATAGTTAACTGATAAATAAGAATGTCCAGTGTTGCTATAAAAGGCTCAGGTCGACTGCAGTGGTTGTAAGAACAGCTCTTCAAAACATTCCTGGAAAAACGTCCCCTTTTTATGAATGGACGCTGCTGGGTTGGATTGAAAAGGCTCCCGAGGATCTCTGTGAGTATAAAATAAGGTTTGGTTTAGGTATATGGAGGGGCTCCTTACTGTCAAGAACGGATGCTTTGAATTCTGGAGGACTCTGTTCTCTGTGAGTGTGTGCGCCACTTCATCCTGAAAAAAAAAGCCACAAAGAGTGTTTGTGCAACTCTCACAATGCCTAACTATTTCGGTATCAGTCAATGCTCCACTGCCCTCCCCGCAGTGTCTTTTCCCCACTTCACTTGCTCAATGGCATCCACTCACTTTCGCTACGATCACCTCCTTCTTTAGGATCTTCATGGCGTAGTAGCGTCCTGTGGCCTTCTCCTTTACCAGGATAACTTTGCCAAAAGTGCCTTTTCCCAGGAGTTTGAGGTATTCAAAGTCGTGCATAGTCTGGAGAGCCGGAGGAGAGAAAGTGGCATCTGGTTACAAACAGAAGCATTAACGAACTCGTGCTCTAACTAGCCTGGGCATACAATCACACTGACAACAACACAGAAGCATTTAAGGCACTATTTCACCCACTATGCAATTTCCACTCCTCTAATGGTTTGGCCTATATGTGGTTGTGTCTCAGTTAACCTCTGACCATGGCGTAAAGGAGAATGTTGAAAATGGTTGTGTGGGGGACATCCAATCCGGTGGCCTTGGACCTTTATGTCATGACACATGTGGGGGTCGTGAATCCCGGTGGACATTCTATCTGGTGTTAAGCCACCCACGGCTGATGTTGGGAAAGTAGCTGGGAAGAGGCGAAGGAAGGTAGGCTTAAGTGTTGCAAGTTCAAATAAGGCAGAGCTGGGTGGAGGAGCGGAGTAATGGTCAACTTGGAGGACTAGACTCAGGGTGGGATTGAATAAAGGTGGTTGACTTAAGCGTGGGGACAGCATGAAGTAAAGATACACAGCGGTTAAGTAGTCATACCACTTTCTGTCTGGGTTTGGTCAGGTAGACCTCCATGTCCATAGGGTCCGGAGAGGAGTCCATCATCTCCTCCTCCTGTTTCTGCAGGCCTTCAGCCACTGCTTGGATGGCTTTAGTCCATTCTTCCCTGAGGGAGGCACAGGCAGCAGAAAGATTACATCAGCCCATTTACCACCATGCAAGCCCAGCAACCCAATCATGTAATTGTCTTCTTATCAACAGGAAGGCAATTTCAAGTGTGAGTTCTGCCAGTGGATCATGTGCGAGTGCATAGCAGGATTCAATGTGTTTGTTTATGTGTGCTTCTACATATTAAAACACTGCTATTAAACTGCTTCATAACAAAAGGGACAAATTATCTGTATGTAAATAATTTGTGTTTTACTGCTCAGTGAGCTAAGAGGTGTGTGCTTCTTGCTTGCCTCTCCTCGGGGGTCTCCACGTGGAAGGTGCGCTCGATGACAGTGGTCCACTGCAGGCAGCGGATGATAAATGTGTTGGGCTTGGGCCGTTCTGTCTTCATCAGCTGGCACTCTGACCACAGCCGGGGAGAGAGGGAGGGGAGGGGGATGGCGAGAAGGGCCAGTGTGGAGCGGAACAGAGGTGAGAGACAGACCCACAGTTATAGCCATTTATCTTTATCGCCACCCGAAAAAAAAAACAGACACTGTTGGCCAATTTGGAAAAGAACAGGTGCGCTTTGGTCGAAGAAAATAACTTTGATCCATAATTTGTCAGCCCCTTTAAAACTTATAATATGCTGCTATATGATTTGATAATTATTTAGAATCTGTGTAGTATTAGATAAAACCCACAACTCCCTGGAATGAATTAATAAATACGTTTTTAATACAATTCTGCAAATAAACACTTGTTTTTTCAAAATATACTATGTTCTTGATTATATATTGCACACATTAATGATTATAATTACTTTCATTATGAATTAATCTGCCAGTTGTTTTTAATTGATACATCATTTTGTTTATGAAATGTCATAAAATAGTGAGAAATGCCCTGTATGCCCTGTACACCAACACTCAAAAACCTAAATATTAAATGTAGAGTAAACAGCAAATGAGAAGCTCAAATTAGAAAATATCTGGCATGTTGGCACAGACACATTTTACTATACTATGTATTTAGGATTTATTAAAAAGCAAACCAAAACATAAAAAAGTAGTTTTGCTTGATTCTCACACTAGTGTAGCGAATAATTGTATCATAAGCAGTTTGCAAAACAATTACTCACAACAGTCTAATAAGTGAATATAAAAAGCAAAGATTTCCTTCAAATTAACATCTGTTCCCAAATACAACATGTCAGCGAATATGTCAGCCATTGACACAAAATGGCCTCTATTTGATAGATGGAGGACAGGGGAGCGGACCACCACTGAGATCCAGCATGGCTACATCAGGCTGAATATGCGATCCAGCTGCAGCAGCCCCGTCAGCAGCGACGCACCATGTGTCCTCTGTGGTAGGGTCGCAGTGGTGACAAAAACCAAAGCCATCGCTGATGGAGACAGAGCCTCAGAGAGGCAACCAGATAAATACTTGAAATCAGGCGGCTAATAGCCGCGATAACTCAAGAGTGTCAGAGAGGAAACATTTTGTTAAACAAACAGTATGCTGTCTAATTGCTGTGTTCAGTCATCTGCACAGCTGATCACAGCAACTTTCTCTGATGTGAAGATCGAGTGGGCTTGGACGCTCTGGGCATTTTATTTTGTTGTTGTTATTTTCTGCTACGTTATAAAAAATGAGAGTTTGCGGGGAGATACACACAGAGAAGAGGAATGGCATCCCACGTATTAATGTGAGGAGCCAGACATCTTGCATGCATGTTCAGCGGCAAAGCTTACTTTGCCCTGGAGCAGTGCCCCTGTTGAAAGAAACTTGCAGGGAAGCTTTGAGATGATACTACAGCCAATTGCCAATGTCTCTATTCATAATCATTTACAGAGATATAACGGGGTAATGGGTTATCATTTTGGAGAGGAGTCACTTTCATACTTTTACCCCACCGTCACTTGGGCATGCTTTTCTAAACCATTTTTTCCTGTTAATAATCCCTTTTCAGAGTGGTTAGTTCAGTATGTGAACATATTTGTTGCAAGTAAAAACAAGAAAGCAGCAAACAACAGAAGGGTTAAACAAGCTGCCAAGAAACAGGAGGATAAATCCAATGGTTTCTATGAAGCAGATACTCACGTGCAACAGAGAAGTTATTTAAGGGGGTTTCCAGCTGGTCAACATCTTGCGGCCTCTCTTTGTAGCCAATGAATGTCCCATCACTCTTCAGGAGAAAATACCTTGGCCTCCAGGTCTTGATGTATTCTCCTAATATGAGAAAGAGATTGAAAAAGACTGCTTACAATTTAGGCCAAAGTACAAGAGATTTTCAGAGGGTTTCTGCTCACATACCAACCTTAAATGAGAAACTTCACATGCTTTCATATTCCCAAAATGCTGAACCAGCGCACAACAATTTTGTTTACATTGTGGTTTCATAATTAATGACAAAACAGTGTTGTCCTTTCTCTTTCTCCTTTCTCTTTTCATTCCCAGAGGTGCAACCCATTTCCTGCAATCTAATTACTATGCGGTTCACTAGCGCTCCCTAAAATGACCACCCTGTCACCGTCTCTCTTTTAGTGTAGGTCAGCTGCAGGACAAATGGTTGTTTGAGTAGGAGTCGGGACCCTTTCCCCTGCCCCGTCTGTCCTCTTTCCAGCACTCACCTGTAACGTAGACAGGGAATATTCAACAGCGGAAAAATGTTTCTAACCTACCGTTTCATGAACTGGTAAGTTAGAACCACTCAAAACATGTAATAGCCGTAATAGTGCTCCGCCGATGTAGCACTGCACTCCTACGAACACTGTTGGTCTCAAGGTGGACAGTATTAAACAAGAAGTATGAAAGTTACTGGCCTTTTTTATTCCACTTCTCCTTGTCAAAGTGTGGCATAACCCACAATGCAATGCACTTGACCAACCGTTCACCTAGAGATTTTGGTGTGTCATGCTAGTAGCGGCTAATGTAGCCATGATCTTCTAGCTTCAAAAAGCTACAGCGGTCTGATAAGCCCACCAAATTCTTTTCATTTTCAAATATTTAGCCTTCAGCCTCAACTAACTGCCTCAAATTTAATCAGTTGAGGCAATTCATCAAATTTTAGCCACAAAAGGATGCAAAACTTAGGACCTAAGACCTGTAAAAAGACATCAATTAGACAACCATTGCATTTACTGTTATGGCATCTAGATTTGAGTTCAATCATTCATAAAACCGCAACTATTCTGTCTCTTTCCTATCAATACATTTGAAACACCAGCATCACGTCTGCCAAAGCCTCAATTTGATTTTCAAATAAAACTTTCCACAATTCCAATTTTCTGGACAACACCCATAACTTCAAGCCATGCGTGTGCATCCCATTCACTTAGACACACTAGCATCCCACAAATGAATCTCTCATAGGCAGACAAAACTCAATTTATTCCGGTGATGCTTCAGGAAATGTCATGCCAGATGTTGTGCAGACGGGGGAAAAAATAGCTTACATACCATAACAAGGCAGTGGCACACAGTGGAGAGGGACTTGAATATTTATACAGGAAAAGTGTAATTTATTTTTAATTACGGAGCCGCATATTAACCCCATGCAGTGCTGTTGCAAGCTGTCCTTAATTGCCCCATTTCCTCTAACACAGAAGTGTGGCGTGTGTGTGTGTGTGTGTGTGAGTGTGAGAGAGAGAGAGAGAGAGAGAGAGAGAGAGAGAGAGAGAGAGGGTGTGTAGTGTGTCTGTAGGGGGGAGGTAGGAGATCTGTCAATATGAGCTTCTGTTGCCATCCTTCAAACCCACACTTCTGACTGATGAAACTGATAACAGATCATGTCTGAGATGGTGCAGACCAAAACAGCAGCAAGTAATGTCTCCTCTTGTTTAGTGTCCGTCCTTATAAAATATTTAAGAAGAGAACTAGAATTTACAACGCTGAATGTTACTTTAAGATTTGTAAATCTTGACATCTCAAAAATTATGAACTTCCTCTTCCCGACACGACATTAGCAACAAACCTCAATAGAACTGGGCTTGAAAAATTCCATGATTATTCAAGGTGGAAACTTTACATGGGAAATAACAGGAATTTATGGGAATTAATGGGAAATGATGTGGAATAAAAGGGAAATAGTGCAGTTATTATTCACCATGTCATATACAGATAGAAACAAACCTCTGACCATACCATATGAAGACATCATACATTAAATTGCCAAATAATTCCACCGATTTTTCAAATACACTTTCTTGTCACGTCAGTGCCAAGTGTCAATGTGCCATGTGGTACTAGCAAGCCAACATGTGCTGTATGCAAATTTATGGTTTTCAAAATAAAGGTTTAATATTAAATAATGAATTATAATAATTTATCATTTTTAATTTGTATTTTACCTTAAATAAGTTTTCTGTTACAAACATATGATCCAAATTGTGCAAAAAGTCATCAACCCAAGCTTAAAGTGGCAATAGAGTTTGTTTTTTGTTTTTTTACTTATGTAGTAAATGATGATTGCACAATGCAATGGTTAAATAATGACATCATCTGCGTTTAGATTGGTTCCCCATAAACTTTGCTTACATTATGCAATTCTGTCTGCCACTGGGCCGCGACCTCCTGGGAAAATGAAAGATCAATTTACAGCACACAGGAAGAAGATAGCCCTCTAGTAGTGCCTATAGAGTACTGCAGGAATGAGTCCTAAAACCCTGTATGAGTTAATATGTTTGCTCTACCAGTTTTCCACATCTCAAAGTCAGTGGATTTTTTAATGGGTTTTTGTTTGGATAGCTGAAATAATGTCTGTGGTTAATGCAAGTTTGAGACAATTTAATGTGTTTCTGCAATATTTTGTCAACCGCATACAATTTTGACAGTTCAAGCTTTTAAGTGTCTTAAAAGGCAGTTGCTAGCAAGTGGCTAAATTACACTACTAAACATCATCATGTCAACTAGTAACACCTCATTGTGTATACTCGCAGCCATGTCACCGTGGTGTAGTTTGTTTATTGCCCAAATTTAGGTTTTTACTCCAGCTAATTGCAAGCTTAAAAAATCATATAAGTGGTGTGAATTTGTCAAGATTATCTTGCTGAACTAAACGTGTCTTCATAATGTATTTTCCACGGAGAATAATTTTCGCAATAATCCAAAATCCAATGGGAAATCCCTGTGGCATTCTGTTGAAGTGTGATTGTAATTTCAGGGGTTGGCCTACAAAAATATGTCATCCCTGCAGCACTTCTTATAACAAAAGGTAATAAAATAATAATACGGAGGCTGTGTTAAGACTGCAAACTCTTTATTGCTCCCAAACTTTCAAAGGCAGCGCATTACAGCTATGATTCTCATCTTTCACAATCAAAGCCCTAGAGATACTGCATCACTGACTACCAGAGAGCATTAGCTAAAAGGTAACAACAAAAAAGCTACAACAGCTTTCCCCAGGTAGCTGCAATGGCAGCCGGTGGATCAACTGGAGTAATGTTAATGTTAACGGTGGAAAATTGATCCAGCCTAAGAGCCACATTGATGGAAGAGGCAAAGAAGAGGGAGAATTAAAAAAAAAAGTCTACTAAAGGCAGATAATTTACTAACTAAACTTGCCTACTTATTACGAGATTGAGGTTTCTGGTTCAAATTGGGATTCTTGAATCAGGAAAGGCGAGTCAAAATATAGGGCAAACCTGGAGCGTTTAGATAGAACTTTGTTTGCGGCTTTGCGGAACGAGTGAGACGTCCCAAGGTACGGCTGTAGTCACGTCACTGAACTCATCGGCTGTGTGATGTATTCAATGAGCGTCAGAAATCTGATTAGCTCGATGCATCAAAAATCCTACGAAAGAAGTTTTGCTCATCTCGCATTATTTACACGACTCTTCAACCACAAGCGAAGTTGCTGTGCATCAGAAACATGTCGATGCGTATAACGGCGGCCTCGTATGAGCAACTACGATTTTATCTTCTCCGGATCGAGCTTTGAGCTTGTTAAATCAGGCGGCGGTGTGTCGCCCTGGTAACACGTCTTCTCTACGTCACGTCTTTTCCACCTCAGGTGCTCGGAGCGTTTAGATAGAACACCGTATTGTCTCGTATCGCCTTTGATACGGCTCTGTGACTTCCTCTCAGAGGCGTTATATTCTGTTACACCTTTCCGACTCGGCAACCGTTTAGACTGACAACGGGGCGGAATAACGGAATACTCATGCAACAAAAAGGCAGTCTAAAAGGGACTACAGTGTTGTTGGAAGTTGCTAACCTCTGAAGAAAGTGATCCAGTTGTCTTTGTGACAGTGGCGCCATATATTACCATTTGGTAATAATGGGAGGGTGTAAAGTTGACAAAGTATTTGTTCTCAGTTTAACTTCCTTTCATAATTTTCTGGAAATTTACCATAACCGTTCAGACCCTTTGCAACCCTGAAAAGGACATTTTCCATATGGCTTTTCTCTGTCAACATACAAGGCGAGGATGACAGGAAAAGGACACTTCAGAAAAGCACAGTCATTCTAATTGGCTAGATTCAGCCTTTTACATCACCTTCCAGAGAGCATCAAGCCATCAACCCAGAAGCACCTAAGTCTAACACCTGATTTACTGCCACTGGCAAGCCGGTAGCACCAATCACCACAGTAGAGGAAACATCTGCCCCAGAGCACAATATACTTCAATCCAGAGCAGATGTCCAATATGCTATTTCATTTTTGATCATGGCACACAAGGAGATTTTTCATCTGGTTTTCTGCAGAGTAAGTGTTTTCATACCAATCATAGCTCATTTAGAAATTAGCCTTCAGATTGCCATTCTTGCCACCTTCCAACAAAGCCACTCGTACTAGTTGTGCTGTCCTGATTAAAATACACACAGGCAAGAATCTGTTTGGTGGATTTTTCTCATGCCTGTTTCAATGCAGCACAATTACCGTGATGAGTCATTTGTCTATTTAAAACTACAAGCCTCACCAATCAACTTCCACATCAGTCATCCATGTCGTGCATGCTGGTCTCCAGAGAATCCACATGCATAGCATTATTTATCACATGCCTTCAAGAGAACCAGACTTCCTTACTTCAGCATAAAATCAAAATAATTAAACCACAGATGAGGTGCCATAGCAGTACAAGTAGCCATACAAGTTCAACCAAGAGCCTGTTCGACACAAACATAACTGGCATAAATCTTTTACAGTGCGGACAGAAAGTCTCTTGAGCTTTCGGAACCAGTCCTTGTTTTCCTCAGCTGGGCCCCAGCTGGTGCCTCATTCTGTGGTCAGGTTTTGGCTGACCCATACCCCCCAGCTATAGACCATGCCAGCCCACAGTGAGGACAGTATGTGCACAATGCAGAGACAGCAAAATGAGTCCCTTACCTGACACCATGACACCAAATGAAGGTACATGCTTGTCTCGGTGGTGGAGACAAGCACCTTTAGTATAGGAGTTGTGGTTTGGCTGCAGGAATTCTGTAAATCACTTGTGAAGACTATTAAATCATTCAGATGCTGATGGGCAGACAGGTGTTAAATACATCTGTGTACAATGGCCTGCAAGCAGTGAAAGATTACAACAACATCCCGTTTTGGAAGGTTCCGGGCTTTTCCTGCCAGCTCCACTGACGCACATCAGCACCCACCAGCAGTGGGTGGTCACATACGACTCAGCACCACATGGCATGCCAGATAGATATCCACCCTCTATGAGGTCACATGGTTATCAGGAAAATGACAATTCCAGCTCACCAATCTCAGTCCTAGTGACTGAGATTGGTGAGCAATCGCCACTTTCTTGTAACCGGGCTATAAAAAGAATCTTACAGTCTAATTCTGACTTCTCGCCATTAGCAGAGGTTTCCTAATACTTAAGTAAGTGTCAGCCTCCCTGTTTTAACTGCCGTTCACTGCCATTCATGTTGAAACGCTGTGTTAAAAAACACTATGAGACTGTAAGTCTCTGGGTTTAGGTAATTCAACGTTGTGAAAATCACAGCATTGTTAATGTTATCTAAAATTACTGTATTACTCAAATAAAAGCCATTCAAATTTGCACATTGATATCAAATCACGTCTGTGTCCCAAGCAAGAAGCAGGTTCTGGCTGCTTCCAGTTAACGTAAGTGACCCGGGTGGAGCTAGCAGGTAATATCAAGTTCAAGAGAGTCTCATTTCGGCATACGCAGACCTCAATAACAAGCACACTTCCATATTTGCCCATGGCTGCATCCCATTGGCCAAAAGTTCTCTGGCTGGCTCTGATTGGACTTGCAAGCGGTGAGATAAACAAGCTTGTATGAGATCCCGCTCAACGTTGGTTTACGATCGACAATTGAATTTAGATAAGAAGACTGTGAGAAGTCGAAAATTGTTTATTTTATGGCACGACTGTCCTTGTCAGTACAAGCCTGAAATTCACACAAACCCGAGGTGTAACTGTCAGCCAATCATTGACCTCCTTATAGAGAGCCGGTGTGTTGTAATGTTACTACGCTGGAAAAAGAGTTTCTTAGAAGAACTGAATTTCCGAGTCAAATTTGAGCTAGAAGGGGCATTTCAATGACAAGGTGAGTTTTTTTCAGGTACATTCTGCAACAAATACAGACAAAATGTCAACAAACTATATAAAAAATAAAGCAATTTTGGTAAACATTGTAGAGGTTTGTGCTAGCCTGTTTTGTCAATGGACAATGACATGTAGTCTCACTGGTATGGTCCTTTAAGGAGAACACATCTGCATGCTCACAGGGGCAAGGCCACAAAAAACACATTAGGAAAGTAAACAAGCTCATGAAGGAAAGTGACACTCAAGAAAAGCAATACTGTTTATGTGAGGCTCTTGTCATCTTTGTTTACACCGTCACACAACGTTCACAGACTGTCACAGGGATGGGACACCAAGATATCAGGTAACTCCACATCTGCAACGCACATCCTTGATGCTGTTTCTAGACAGGAGGACACTGCAACTTCCTCATCTATGACCACAAACCTGGTCACATGACAACAGTGGAAGCAGCTATATCCGGTTGTCTGTGTCTCTACCACTCTGCAAAACAACCCCCCCCCCCCCACCCCCCGCAAACAGTCTGCGCTCAAAGCATAAACAACTCAGATGACCCATGTCAGCTCCCTATTTACAATCATTTCCCCCTTCTACTTTTATTCAGTTCTACTTTCTGCATTGTGGCCTTTCCTAGGCACTGACACGATGAGAAAGTGAAACTGACAGCTGTTAGAAGAGTAAATGTGGAAACATTTAACAACATGCATTATAATATGCCTGTAATATAGACCAGAAAATAAATCAATAAATATGCGTTCAATTTTATTTATGACTTGACTTGCTTCACAGAGTAAACCCCAAGTACATCCTGTGTACAGTGAGAAACAGACAGCAGACGACTGACAAAAGACAATGGGACTCAATAACACTGGAGAGCCTTCTGCTTTCAAGTCACTTCATCATCACTGATCCCTTTTGATGTCAACATATTCTACAAAACAGGAAACTCGCCAACAGACAAACTGACCACAACCTAGATAGTTTTTTTAAAAACGGCTCCAAGTGTCAAGTCTCACTATAAGTGTCGAGACACGCAAGACATATTTTGCAGTGAGGAAATCCACTAACGATCTGTGTCCCACAATCAAAGCTTTTCTAATAAAAGTCAAGTTTGACAGCAGACATGTGGCTGAACTCAACCAAATTAGGGGAAGGATTTGACACCAGATGAGAGATGAGAGAACTAGAGGGGATGAAAAACTACACAGTGTGCAAAGGGTTGTGCTGAGCGGAGTGGTAGTGAGACAGATCACTACATATGTTCCCCACATATGTAGGACTGTGAGTGGGGGTGTGAGCTCAAGTGAAGTGTGTATGAGCCATGCATACTGTGCGTGTGCATGGGAGGACCTGTCAGGGCCTGATAGAGTGTCTTTACATGACAAGCAGCTGCTGAGGTCTGGGATGCGCGCTGGGCAAAGTGGAAAATAATGAACGGAGAACCGCTGCCAAACACAACAGAATTCATCTTTATTTGCCAACTGCTGCATGGCCCTGTGTGTGGACAGCTCCAGCCTGTCACTGCCACGCCCTCTACCACACACACACACACACACACACACAGAGCAGGTAGGGCCACAGCTGTACATGGTGGAACATCATCTTGTTTGCTCATGAATGTGTGTCACAAATCATAAGCACTCTATGCCTATGTGTGCTAGGTTGTGATCTGAAAGAAACTTTAACTTGAAACCGTGTAAACCTTTGTCGAAGACATCTCTTGAACATCTTTTAAAAGTCATTCTATTCCAGATGCTGACATGATTGCAAGACTATGCAATAAGCATGGGACAATATGAACATTTCGTATAGAACTGCAATTCACGATATAATCACGATAATCATCAAAATGTGCTTAAAACACTTAAAAACTAAAACATACTGGAATCACTTACATTTTTTGTCAAGAAACAAATATCTTTAGATTAAATGCCCAATAAAATCCTATATTGTGCTATCCCTTCTATTAACATAAGCAACCTAAGAGGTTTTTACCTGATTCCACAATGTCTTGCAGGAAAAATGGATTCAAATTTACATTTAAGTTTTCTTTCAGCTCTAAAGCCATTTGCAGGTCAACTTTGCTTAAGACGTCTTAACTGGAGGAGCTGACCAAGCAGGCTCATTGAGGGGTCAATAAAAAAAGGAAAATATGTGGAAGGCTTTAGACAGAAAGGGGAGAGAGGGAGTGATAGAGGTTAGTGGCTGTTTCCGAGGAGCGTCCTGTTCTGTCCGTCTCCAAGTGACAACGACAGGAATGTTAAGGTCCCAGCTGCTGTGACTTGTTGCTCTCAAAAAGACACATCATGCAGCGTTCTATCCTTTTTCTTTCTACTAAGGATTTCAACAATCATTTAGCCACCTCAGTCATCCAACACTAGATAAACTACGCATACACACTCAAAACGGGGCTGAATGTGAGCACACACATACACAGTGAGAGGAACCAAGAGAGGGTCAGACAAAATGAGCCTCTCAGTGCCCACACCCAGTGGTTGGACTTCCTGAGGGGGCTGCTGTTGGGTTTTGTCCCCGTCTGGCCATTCATCGCTTGGGGATGGGAGGAAGGGAGCCAGTGGTAACTGCATGAACTGTGCATGTGTATGCGTTTGAGTGGTGAGAATCGGATGAGAAGGGGGGTAGGCGGAGGTTGAGGATTAGGGAATTAGAACTCCAAAGCGAGGGAGGAGGAGGGAGCGGGCTGCGTCTTTTGTTGGTTTTTCCTCAGCCGCCCCCGCCATCCCTTCGGCCCTTTTCTGCCGGGTTCTGCCTGTAGGCTGCAGCTGCGGCCTGCCACCTTGTGCCCTGCATCTCAATGAGCCATGGGCTGCCCGTTCCAGAGGAGAGGGGGCTCCCTGATGCAGGGTCACCACTGAGCCCCAGCAACCACAAACTCCGCCCCACACCATCCACTACTTGAGCTGCAGAACTCTTGAGCTGGGCTCCTCGTGCTGTCCGGTCACCCATCTACCCCATTTCCTTCTCTCCTTGTGACCATATAAGGCAGCACCAAGCTCACATGCCATCCTGAACTGTCCAGGAGTTTGGGCACCTACATTTCCCCCCTTCTCTTTATGTCTTCCTGACATCCCCCTCCTCTCCAAACATCTTTTGTTGGCCCCTCTCTCTCTCCCATGCAGCTGGATGGGGGACTCCATTGCCAGGGCTTTGGCAGCAGCATCAACAGGTTGTGGGGAAGGGCCACCCTGGCCTCCAATGTAGCCCTCTCTGTCTCGTCCCCTTGTCCCTCTCTCTTTCTCTCTGTCACTGCGGTTGCCGCTGCTACCCCAACAGGAAAAAAAGCACAGGGGATGGGGGTTGTGCGATGCAGACTGCCCCTCTTTCTCACGCTCGTAAGAAAGCCCTCACTTCTTCTCCGTGGTGAGTGACACCTGCTGATTACCATAGAGACACTGTGGGAAGTTCCCCCCTGCCACACTGGGGCTGAGATTTGCCCCCTCTCCCTGGGTAAACAAGCAGTCCATGGATTAGTTAACCGGGTTACTTCATGGCAAACAAATAAACACACATTATTTAGAGCAAATTAGAGCCAATGAACTCTCAATGACCAGTGTAAGATCAAACACCCTCAATCAACCAAGGAGTGACACCAGAGGATCCAGCTGGAGACATACACCTCCAGCTGTGATGAAAATGGTCAAGACCAACTTCCTTCTACAAGTATGACATAGCTTTCTGTATGTTCCCTGAATAACTGTATATGTTAAGCATCACACTAAGCTGATGTAAAGGATATGTGGACAATGGACATGTCTGAGCATACAGTCAACTCTTAGTCTGCAGACAGCTGAGCATCCCCTTTATCTCTCTTCTCCCTTGCCCTCCCTAAACTGAAGAGAGGAGCCAGTGATGTGATTGATGTCGGAGACTGGGAGCTTTTCGTTGGTCCATAGCCGCTTCCGCCATGGGTCTGAGTTGTCAGCAGGGTCATTATCCTAGCAACAGGATGGTGGAGCTGTGGGTGAGGAGTGTGCGCTGGAAGTACGAGGACAATGGGGCGGGTAAGCTGGTGGAGGCAGACAGAGGCAGAGAGAGAAGAGGGGAGTTGAAAGGAGACAAGGAGAAGAGGACAAATGTCGGAGTAAGAAAGGAAGAGAACAAGAGGAAGGACAGTGAGGAGGAAAGCGAGGAAACAACAGAAACAAAAAGGGGAAGAGAGTAAGAGACAGAGTGCGTTGCCGAACACCATAGATGTGGCGAGCAGGCGGACTCTGCACAGCAAAGTAAACACACAGCAGGCTTGCTGTGAGGAGGCGAGCGGTGGAGGTGCCACCTCCCTCAGCCCCCTCGATCCCCACCATGCCAGCCAGCCTGTCTGCCGACAGCTGCACCCAAGTAATTTACTTCTCTCCACCACATTTAGCAGGAAGACTGCTTCCCATTACCCAGAGCAGGGGATCCACGCTGAGGGCCAGACACCCGGCCAGACCGCTGGCTTCCCAGTGTAACACCCTCTGCTGCTGGACCCTGCCTACAGGGGCTCCATTTCTAGTTTGGCCCGGTGCTTCAACTTTCACTTCTGGTGATCAACTTGACAGTGTCTATTTATGAAAAACCAAAGCTGGTGTTGTATGCTGTTAAGTTATTTGGGGGGGGGGGGGGGGGTTTCAGTCAAACTACTAAATCACACATCATTTTATCCCCCATTTTTCTCCCGACAAAAAACATCTATGATTTGTTTTTCACACACATCGCCCTTTCATGTTTGTTCATTGATTTTAATAAAAATTTGACCCCTCAGCTTCTGATTTTGAAGAAAAAAATGATCAAATATTAAACTATTTCAAATCATTTTAAAACAGCACTTTTGGCCAGCGTGTATCTAGATGAAAAGAACATTAAATATCTTCACCTTCTTTTCTTTATGACATTAAGAGCATTGATATAGCAGCAAACACGAATGAGAATGTTTGTGCTGTTAGCCAAGCTTAGCCTCTTAAGATGTATTATTTGTTACTTTGAATACTTGGACAGTTATTTAATGTAAAAAATGGAGGGAAGTTTCTTTAATTTGTGCTTCTCAACAAATAGAGATACACAATTATGTATATAACTTTCTAAGTATATAAATAATGCAATGACATTACTCAAGTAAGTAGTTAAGCACTCCATAACTTTGTTTCGGATACATTAATTTATTACCATGACATATTATCCACAAGATCAACATTTTGGAATCCACTTAAAAGGGACTTAGTAAATTTATGTGCACTTCAGACTTGTTTGTTAATTGTAAAAGTCTCCCAACATAGGTGTATATCGGCAAACTGGGTGGCTATTGCACCAGTTCTGCAATATATATATAGTGTGTGTGTGTGTGTGTGTGTGTGTGTGTGTGTGTGTGTTGCAGCAGTGTGTGGCCTATGGTACCCATAATGAGAGGACGAGCAGCAGAGCTTGCAGCCAGTCAGCATTGAAACATCATGACACATTCTTAATCAGGTGGGTCTGGTCCTTTGAAGAGCATTTTACTGTGCAGGAACACCACATTCCCTTACTGAGATCACAAACTAAAAGAAAATGTGGAAAATGCTGCCTGAATTGTTGGATGCCTGTTCACCAGATGCAGCAGGCACAGATATTCAAAAGATGAAAAAAAAAAAAAAGTTTCATCAACACAGACTACTGTGTCTGGTGTTTCATAAGACCCATGCATGCTTTCCCCCCTCATTTCCACTCTGTGTCTCATGCACTTTCCTGGACCACCAACAAGGTCTCGCTTGGAAGAGCGGCTCATGGGTGTCCTTCAGCCGCATGACCAGCAAAGGGGCCAATCAGCTGATGAGCTCCAAACCAAACCGCGAGAGGGTCTCTGTGGCATGTCACACACAACATCCATCCGCTCTCCTGAGGCCGACTGGGTCACTGAGCAATGTTCTGGGAACATCACAAAGACGCTGCTCAACTTCTGCCTCTCTCTCCCTCCCTCTTTATGTGTCCACGCTATCTCTACTGGTGTGCCCTCTGCCATTGCTCCCTCTTTCACCCCACCCCTCCTGTCATGAGTCGGAGCCAGCTGAGCGTGCTACCCAAATCCAACAGTTGTTGCGGCCTTCGTTAGCCTAACGAAGGGGCCGACTCTTTATACTTGTCAGGGAGCAAATGAGTCAAACAAACAAGGGCCAGGGAAGAGGGGAGGACAAGCGAGCGCTGTTCTGTTGAGCTTCACTGGGTTCTTGGCCGCAGCACTTCCCTGGAAACTAGGGAACCCACAATCTGCCTCTTTGATGTCTGATGATGCTCTGGCTTTGATGGAAACTTTGGAAAAACACACTTGCAAAAAGAAATAACATGCTGCTCGGTCTCTGTGGCCACTAGAGGCTGTAGGCACATTCAAAGTGTGTGGGTGCACTCTGTGAAGGATCTAAAAGAGAAGTACCATTTGGGGATGCATAACAACTGGTTATGATAGTAACAAAGTTACAGTGTTTTTTGCAAGCCTGTACTTGTGATGCGGTCCATGCATAAGGGCGCTGGGTAATGTCAGGTTGGCAGTGTAACTTCTGAATAAATATGCTCCACATTGTCCATACACTCACACATTTGCATATGCATGTCCAGACGTAGATACTACTCACGTCCTACTCGGCTGCTTTGTCTTGCATTCCTGACCTGTCCTTCCACAACAGACAGCCAAGATAACAGTCACAACAACACAACCCAGGCAGCGTCCACAATCCAGACACATTACTGCAGCACAAGGCTTAAGGAGAAAGTCTGAAGGTGTGTCCTTCAGAATGAGATCATTTCACGGAGCGCAGCCTGTCTGGAACAAATGTACAGAGCACTCCAAGGCTGAGAATCTGCAGCTCTGGTGACAAATTAGCTTGACTGGGGGGCTGCACAGAGGAATAAGGCACAATGCTTGCTCTGCTTTCATTCAGAATCCTCCACACAATTAACATGTGCATGCTTAACATGACTAAATTACTGACATGCATTTGTTCAGTTGATGTACGAGAGCCGCTGTGCTCTGTGCTCTGTGCATGTGACTGACCCACCATGAAATCCATTCATCATAAAGCACCATTAAACGGTCATTACTGGAGGAAAAAAAGGCCACATTTTTACTTTAACTCCTTTTGTTGAGTCCAATACAAATATAGTTTGGTGCTAGACGGTGTCCATGGAACCATGGAAATATGGAGTGCTATCTTTTCGAAAACATTAAATTGGTGTTTTGAGTGCACACATGGGAGTAATGAGCATGCTCAACACACTTGGAAGCAGTATAAGCCATTTATTATTACGCCCACACTGAGATGTGAGTCATTTGGGTGGCGCCACCACACAAAATAGTTACAGTCAAGGTGCAACATGGGATGATAGTGGTTGAGTAGGCGCTGCCTGGCTGAGGTGATGGACAGCAAGACAGTTCTACGGCCGGTTCACCTTCTGTGCAGTGGCTCTGGGGCAAAGACTGCATGACAGTGACGCGACACTAAAAGCCTTCCTGTCAAGGAGGCAGGTGGACGCCCTCCAATCAAAACACAGAGGCTCTGGGTGACATTTCACAGGGCACAGCTGCTGGGCAGCGACAGCATGCCAACTCACTATTCCTGAAGGGTTGTTTGTTCAGTGTGTATTTGTGTGTAACAACTAGAAGGGTGCCGCTGCTAGAACTCTATATGTGTACACTAGTACACTACTGCCACACGACCAGTGCTTGAATTGGAATAAAAAAGGTGCCAGTACTCTAAATCAGCAACTGCACAGCACGAGCGCTTGTGGCTCTCGTGGATACCATGTGTTTTTGCCTGGTTTACCTAGATAAACCCTATACTAGTTGCTTAGATAAACCATATACTAGTTGATCATTTTCACACACACATTTCTCTGTTAAAAAAAAAAAAAAAAATTGTTTGTCTGAAATGGATACAATGTACAGTGAAATGGCAGCTATGTGTGGCTTTATTGTAGCTACTTGCTTTCTGCTTGCTTGTTTGCTCTGTCTCTCAACTTGCTTGTCCTAGTGAGAGAGCTAGAGAGAGAGAGAGAGAGAGAGAGAGAGAGAGAGAGAGAGAGAGAGAGAGAAAGAGAGAGAGAGAGAGAGGCTGTCTTGGAATAAAGATATCACAACTTAGATACTCACTCTTGAATTCCTCTGTCTAGCCCTCTCCATCCAGAGAGGGTGACCGGTTTTATTTTTCCATTTCTGCTCCCTGTACATAAATAACGGCGGAGGTAAATAACGGCCGGTCTCTAATGGAGGCGAGGGCAAGTGTCGACAGGCAGCGTTATTTCCACGCTTCCCATTGTCGCGAAGATTTTTGGCTGATGCTATATTAGGGGATTTACGGTATGCCCTGAAATGCATTCGACTGACGGCAAGTGTGGAGAGACAGTGCGCCGCAGCCTCCCGCAAGCTCTCGAAAATCTTTCAAACTGAAACTTGTCGATCTAAAATGAAGACAGATTCATCAACTGCATAGCTTATTATAGGTATCCACAACATGATAAAAGAACTACAATATGCGTACCTAGATGCGTCATGAGGTGGCGGTACGCTGTAAGAAGTAACGGTACGCAGATGGGTAAAAATCAGAAGTCCCGGTACTGCGTACTGGTGAGTACCGGCCCAATTCAAGCACTGCACACGACTTGACTGTTTTTCTACCAGCAACTATTTAACTACTCTTGACAATTTTACACTGGCTCTCCGTCAGAATATTCCATTCTTATCACAACAATTGACATGATGATGATATACAGAGAAGGGAACAAACACCAGGACTTAACGGAGTATACAAATGTACATAATGTATGACACTTCAGCCCAAACCTTTGACTGTCATGCCTAACTTATGCATGTTCCCTTCCAAAGAAAAGACGGTCTAAAGAGAGACACAAAAAGCTACGTAATTACATAAAATTTGCTTTGTGGATTTTTATGAAGCGCTGAAGGGAAATCCAAAATTGGTAGATAAAACTATATATTTTTTCAACTACTTCCTAACCACTCAACATAGCTTCTACAAATGAAACATTAATAGCACCCAATGTATTATCCCTTCACTCACTGGAAGAACCAGGGTGTGTCTGCCTGAGACCAACTGAGCCGAACCAGGCTGACTCTTTTTGAAAACAGCAGTCTGTTATGCTCTTGAGGAGGAGGTCTAACACACCACACACTGTTCCCCCCAAGAGTCCCAGGAACTCTCCTAGTGACCTGCTCCCATCACCTTATCCCCTGACTCAGAGTCTTTCCCCTTTTCCAGTAAAAGCCTGGTTTGTTGGCATGGGGCCTAGGAGCCTTCAGTGGTTTTGGAGAAGTTTGTTATACTATTTTGCCCCTGGTGGTGGAATGGGCTCCATGAGGCAGCCGCAGTTTGAAGGCAAAGTTAGTATGCACGGATAAAGCTGCTCAAAGCCAGCAGGTATGTGAGGAATGCTTCTTCGTCCAAACAACAGGACTCATGCCTGACACAGAGGCATGCCACGCCAAACAGCACTGTCAGAGCAGCTAAATGGGGCCCACTAGGGACTCTCCAACTAGATGACTCTTTACATTAGATCTGTTTAAATACAGTTACTTGGTGATCAATCGCTTTGCACATGTCATTCAGTTCAGGCATTTCTGCAGCATTTAGAAAATACATTTGTCAACAGTGTAATACATTATACTCTTGCTAATCCAAGTACCCTGGAAATGAAAGTAATTTGGATTTGTGAAATATTTGAACCAGTCAAAATATAAATTTTGTCTAATGTACATCGTCTAAGCCCCAAAACCCAATGTCTTTTATCAGTGCATAAAAACTGCCGTATGTATATCCTTGAAACAGTGTAGTTGTTTTGCTGTTTAAATACATGTTCATGAATCAACAAGGGATTTTGAAATATTTGCATAACTAACATATTTTTGGGTCTTTGCCAGCTTGGTAAACCGGTAAGCTTGCACAGTTGGGGTTTGAAGTGATGATGACTACAACATACTACATCTTAATTGCATTGTAAAAAACATACAAAAGAAACCCTGCAGTGTAACTGTGCAGTTGCACTTAAAACAATCTGAATCAAAACTAAGACTCTTTACAACTGAAATCAAACTGTATAGTACAAACTTTTATTTTTGCATACCTCTTTTATGCAGCCACCCCTCCTTGACAATCACCACATTGGTCATGTTGGTGGGCAGGGCGGAGGATCCAGGTTTCCCACAGGGAGAGACACAGCTTTGTTTCCCAAGTTTCCTTCACTCAGCTCCGTGCAAGAGTCTGGAGACGAGGTCCTGGGGTTTACAGCAGCCCTTCTCAATGGTGGTTACCTATTAGTTGAAGAAGAGTAAAAATTAGCCCTGTATTGAGGTGAAAGATTTTTTCAGCTTGTCTGAATATTAACCCTCAGGTCAACATAGTAGAGGAGAGGCAGTGGAATCGAGAAGGCCTTCGTGTTTTATGGCCCAGTTAGTGGAGGATATGCTAAAACCACATAGTCCTTTTCACATGTGGAACCTGCAACATTGCAAGGTTCAAATATCTGTGTATGGCTGTGGTTTTTGGCATTCACAATGAAGTCTCCCCCCTATTGGAAAATTCCATGCTGTTCACACACAACCATTCTTAATCATTTTGTTTCGACTCCAGACCATAAGAGCAGTGAATTAGAATAGAATGACATAAAACAAAGCTGTAACGCGCTCTAGGGTGATGTTTGGACTTTGAAAATCAGGAGCGTGATCTAGTGAAAAGTGTCCTGAGGTCACTTTAACATAACAAGATAACCAGCCATAGCCAATTAATACTGATAAAAAAGAAGTTCAGTAAACATGTGGACATAAATAAAAAATGTTCCATCTCCTATTACTTGAAATGTACTACTTTTTGTACAACATTTTTGGTACTAAAGTAATCTAGATTTTTTTTTTTTTTTCTTGCATAAGGAATTATAGATTTGCTGTCTTGCAGTGAGTGAGCTGAATATACATTTCCATCAAAAATCTGGGGACCCCTTTATGTGTGACATAATCCAACCAGATTAAAATACAAAACAGATACAGTAGACTCAAATTCAAATATCATCATGATGGAGACTGCGATTAAAAAAAGCACCAGGACGGCTACTAAATGGCCCTCGTTGAGCTTGTTCTGTTAACAAAATCAATAGGTTGCAAGGTGAAGGTGCACTGCACCTGTGAGTTTTTCTTTTATTATTCACACCTGACCAGCTGTGGAAGCATTACAGAAATGTTACTAGGTCCTGGCAAGCCAAATTCCTTCACAGACTTCTCAGCTATTCATCAACATCATATACTAAAACACCTGCAGGCTATCATAAAAACAACACATAATCTTTGATTTATTCAGTCCTTTATATGTATTACATAAAAGACAACTTTGAATGCAGGGGAGAAGCAAAAGAATCATCAGTTGCCCTGCTTGTTCACACAAATGTCACAAACTGCACCAGGCAATCTCTGACCATCAACTGAAATCAATTTGCTAGCTGCCGCTCTGTCAGTGTAAGGCCATCAAAAGAGAGCTCTGTCTGAGTGGCCTCATCCAGCTTACTGGTGGGGACAACAACAGGAAGTGGATGTGACTATTGACAGACTTTGAGTCATATCAGTACAGCCCCAGGCTCGAATACATCTGTCAGTAAATGTGTGATCAACACGCCTTTTACTGCCATTCTGCTCGCTTCCATCAATGAGCAAAAGTGCGTTTGTGAAAGCACAGTTTATTTTTGCTCAATGTTTTTGTTTATTGCACTGGGGTTGTGGTGCTTGTGTCACACAGTCGATGTTGGGAGGATCTTGGAAAGGGATTTGAAAAAAGCACACTGAGTGCTATTCAAACCAGCGATCACACAAACCGTTGGATCTCTCCGGCATCTTAGTGTGCACTATGTGACACAGGCACGCACACATTATATACGCATTGGGATACATCACACAAACAAACTTGAGCGCACACCGCAGCCAAAAGAGCAACACATGCACAAGACTGGCTCTGGAGCCACAACAGAGTGCTGCTGTTTTAATGGGAGCGACCTGTTGCTACTGCGGCCTGTGTGGAAAAGCTGGGCTGCTGCCAGCGCTGCAGCCAGCAGCCACTGAATGAACCCAGTACCCTGACAGCGGGTCACATGGTACTCAGGCCTCTGGGCCACCGCCTGCCTGCCTGCCTGCCCTGCTGTCAGTGCAGCTTTCAATCATTCATCTTTCTGGCTCTGGCGCTAGGGGACATCCCATTCAATGCAAACCAGTCTTATGCTGCAAAGATGCCACACACTGAGCCTGTCACTGGGCCACAGCGGACAGTCCAATGTGTTTATGGCAGGAAGCAGAAATCAGGCCACGCTACTTCCTTCACCACAGATCAATAGATACAAATCTGTTATTGCTCTATTTTTCGCTGCTGTCCCTTGATTAAACAAGACAGCTAGCAGCTAATTTATGTTTGCATAGATAAAACATGACACTCACAACATTTCAAATGAAAAGACAACATCAAATATACTCACCTGTTACTGGAAAACACTCCCTGAAGCAACACTTTGTTTTTGTTCAAATGCCACAATGAAACCAGGACAAGTTTGATCTAGTACACAGTGCCAAGTTCCTCTATCTAGTTCCCTGATAATACATCACTAATGATAAGAGTATTGTAGGTAGAAGAAGCTGAATACCAAACCACAGCTAGTGTGATCTTGACAGCCGTGTAAATTCACTGCTTTAATCCTGTGATGACACGAACAGCAACCCTTTATGACTCATGTAAAAAATGTATTAATTCCATGCTGTTGAGGCAAGCCATGAACTAAATGTTAGATGACAAAGTTGTAATCGAATCAAGTAAATACCAATTGTAATATATTCATTCTGTCTTTATTTGGCTTGTTGCAAATCAAGTACCCTGGCTGATAATGTGAAAAACTAGTAAACAAGATGAATGAAGATAAAAGTCTGTTAAGCTGCAGTGTTCTCAGTTTGTGGAACAGAGTGCCGTCATGTGATGCTGATAGTGGGCTACCATCATTAGAAGCGTATCCTTCTCAGAGATAATACATCTAAACTCCTGTGGTGCAGGGAGGGGGACAGGCACAATAAGTTTGCCTGTGTACAGAGGCAAAATTTCAAGCAACATTCCCCAGATTCTGCATGGAACTGGTGGCACATTTGCGTCAACGGATCTGTGAGGGGATTCGGTGGGATGTGAATGGTATTTTCTAAATAGAACAGGGAGAGCCACTGGCTGCATAATTACGACAGCTTGTTGCGTCTTCCCCAGTCACATGCCAAGTCCCCCTGCGTACACACACTGGACAGACGTAGTCTCATGTCTCATGACTGGTTAAAACATTCTGACACTAAAGGCGTTACGGGACAACATGCCTGGGGACAATGTACTCTTTCCAGACTGTACATATAAGTAACCTCTGGGAGTCAAACAGAAAGTAATGTAAGTAACTTGAGTTTTAACTGAAGTCGGACATTAAACTTGTGCTGCTCACATGTCCTGACAAACCTTTTCATTTTGACTCCCACCACATCAGTATGCTTTGCATCACAGACTCTTTGAAAATAAACCTTCTGACAAAATCCCTGTAGTTAACAATGATTTAGTAAAGAAATGTATAAATGTTGTAATTGTAGGTGGGACGTTAACAGTAAAACCTAACAGCAAAACAGCTACCCACATGGATTTTGCAATGATACTGATTACAAGGGAGGAAAATAAGAAAATAACTATTATAACGTTCCTTTATTACTTCCCTGGTGTGCAAGCTGTGTACCTAAAGGTCACAGGGGCCCCGTTTTGAGAAGCAAGTAGTCACAATAAAGATGTAGTAATACTTTGTATCACTGAACGTGAAGGCAACAATGCTACAAAAGAACAGCAACAAGCTAGCAAAGCTAACGACTAACTGTACAAGTATTGTCTGGCTATAAATGTCTCACTTAAACTAGTAAACAAACGCAGTGGTGGTTCATAACAATGAATGAGCTGCTCTCTTGTTGAGCTCATTTGTTTTCATTTGCCTCCTGGGCCATAATTTACAAGCGAAAACAACTTTCTCGTAGAGGTGAACCGTTTAAAGTAACATGACTGCAGATATTTTGGCCTGAGGGCTGTGTCTCAAAAGTGGTCATTGTCAAAAAATGAATGGTTAACTGAAGAGAGACTCGCTGTGAATTGTAGAAAAATAACAACGTATTATTTACTATAGTATGTGTATAAGCCCTTGACGTAACATATAAATAACTTCTACGGCGAAGTGAAGGCAGGAAAGTACCTCATTTCAGGTTTGCATTTAGCGATAGAAAGGATATGGGGCCTAGCAGGGCAGCTTGGGTGAGAATAACCGCATCCCATGTAAGTACAATGGGGACCTACCCTGTCTAGCTGTCGACCTCTTGTAGTTAACCATGCGAAGGAAACGCGGACATTTACCTGGACAGGAATTCAACAATGTGTCCGTCTCATTATAGTGAGCTGTTTCGGCGGTATATTAAGTTGATAAGTCCTTCAACAATCTGGACAAAAGTGCTCTCATTTACTCCGTTTCTTTGCCTTTCTTCCACTACACCTCCCAAACGCGCTGTCTGCAATGCCTCTGTGGCAGCCTGCTCTCCCGGGTCCTAAAGCCGACAGTTTTATGAGTCCCACTCCACTCATATGGTAGGCTGTCAGCCGTCCCATTGAAAAAAAACCCTGCAGCGTTTCTATAGGGGCTTATTAGGGGCTGCATGGCCTTGCTGAACTCTGCGTTGCTTTATCTGTGCTGGTGGTTTCCAAAACAGGGTCCTCAGTTCAATGGGGGATACCTGTTTTTTACCGTTTGAAACAAACGCATGAGATAATGTACAAGAAAGTGTTTTTCTGTGATTTAATGTGTGCACTTTGTCACCTGCTGTACCACAATGGTGTGCAACTATTCATATTTTAGTTTTTTAATAATATTGAATTATTGGTTAATCTGCAGATTACATTCTTAATCATTTGATCTGTAAAATTACTGTAAATGTTGTAAAATGGAAAGATTCTAATATATTATTATTTAGATCATAAATAATGATAACACCTCAAAATATCCACTTAGCTTAAGAAAACCAACAAACGAGGAGGATAAAGGAACCAGTGAATTTGGGGCATTTGGCTTTAATTCATAATCAAAATAATAAACGTAAGACTAATTTCCACTTGAGACTGTATAGACAGTTGTTTTATACACCTTAACATTATATTATAACAAAATGTAATCGAAAGTAACTCTGATCATATAGAACGTAAATTAATCATGTAAAAGTTGCGATGTAAAATACTCCAGGAAAGAAAAGTTGCCTACAATTGTACCAAGACTAAAATAGGTCTAAATGCTTTATTTGTGTGTCTTACCATTTCTTAAAAATAAATGAAAGATTAAAAGAATAGGATACTTTTATTTTGTTCAGCACATCAGCATCAGTTGTATCCAGAGGATGTGAACATTTTTCTGGAGCTTTCAACCACATCACACGTTCTTCATCAATGGATACAATCATAACATTAGTTACATTTAATTAGATTATTCTCCATGATAAATGTTGTATTCACTGATATATCTCCAAAAAAAGCCAGTAATTGAACTGACATTGTTGTCAAAGTATTATTTCAGTGTCAGATTTAAAAATGGCATCACTTGTATCAACAGGAGATGCAGCAACATAAAGTTAACATCAGGACGGATATGAAAGAACATGGCAAGTGACATGTAAAAGGAAATGTAAAAGCATTCCAATTTGTCTGTGAGATTATATTAGATGGTAAACCTGCTTGTTATAGAAAATTATTGTCAGACAGAAGACAGAAGAGTCAGCTACAACTCCAAAAAAACTGCTTGCCAGAAAGGAAGGAGTTAAACCAGGTTGGGACAGGTAGAGACAGGCCAGCTCAGTCTGACGGAGTGACTCATGGATCCTCCATATCAACTGAAGCTCTCATGTATTTTAAAATGCAATGTTTAGAAAATCTCTTTCCATACCACTTTTATATTATTCCCATATCTGTTTGTTATATAGTTATATTTGTGATCTTTTTACAGTTTACGTTCTATTGAAGAGTCATTAAATATAAATTCCTCTGAGCACACAAAGTCCTTTTTATCAGCTCTGGCACAAGCGCGATGAACGACTATGAAATAAAAATGCAAGACAATGCTTTTGTAAAGTTGCGCAATAACTGATAAATAATGTCACAAGAACAGGATAGCAGGGACGGCTGCCAACATTCTCGCTGTGATGAAAAACGTATCGGCCTCTGCCCTCAGTCTCTCAGCCTCCCCTGTTGTCATTTCCCCTCTTTGTCACTTACACTGTAATGTGTTCCTCACTGCTACTATGTGTCAGCCTTGCCAAGCTGTTCCTGTCATACAAATGGAGCTGAGTGAGGGTATCCCATATTTTCTGCTGCTGTTTTTCAGTGGTGCCCTCCTCCTCCTCCTCCTCTCCTCCTCCTCCTCCTCCTCCTCCTCCTCCTCGGCTGTCTCTGGTCCGGTGATGGGAATGTCTGTGTTGTTTTGCAGGTTCAAAGTAAAAGTAGCAAGATCAAAGAGTCACTGTGAGTTAATAATGTCTTTCCTGCCAATGTCTCATCTCACTTCTTTTCTTGTCTGCTTGCAGTATCTGTTCGGAGTATAACAAACAGAACAGAAGTTAATGGGCTGTTGAAGGAGAATAGATAACATGCGGCAGCAACAATTAGACACAGAAGGGCAGGAGGGCCATAATAGGGAGGAAGTGGTGGGGGGTCTGACCAATACGGCATCTCCCAGCAACGGCAGTGCAATGTTGCCACAACTGTCACATTATTTTCCAGGATGTATTATCCATCTGTTATGCAGCTTTGCTTACAGCACCAAATATTCAACATTCGAAGATTTAAGGGAGTACCTTGACTTGTATGATGGATTTCCCAGCTTCCTGGGTTAGCCTCAGAAAACCTGAAAGTCAACTCAGGATAAATATGTTTTAATCATATAACCACACATATTTAGAATCTGCAAACATCCCATCTGCTATCCCTAGGATAATATATATAATATTAGAAAAGTACTTAATAAAAAGCGTATAGACATTTATTGAAAAGTACAAATCTGTTGTGATTAATCAATCTATATCTTGTTGAAGATTAAACCCCAGTGACTGTCTGTCAGTCAACATAACCTCATAAAGTGCAGCCAAATATTATTCAAACTCACAACATGACATAAAGGATATTTCCATGGGTTTAACTATCAAGAGCTGAAACATGCTGATCCACAATGCAGTCAGACAGTGTAGAATATTATGACTTAAGGGAAAATTGTATGTTGTATGTTGAGGGGTTTTAAATCATTTCCAATGCATTATTCAATGCATTAGACGCATCCTCGGACAGACGTGTACAACACAACTCAAGCCCACCCCTATGAGGAGACTTTGGTCCAGTGGGGAGGGTGATGTGGTTCAACTGTGGCTGGATGGCTGGCTGGTTGGCCGGTCAGGCTACACTGGAATGCGGGGTCTTTTGTTTGTCTGAGAGAAGAGTGGGTCAGGGGGAGAATGCCATTGATGATTGCAGAGGGGAAGAATGAACCTCCAGGAAGTGTTCTCTCTCTCTCCCCGCTCCCCCACTCTCCCATTCTCATTCTCTCTCCCTCTCTCTCTGTCTCTATCTTTTTCTGTGTGTGAGAACCTTCACCGTGCCGAGCCTCTCTCTCTGAGGCCACGGTCCCCAGGCACAACCACTGCTTTGTCTTGCCTTGTGAACACACACCCCTCCTCTACTGGGTGCCTACGTTTGCCAGGGAAACACAGGGCCACTGCTCCTATTCTTATTCACATCGCTGCTTCTGCATGGATGGTGTGTGTGAGTGTGTGTGTGTGTGTGTGTGTGCGTGTGAATGTGAGTGTTGAATGGTAAATTGTTTTTCATGTGGCACACTTATCTGATGCTTCAGTATAAACATTTAGCTTACCGGTGTTTTGTCAAAACTAAGGAGTTATTCATAATTTTGTTTTGTTGTGTAGCATCAATTCAGCTTTTAGACCAAAATGAAGAGGGATTGTATTTAGAGAGCATGACACTGTCTCTTTTATGATCATCTCGACATGACCAGAGTGCAGATACCCACCCTGTGTAACAGTAACAGCTAGACTAAAAATGGAATAAAGCAGTAAGTGGATAAGAATCTAGCCGGTGGCCCCTTCTGACCAGTGGCTGCCGCCTCCCGTCACATTGCTCATTCCCCTCTGTGTCAGAAGGCTGTGAGGAACTGCAAATGGCCCTTTCAAAACACACGGCAGCTGGAACACAGGGCAAAGGTGACCAAAGCAGTTGGGGAAGCATGGGGAGGGACATGAGGAGGGGGGGAGAGACGAGCAGCTGCAACCTCGAGCCCCTTTTTCTTCACTCTGCCACCATCTCTGGCTTTAACAATTACAGAACAGACTCTGGAGACTGTGTGGGTTTTTTTTTTAAGTTTTTGATAGTGCCCAATAGTAGACGCAAATGTGTGATTATTTTGAAATGCGGTCTACTTAAATCAGCATCATTCCTGTCTTCAGACAATTTAGGCTAAATAAGTCACAGCCAGGACCTGGTGTGGTCTGATAAAACAAAGACGCGGGGCGGTGTGGTGCCAGGGAATTCCACAACCCACAGCAGGATTAGAAAGAACGGCCCTTAAAAAGTTCCCGATAGCCACTGACCCTCCAAATTAACAAAGTGTGATTTATAATTCTCTGTGTCAGTTTGGATACTCTCATAGATACTAATTCTTTGTGACAAAAAGTGTTTCTTTCATCCACGGCAGATGGAAAAAACAACAGGCAGCAGTTTGGGAGGCTTGCCAAATTTACGTCTTTGATTTGAACTTTTTGAGTCTAGATAGAAGAGAAAAGAGCAAACTTAAATAATAATATTGCCATATATATATATATATATATATATATATATATATATATATATATATATACTTTGCCACACTTCCGCATTTATCACACTTAAAGTGTCCTCGTTCATTGGACAGGTGTTTTAAGACAGCCAATTGATGTTCCCAGTGTTCTCTGCTACTTGCTGCCGCTGTGTGAATTCACGGAGTAGTACAGAAGTTATTGTGGCCGCGCGATATCGCGAGACTTGTGCCATTATCAACCTGCTTGACACACAGCAGCGCTGAGTGCAGCCTGCCTTGCCAGGGTCGGACTGAAGCTCAAGAAACGACAAGGAGAAGCGAACATCTGGCCGCACATCATGAAAGGACGCCGGGGCTTCTAGGAAAGAACACGACGAACCGGGCGGACATAAATGTAAGTACGGCGTGCTCGTGCTTCGAAACGGAGAAAGACAAAGTTAAAGAGTGTCCCCCTCGCCGCTTCGTTCAGCGCAGTTGAGTTCCTCTGCTGTTTAAAAGGCTCCTAGCAATGCGTTTCCCAACACGGACATGGAGCTCGGTTTACTGCGCCCTTGGCTCTCCTGTCTCCTCTTTACACTTTTTTTCCTCTCTCTTGTGAAACTACAACTACCGCGCGCAAAATTATACGTATGCACATTATCATCGGCATCCTCAAACTTTAATATCCAATACACTTTTTTTTTTCTCAGCATCTGCTTTTTCTGTTTTGAATCAACCGCTTTAAACAACATATTTCACTGTCGTGCGCGTGTTTCTGATGAGTGCGTAAGCGGTTTTTCTTCTTCACGGTTGTCGGCTGCAAATTTCTTTTTGGTGATAAATTACCCGATTAAAAAAAAAAGTTAAAAATCCCGTGTAATCTTGTGACACTTATAAATCCGCTCCTTTTTTCCTCTTTTTTTTTTTTTTTTTTACAAGTTGTGTGCGTGTAGTTTGGGCTGCGTAGCCCAGAGTTAACATATGGCATAAAGAGGAGCACAGCTGGAGGTAGCGTTTCCATTGCGGTGATGTCAGAGCAGCTGACTCCACAGCTTGCAGTGTAATTAGCAAACAGAGCACCAGTTTACTCACTCTGCACTGGTCTTATTTTTTCACGTTAGCCTCCTTCCTCCCCCCCCCCCTCCCACCCTCGGTGGACGAGTGCTGTCGTCCCCGGGCCCGCTTGCTTGTCCTGTAAACACCGCTGCTTTCGCGTGCGATCGGAAACGCGCCTGTGCGTCACTTTTAAGCACATTTCGGAAGCTCCAAGAAGTACGGCTGGCTAGCCCACTGCACGCCGGAATACTTGGGATCATTCGGAGACTGGATCCGTTTACACCGTGATACATGGGTGAGCGCGGCGCAGCGTATCCTGCACCACTGGAAAGAATGTAGGATTTCTGTTCTCAAGTTGGATAAAGTTATTGATGTCTTTTTTATTCGAGTGTAATCTCTCTGTTCGGGAGTGCCTTTTATAAACTTGTGTTTTAAAACACGACAGGTTTATTAACTCGCGTGTTATACTTTCAATTTCTGATTCGCGTTAATGTGGCTTTAAGTTATTCCTCACACTTTTTCTGCTTTTTGGCCACTTCGCGTCTCGTATGCCACGGCAGCTCCGCTGTGCCCTCTCCATGGCTTCATTGCGTTTATCCAGTATCCTGTTTTTCCTGTTTTTCGTCAGGTTATGAAGGAAGAATGGAGTTCCCAGACCATAGCCGCCAGTTGCTGCAGTGTCTGAGTCAGCAGCGTCACCAAGGTTTCCTCTGTGACTGCACTGTTCTTGTCGGGGAGGCTCGATTCAAAGCGCACAGAGCCGTGCTGGCCTCCTGCAGCATGTACTTCCATCTCTTCTACAGGGACCAGCTGGACAAAAGGGACGTTGTGCATCTCAACAGTGACATTGTGACAGCCCCGGCTTTCAGTCTGCTCCTTGAATTTATGTATGAGGGGAAGTTGGAATTCAGCTCTCTCCCGGTGGAGGATGTCCTGGCAGCAGCCAGTTACCTCCACATGTATGATATAGTGAAAGTATGTAAAAGCAAGCTTAAAGATAAGGAACTCTCCTCTCTGGATGACAAGGCGAGCGAGGGTTTGGGACTCGGCTGTCTGGACAGGGAAAATTCCTCGGAAAGCGAGCTGCACAGTAAGCAGCTCATCCGGCGACAGCCCCAGACACAGTCTCGGGGGCTTCACAGGCCCCCACCGGCCGAGGAGTTTGACATGGACAACAGCGAAGTCAGGCTGGCTGTCACAGATTGTGATAGGTCTGCAAGGAGCAGGCAGAAGGCAAACGGTCACTCTGGCAGGTCCCCGGACCTTGTAGGTGTCAATTATTTGTCAGCAGAGGCCGAGCCCTGCGTCCAAACAGCTGGAAAAACAAAAGCTGATGTCAGTAGTTCCACCGTATCGCTGTCCCAGAGGTCCCGGGCTTCAGATGACATGGACTGTGCACTGGATTTGTCTTTCAAGCCTCTGTCTAGCAGAGATCCCTTACACCCCTCCTACGTCTCGGGACAGCTGGCCCTCGACAGCCAGCAGCAGGGCACTGAGCCACTTGTTAAAGACGAACACGACTTGCTGTCAGAGCAGGAGGACAGTGAGCCGATGAGCCCTGAGAGCCAGCGCTTTGGGAATAGTGCCAGGAGCTCAGTGGTGACAGGGTTCGCTGCCCTCTTCCCAGGCAACAACGGCTCTACAGCCGCCCTGCTCTCCCAGGAGGAGGACCTGATGGACGAGGAGGGGGAGGCCTGCAGAGGGAGGGAGGGCGCCCCAGGCAGGGAGTTAGAGGAGAGGAGGGGTCGGCTGCTGGGGGACAGCGAAGAGGAGGAGGAGGACGACTTGGCCTCCTCCGACATCTCCACCTCCAGCGGGGTGCTCCTGCCCCCGGGGCAACAGGTGTGTGTGTGCCCCCTCTGCAGCAAAGTCTTCCCCAGCCCCCACGTGCTGCAACTGCACCTCAGCTCACACTTCCGCGAGAAGGACGGCGCCCGCTCCAAGTTATCCCCCGACGGCTCGGTGCCCACCTGCATGCAGTGCAACAAGACCTTCTCCTGCATGTACACCCTTAAGCGCCACGAGCGCACACACTCTGGCGAGAAGCCATACACCTGTGGCCAGTGTGGCAAGAGCTTCCAGTACTCCCATAACTTGAGTCGGCACGCCGTAGTTCACACGCGTGAGAAGCCTCACGCTTGTAAGTGGTGCGAACGCCGCTTCACCCAGTCCGGGGACCTTTACCGCCACATCAGGAAGTTTCACTGTGGCCTTGTCAAGACTCTCGCCATTGGATAAAACACCTCTCAGCAGTGCCATGACATAAGACAGAATGTCTTTGCATACACTGAATACTACTACTGAACACTTTCCCCATTAGTACACACACGTCGGCAGTTTATTGGCGACACATCTTTTTTGGATTCTACCCCCATGTGGCATTTCTCAAGATGAAGATGTAGCAATGTTTAAAACTGGAGCTGTTCTCTGCACTGGACTTTGTCACAGGCGTACATGACGGTCAGAGCCAGACGGTTGAAGGTGCACGGGCTGTTAGAATAAACACGGGTGCTGTGAAAACCCAAGCTGGATCTGTGTCGACGAAGGCGAACAAATCAGATGATGCACTTGTTTTGTTTCTGTCTTGTTTGTGTCAATCTGTTGAGTTTATTTGATGAGTATATTTGCTGAAAGTAAAAAAAAAAACATCCAATGGTCATACCTTATGGGCAAATGGGTGATAGCTAATGCTAACATATGTTAATACAATCGTCAGAGTGAGTGAGACTTTTATTTGTGCACATGGGAGATCAGAACCGTCCGTAAGTAGCAATATATGATTTTTTTTTAACTCCTACAATTATTATTATTATTATTATTATTATTTATTTTGGGGGATTTGTTTAGTCCTTAACAAGTTAACTATCATAAGGCAGCAAAACTAATGAAGTTCGACTAGTGGAAGTAAAACCTTTTTTTCATGGAAGTAGAATTTTTGTTTTGTTGAAATGAAGTTGATTACAGTTTAATGTCGTCTATAACAAAAGGGCAAACAGAAAATCATATCACAATATTTTCTTTTTTCTTTTTCTTTTTCTTGCCTCGGGTTGAGTTACCAGCTCTTCAGTTGCTAATGTGAGTGAGCACATACGATGGAACGGCCTTCTAATTTGCTACTGAAAATGATTTGTTTAATCAGAGGAGGGATGGAGAGTAGTTTAAAAAGCTAATGCCTGTAACACTGGTGCCTACTGAAATTCTTAGCATTTCACCGAGTGGACTTAAACAAGAATGAGATCACTATGCCTTCTTGTAAAATTCAGTTTTCAGGCCTGGATAACGCTCCACATACCAGGTGATAACAGAAGTAATTGTCTTCTCTGGAATCGATCCACGAGTGTCCTTGATTAAATAATTTACAAGAATTGAATTAAAGTATGTGAATCAAGCTCTCGTCAATTAAAAGTTTATTGACTTGTTTCCGGTAGAAGCAAACGGTTGCCAGTAAATGACCTTGTTACTTCCTGGTATGGCATAAAGGGTAGATGGCACGGTGTAAGGGCACACCCTCGGCAGGCAGGGAAGGAGACAGGTGGACAGTATTCAGTACTCTGTTGCTGCCTGTTGTTCATCAGAGCTTGTACTCTTACATGCCATTCAGCTCAATCTACTGATGTTTCATTTTTTTTTAATTAACCTTTTCACATCATCATATTTTCTTACTGTATGTGTGTATGTTACTACTGATGAAGCTGGAGCCTTTAGTGATGCTGTCCTTGAAAGAATCTTTGGGCAGGAAATGGATTTCTCCTGCCTGCTCACATCAATGCGATCTGGATTCTTAGCAGGGGGTGTAGCACTAAAAGTTCATGATATTTGTCTAATCTGTCCTGAGAAGACTTGATCAGAATTTATTTATTAGTTTGACTTGGTTCAGGGTTTACTGTAGGTGTACTTCTTATTTCTGTAAGCTTGAAAGACACCGCGTCTTGCCTAGCGATCTTGGTACTCATTAACTGGTATTGGGGCTGTCTGTTAATTTTCTCTGTGCAAATCGAGTTACTGTAATTGTATTTTAATATACTTGTGTAGAAACCTCTGCGGAGCATTCAAGATTCGTCACATGGAACATAGAGAAGCACTTGTTTTTTTTAGCATGCATATAGTTTCAACACTATTGTCTAGGCTGCTATTTCTTACTATATGTATATTTAATGTAAATATATATGCTATTTATCAAACTGTTTTGTGTTTCCGTGTTACGACACATGTCAGGCGGGGAGAGTCGTGTCTTATCAAGGCTGCAGTCTCTTAAAAAGTGTCACGTCTTCCCCGGGGTAGTTTGGTCCCTTTCTCCAATATTTCTGAAGGGTTAATATGGCTCCGACTGCTGTTCTGCCACTGGAAGCAGTCGTTCACAAGCACAGCCACACTGATAGGGTATTGGCTAGTGGCTACCTATGGAAAGGAGACAATACAGGCATTGTCCCACCCACCACCAAACCCCAGGTAGCTCTCAAGGGATCATTGTGTATCTCGCTCAGCTAGCTGTGGGGAGAAAAGGCATCGCTGTCTCTTTGCACTTTTCTGTATTGAATGGAGCCATTGGAATGTGAGAAATGTATTTAGCAAAGGGAGACCAAGGACACTGTAAGGTGTATTGTTTGGTGGCATCAAAGAACGCCCCCCTTCATCATGCAGTAGATAAATGCTTAATTGTTCCTCTACATGGAGGAGAATCCACAGTGATTTGATTGCACATAGATCAAGAGAATATCAGAGTATTGTTTTCCAAGTGCTAGATTTAGGAGGGGAAGAAAATAGTTGGTGGTGACTGTGACGATAGAGGTGCTGACTACATATCCATTTCACCCTAAGGTGTTTTTCTTTTGTTTAGTTTTTTTTTTTTTTTTGTTAATCACCAAGACTGTTTTCAGGACACAGAAATGAATTCATGTGATTCGAGGAGCCGAAGTCAAGAACGAGTTAAAGCATTTCTCCCAGAATTACCGCGGTCCGTTTTCATCCTACTCCCTGACCTGCAGTCAGCAACGGGGCTGGAATGAATGAGGCCTGTGTGTAATTTGACAAGAAATGTGATTTGGCTCCCCCGTTAACTTGCACAAACACTCCTGCCGTTCGCATATCCTGAGAGTTTAATGGCTTAGAACAATATATTTCAGATGTATAACTGTCGCGTAGTGTTAATAATGTATATTTCAATCAGAATCACGCAGGAATGTAGATTTTTGTCACTGTTTTTAAGGAACATTTCTTATGTGGCGCAAACAAAAAGTGTTTGATTCTCTAATGTACATCTGTACAGAAATAGAAAAAACTAACAATATGTGAAGATGTTTCCCTTTTTATTGTTTGCAGTCTTTATTTATACCTCCAGGATGATCACCAAATGTGCCTTGTAGACACACGAATAGGTGTTGCATCTGGAGAAGCCCTTTTTCTATATTGTACATTTTTGCCCTTGACTGCGGCGGTGAAGTTCGCATCACAGCAACAGGAGCCCACTGAAGTGATTCACAACTGTTGTTCCTGTTTTTTCTGTTATGTCAAGAATCAGACAAACTACAAGTTCCAAGTTCATTTATTTTTGCTGCTTTGCGAGAGATTACTTTTAAGATTTATTTGACCATTTTTGTTTATGTGAATAAATCTGTTTTGGACGTGTTAAACTGAAAACAAGCATTTTTTTTGTGATTTTGGCTTTTAGGAGCCAATACTCCAGGGAACGAACAGTCTGTTCCTTTAGTTAACGTCACTGTTGAATGTGAAATACTGAGATTTTGATTGTTGGAAACAGTGCTACTCTTGATTGAGGGCCTAACTCATGCTGTATGATCTTTAAGTCTAAAAAAAAAAAATGACTTTACTGATACTGGAATTTTGTCCTCTGCAGGTTACAACTGTGAAATTGTGTATAATCATGAAAAATATTTATTATTGCATTTGCTTCTTGTGCAACATTTGACTGTCTCGGTTTTAATTTGGTAAAAAAAAAAAAAAGAAAGGAGAAAAAAAAAGCTTCTAAATGTTGAACGAAAAAATCTTTTTAATAGAATTTGTAGAAGTGCCATTAGAATTTTAATATAATTTTTTAATAATAAAGGTATATTTTATAGTAATTAATTGCTTCAGTGTTAGTGGTGTAGAGATTAGAGGACAATCTTTATGCAGAGATGACATTGCTTAGATATTGAGGCAATTTACTTTTGATCTATAACTGTATGTGCATTTTCTTTGCGCTTTTGGAGTGTGCTTGTGTGCGTGTGCTGTGGAAATGTGACAATCTTGATTTAGGTCTTTCTTAAGATTATGCATAGAATTAAATGGAACAACTTTCTCCCTTTGTGTTGTCTTTTTTCTTGCACTCACACACAGAAGATGAGCTTTGAATTTAATAAAAGTCAAAGAAGACTCAGATACACTAACAAAAGAATGTTATAGAGGAGCCCTTGTCTGACACGCAGCGGTAACAATCAGACAGATATTGTGTGTGTGTGTGGGCAGCACTGCAATGTGTACAGATACAACAGAAAGTGATAATACTGCTGGTCTTACAGGCCCTATCCCTCTGAAACCATAAACTCAGCTCAAGGACGGAGCAATTTCAAGATGGGCTCCCATTGTCCCTGACCTGTTGCCAACACTCTCTAAGAGAGATAAACCTCGGATAACAAAGAACAAAGATTTTGTTCTGTATTTATTACTTAAACTCAACTTGATTATATCTGCTACACACACACATTTATTTGTCAGTAAACAAACCTTCCAAATATGCGTCTGCTTGAGGGACTTCATGCCAATTCACTGGACATTTTCAATGGCGAGAACTTTTAATTATTTCCCTGCTGCACCATGAAAGAAATCCAGCTGCTCTGCTACGTGATCCCAATGGGGATGTGCTCGGGTTCCCACCACCCTCCCCCCAATCCCAGCTCACCCATTCTGGGAACGCCGTATAGACAAGGGCTGCATCCAACTGCCCCTGCCCCCATCTATCCCACCTCCACCCCCACAGCCCCCAAAACCATGGCCCCAGACCTCGGCCTCATCCCGCCACTCTATTGTGTGCGTGGGTAGTAGCTCAGCCTGGCTATTGTCTGGCCCTGCTCCCCAGCACGTACTTTATGCACAAACAGACGACACAGCGGCGCTAGCCAGGCAGCTCCGACATAAAGAAAACAATGTCCTCCCAAGATCATTCATAAACACCCCGAACGGCCCCAGCCAGCACAGTAAATAAGGGCCCTTCTGAAACGCTGTGGCCACCTTGCACTGTGCACATCCACAGCGGCGGCGGCGGGCCTCTGAGCACTCACTGGCACCAACATCTCACATCTGCCTAACGGGATCCAGGGCTTAGACTGCCTGGTGTGTGCGCTTTTCTTATGGACCCAAACCTTCACATGGAAAGTAGGGCCCATGTGATAGGGCTTAGCTGCAGGGTGACGAGCTGGGATATGTGCAGTGTAACTCGATGGTGTAATAAAACATTCCTCTCCAAGGCTCAAAGCCCGGCTCATTTGGCTGCGCGAGGTTTTGTGTGTGTGTGTGTGTGTGTGTGTGTGTGTTTAGAGGTACTTGAGAGAAGTTGAGAGGAAAGTTGTAAGTGTCCACCACCTCAACAAGGCCAGCGGTGGGAGCCCTTGACCTCTGAAGGGACGGACTGCCAGGGACAGCTGGTGTGGGCTGTGTTTATTTATTTATTTATTTATTTCTTAACAAAAGACAGGTGGTCACACTTGAAAAGGGCACACAAACACAGTCACACATGCACTTGTGTACAGACAACACACACACACACACACACACACACACACACACACACGGATAGTCTTCTTTTCATCTCTATGTATGAACACACATGCATATGGTTATCACCCTCTTCATTTTGGAGGAGCAATTCTTTTGACTTTCAGAAAATAATAATAACAGAAAAACATGGCATGGAAGAACAAAGAATAATCTTTTAATTCCCAATTCTTAATATAATAGCCTAGTGAAAAAAAAAGAAAAATAAGATGGTGAAAAAAAAGAAAAAAAAAACTCAATAACTATCATTTATAGGAAATTTGTAAGGCTTCATCCGCATTGGAAGCATCATATCAATTCTTCATCACGATCTACAGCTACAATCTGAACTGTATATACTACACCTCAATAGACACAAGTGCATAAATACATATCAACTAGTGCTCTCACACTGGGTTTGCCTTTTTTGGAGTGGCTCGCCCTGACAGTGCCAAGACTGTGTGTCCTTGGTCCACTGTACAGCTGTCACTTACTCACACTCGTTGACGCATATTTATAGCAGCAGCATCACTGGGCTCGACGCTCGCCACACTCAAACCACAGCTGGTCCCCACAAGAATGGGTGAAAGACAAAGCCACGTGCTCCCGCTGGCCGACTGCAGTTGGTCCTGTCTGGTGCGCTGTGGGTGATTATGTGGCCCCCTTCTCCTCGCAGACACCCAGTCCATACAGGCACCGGGGAGAAGATGAGGAGTGTTCACACCCCAGGGAGGGAGGGACGGAGGGGGGGGGACACCGTGACCTTTTTTTTTTTTTTTTTAATGTCACGCATGGGGATGTGCTGAAAACCTTGACAGCTGTTGTTTTGAAGGTACACAAATACAACATTATGGAGTTAACAGGAAGCAGAGGGGAGAGGGGGCCTCCACATCAGCATCCTCTCTAATAAGTAAAAAAAAAAAGAACATAGTCACCAATGGATTTAGGTGAAATTCAGGCCGGACAACACCCCTTTGTCCGCTGCAATTTATTACATGACTTTCCCTTTCTTCTAGGTTACTAAAGAAAGGTCTGATGCAATAATGCAAGTGGCTAAAACAACTGGATAATGGAATGAGTGTCTGACATGGTTTTGGAGACTTACGGGTCACTTTGACCCCATCATTCCTAGAAGTGTTACTCACATGATTAAGACGAACACATCACCGAGGACAAAAAGGACCAGGGGGACGCTGCATAGAGAATGGTGGCGACTAGGACATTCTTTCTCGTTTCCGACTGTAACCGTACATGTGCCCACGTACAAAATCAAAATTTTTGACAGACTTACTAGGTTTATTTAACAAAACAATTAATTTACAGTGATTATAAAAGTGCACGTCTAAAAAAACATATTAGAAACTGCAGTTTATAAGTAAGGAGCAAATATATTTTTCAGATCATCACTCGTAATTCTATACAATTAGTAAAATACACTGATGGAAATGTTGAGGGATACGGCATTTTAAAATTAAAAGTAAATTCTTACATTTTAGAAGCATTTTTCTTAATAAATTAATTTACTCACTAATATTCAGTTAAAACTTTGCATAAAATATTTACTATTAATTGGCTCAAAACATCCTCCAGCTTTACAGTTATGGACATCTAGGTTGACTCTCATGAGGCAAAGATTGTTTTATATTTAATAAAAGCAAAAAAGGAATGAAAATTACACAAATGTCTTCCATACAAGTGCATCATAAGCACCTCAGGGTTTCTTAAAACCTTATCAAGTAAAGTGCAGACAAGTTGACGCCTTGCCTGCCAGCAGCTGTCTGTTCATTCAGCCAGAAATCAGGCGGTGCCCTCAAACACCAACTGTAGCGCTCCCCAAAGACTGGAACCACAACTGGCCTGCTGAGCAGGGGATGTGACTCAACAGCTCATCGGCACACTTTCTATAATCTCCAGGAGCCGCACTCATACAAGCTTATATCTATAACATGTCATGTGATTGAATTTTAAAAACATTTTAGATTTAAATTCTGCCACTAAATACCATTAACCACAGTATTTAACAGCCAAGCCTGAAACCTGTCATCGGTGACGCACATCAGCAAAGAGAAAGTGATGATTGCACCTCAAGGTCATTTGTAGAAGGGAGAATCGGAGCCAAACAGTCTGATGCAGCCATGTTCCTTTCAACCTCTGGGTCTTCTAGTTTTAATAAATACATTTGATAGCAGATCCTCAAGGTCAGCCCAGACTAGATTGGAATTTTGTTTTCATTAACGAGACAAAACTTACATATGTCAACCAAAGGCGTAATGTGCTTTTAAATAAAAAGCAGTTTGATAAACGTGCTCATCGGGCAAGGATGCCGGGTTTGTGTATTACCCTAAATATCTCCGTCTAAAAGGAACTGAGCCCTCCGCTGAGTCCTTGAAGTGTGCTGCCACCTGCTGATACATCTACAACACATGAGACAGTTGGGTAACCTTTTAGCTAATTGGCTGATTTTTGTTCAGACATCATATTTGGACTCCTGCATTATTCAACAGCCAATTTATCCATGTTAATCAAAATACATACTGTGACTGTATTGAAGATGCACCAAACGGATACCAGATCACAACATTTAACTGTATACAAATAGTCAAGTTTATTTCCTTTGGAATGCAATACATATATACAAGAAAACATGTGGATCACATAAAAAAAAAAAAAAAAAGATATCACAGATATAAAATGCAGTCGTATTAATATAATGTAAGGCAACTATGCATGTTCAAGCACAAACTCCTGATCCCTCCACTGGTCTCCCTTTACGTCGAGCAGCTGCAGCACAGTACTTCATCATATTGCCCGCTGTAGCTGTGGGACAAAGAGAAAATATTACATTACAGTTTTAAGGACTTCGTCACTTGCATATTTCTCAGCTTAACACTTATTGTGAGGTCAAGTTTCAGCGTTTTGTTTCACGTCGAGCTTAAATTAATAATGCACTTTTAGATCACATCCCGTTTATATTGTGCATGTGCCTACTTTACAATATATGTATGAAAGTAAAAACAGTTTCTTCGTATCATATCGAAATCCAACATTTTGCTCTTCCTGGAAAACAGCAGCTAGCAATATCAGCTAACCAACCAAGGATATCATGACATCCATCCATCAAATCAATCAACAACATCAACACAGAGCTAGAGAAGGTTGTGAGTTAATCTTTTCAATTATCAAATTCATCCCAACGCGATGTCCAGTCTTGGTATGGAAGCTAGATACTCGTGAAATGCCGTTTCAGCTTGACTCTAAAAAGGCATCTTTCGAGTTATTTTAAGAATCAAATACTGAGGCTGTTTGCTTGAAAGGAGGCTGTAAACGTTTCTAGTTTGCTTCTTCATACTGAAAAGATGAAAAAGCAACCATTTGCCTTCCTGCTTCTGTTGCTTTTCGATGTGGTCAAATTCACTATTAGCTCTGTTTGCAACTGGCAATTCAACAAAAACCGATGAGAACCCAACATGATTCAGGGATGAGACGGGTCATGGTTTCTGCCTGTCTTGAGGTTATTGAAGCATCTCTATATTGTAATCTATAGAACTTTTTTGGTCCAGCTGCACCCACAGTACAAGCACAAGAGGAAACGTTTCACAGAACAGAAACAGCTTGCATCCCACACCTCTTATAAACATGTCTTTAATGCCGAATCAAGTGCTTTTCCACCTAATTACCCTTAGTGTGCACAGCCTCAGTTTAAAAGGAAATAGAAGCTGGGGCAACTAGAAAAAAAATCCAAAACAAGCAAACATTGTAGCTGTATCCCAGCTAGGGATGCATGGAAATTACTTTAAGACCAATATTATCTAAAATATAAAAAGCAAGTGCAGAAAAGTCAAAGGTTGCAGACATGTCTAGTTGTAAAATAATTCTGTGAGTAAATTTTCCAGTTTTAATCAATTTCAAATTCCCCAAAATAGCACCGTCACAATTAGCCATATACACTGTATAAAGAGTGCAAATAATACAAAAGTAGATGCTGATTTTTAAACGCCATCGATGGCCGGTATAGAGAGCTTGTAAATACGTTTGCACATTAGTAGGCGGAAGCCCTGTGGGAGACTGATTGAAAAGGAAATCAGGTTTGGACTTACTCTATGATGGTGCAGACAGAGCAGCAGAGGCTGCAGCAGCTGGAGCACTGTCGTGAACAGGAGGAACAGACTAGACGTTCACATTGGGAGCATGCTGTCCGAGACCCCTGGATCTTCTGACACACACAGCAGCCTTTAGGAGCCACTGGTGCACCTAGACATGGAGCATGGTTACACAGAGCACACTGGATGAGCATTTAGGGCACAAAAAAGGGACCAAATCTGTGACAACTCTGACATCTGCTGGCAAAAAGCATGAACTGAAGTAAAAATGTACAATGTCATAGCCTTTCTGATTGTGATAAACTGTCCTTATAAAAGGGTTTTTCTACACAGAAATATAACTCTGGATTTTGGACTGTAAATTGAAAAGAAAGAATCACCAATAACTCTTCCAATGTACCTCTGGCCATGCGAGTATTGGATCAAGTTAGATCCCATGTTTTCCACTATTAGAAGACAATCTCTACTCTAAATTCAGGTGTAGTGTCCTTTTTTAGCTTTTGAGGAGAACTCCAACCATCACTTAAAAATGTTTGTCATTAACACTAACTGGTTATAACTTCATGAGGACTGCTGAATGCACCCTCAGTTGTGGACTTCATGGGGTCTTGTTTTGAACTGAGCAGGTTCAGTGAGTGCTTAAGGTACTCCAGAGGATACACTTTAATTAGTTGTGTCAGCATGCTTTGGGGAAGCCAAGCTACTCCTCACCTCTGTCTAACAGATAACTCTCAGCTGCATAGTTCTTGTTATGACTTTCCTTGGACCTGTACATGGCAAATTGCACATTGTTTTAACACAATACCTAAACATTTAATCTAAAAATATACATAAATAAGGCAAATTGCATGGTGTATATAGTATGTTGTTTTGGTAGTAGTATTTATAGTGTACTCTAATATATCATTTATTTTGTGTATTCTTTAGATATGTTTAAAGTGTGTGATATGTCAATTCACTGTACATTACTGTTTAGGACAACTGGCAGCTGTAACAAAATAATTTCCCAGTTTGGGATTAATGAAGTCCATCCACCCATCAACTATTCGAGTGTCAATCCTACCAAGGTTTCCTGTTTCAGTGACTACCATGTGCCCTGTCAGACTGTGGGCCTCGCCCAAATGTGTTCTGGCTTCTGCAACGAGATACATTTTAGGGCACTGGTAGGTTAAAGGAAAGGGTTTGGTGCATATTAAACATATGCAGCTGTCTGTCTGTATCCATCTATCTTGTAAATATAACTTAGTGTCACTTCATTTCTTCCATCAGTACTCAAATGTATAGTTTGTTCCATTTTAAATATATTGAATCTGTTTACTTACATATACAATACAGTCTCTGTGTGTGTGTATCATGGAGGGGGCAACAAATGTAATTGTGCAATCCTGTATAATGATGATAAAAATCCTACAAATGGATTAATTGTTTGCTGGCTACTGTCTGATTGTTGGAGATCGCACATGCACTGCAACAGACGTTTTAAAAAGATGGTACGATCCTGTTATTCGACACACCAGAATAGATTTGTCATACTATCTTTGAGGGTTGCCCTCTCTGGCTGTGACATCATATTTATCTCAGAATATCTTCACGGTGTGTAGCCATCCTTTCACCGGCCTGTAAGTTCAGGCTCACCTTGTTCAGCGTTTGCTCTCGTCAGTCTCCCATCATGTCCGATCAGTCTCTGTCCTCTCAGCAGGGTCTGGCTACATGCAGGACTCTCTGCTTGTCCAGGGGCCTGCAGTTCGACGGACTTCTCCTCCCCAGTCCATAGTTTGCCCATCACAACCTTGGCACCGTTAAAGAGCAGGCTTTTCGTCTTTGCTGTGAAAAAAGACCCAGTCTTAAGTGAAATAACACGTGACTCGCTTTGGGGGCACCAACAAGTTGATGATTACTCATTAAAAGGCAGCATTAATGGCAGTAATGGCAACTCAAGTGTTTCTGGTCATTACCAACAGGCTTAACTAAGGACATCACGTGCAGTCTAAACGATGAGTCTTGGCTGGAACATGAAAAATGCCCCAAAAGTAATCAAATGGACTGTATTTTGGTTGCTACTTCTACTAATGTGACCCAAGCAAAGACAACTAGCAAAACCGCGAAGCTAGCATGAGCTAACACGGCTACGCAGCGATATATCCGCTAACATGTACTTACCGTATATTTCTTGCCTGTATTTGTTCCCAAACACGCCATAATTGCTCAGCTCCTGCTGTCCGATGTGTATTTTATACTGGGAGGAGAAGGTCTCCGGAAAAGGACAGGCTCGTTTTGGCATTTTCTTCGCAAATAAATCCCGTCGTGCTACGACAAATATCCACACTTGTTGTTGCGGGAAAGTTGCAAGGGAGGAGAGCCAATCACACACGTCCTTTATTGTCACATGAAAACTGAGAGCCAATCGAACACATTTTATAAGGTCACATGATTTTGACTTATTAAAGCGGAACTCGTCCACACTGTTCTGCCTTCACGGGCTCCCGCGAATTTGAAAATGTCTGTTTATCATTTCAGAAATGAATACCTGGAGGTTGGTGTAACACGTGGAGTAAAAACCACATCACGATTACAACCAAAGACAGGAAGAACCTTTTCAGAAGTGTGTACTAGTAGTAGTGTAGTACCCTTTCCACCATACTGATGAGGACTTGGAGTGGATGATATTTCTTTCTCTATGATAATTAATTCAGTACATACAAGTCTAAACGTGCTTCGTATATGGACAAGGCTATTACATCAACTGGTTATGCTTCCATGGATCTATTCACTTTTATTTGGAAATATGTGTGCTGGTTTATTTGGTGATATAGCATTAGATTGACATGTACATTATAATTTAATCCAATTATTGTAATAAAACGATAACAAGAATATTTGACTGCAACAAAACAAACATAGCCAACATTGTTCAAAGGTGACCTTTATGTTTTGTTTATTATCTAATGAGGAGAAAATCTGTTTAGATGACGAAAAGATGCCACACCGACTGTGCTTCCCTCATTGGGAGATATAAAGGTTTCCCTTTAAAACATCTGGATCATGCACTCCCTGGACTTTCCAACACCAACCCACTTGACTAAAGAGAGACAAAGAAAGAGAGACAAGGATTAGATGAGTCGACAAAACTGAAAAAGTCATAATTATCCAAATATCCACAGTGGAAAAGATTATTTTGTAGTATTAACAGTGTTACATAAAGGATGTCATACAGTTTCTACAATACTATGTATTGTGATTTGGAGGCCTTAAAGGTAAGTGTTGCAAAGTGAAATGAAATTAAAAAATGCAAGTTTGTTATTTTGTGTCAAACCTACTGGGAACTCCAATGTGGTTCTCAATGAAGCGGATGTAGTTTTGTGCCTTGGCTGGGAGGTCGTTCCACTTCCTGGCTGCAGACGTGTCCGTCTTCCAACCAGGGAAGGTTTCATACTCAACCTCCACTTTGTGCAAAACGTCCATGTTGGCTATATGTTTGAACAAAATCAATTATGAACAATCTTTAAATACATTTGATCTGAGACTTTTGCTTTGGTATCTTCTGTTAGATTACCTGGGAAATGGGGAATTCTTTTTCCATTGAGTTTGTAGGCGACTCCAACTTTAATTTCATCCAGCACATCCAGAATGTCAAGTTTTGTCAAAGCAATGCTGTTGGATAGGTAACATGTCATAGGAGGACTGTTTGTGCACATTAATCACTATACTATAACATGACTTTAGATGGGACAGAACAAAAAAAGTATGCTTGTATGGTAAATGTGCTTCAATATTCAAACAACCACAAAACACCTGACGCTTTGGTTAAACCCTTCTAGCCACTCACGCGGTGAAGCCATTAATCATATGAGCATATCTCACGATGACAAGATCCAACCATCCGCAACGCCGCTTCCTTCCCGTGGTTACACCCACCTCATGACCCCTCGTCTGCAGCAGCTCCCCTACTGCCTAAACAGGGGGGGAAACACAGCCCTATGTGTTATTTTATTATTCATGAATTGAAGTGATGTTAGGCATTAATATTAAGGCATTCATTATTAGATGATCAATGTGAATATGTTAACATTAATAATTCAACAGCAACCTAAACATATGCAATAACTACAATCATTATTTTAAACACAGCTGACTACAATAAAATATCATATGGGCTGGGGGGGATTAAGTTTTACCATTTTGACCTACGTCCCTATGGTCAGCTCCCGTGACAAGTAACATAACCCCGGCTCACACAGTAAATATATTCAGTCTCTGGCCCTAAATTTATCCCTTTAAACATGTGACCTGCATAAGAGGTAAAGAGCGCTTGAACCCGTGTCTCCCAACGTTTGACAGCTGCAGAGCCAGAGACCATCCACTTCCCCCTCCCCTCCACTGCCTCCCGCGGCCTTGTGTGTCAGCCACATGATCACAAGCAAACTGTACATGTCAAGCTCAATATCAGTGGGTTACAAAACAGGTCATGTGTCTCTCCTTCATACAATACGATGGCCAAGAAAGCAAAGACATGTAGCAACATCCCAGTAATCTTAGTCATTTCCTTAAGCTCTTACATTGAGTTGTTCTGTGGGGAAGGCTCCAATTCCCACTCTGGTAGTGTAGGCCTTTGATACACCAAACACATCACCGATATTCAGCGGAGGGATGCCGAGACCGGTGCATGCCCCGCCCACGGTGCAGTTTGATGATGTCACAAAAGGATATGTGCCTTTAGAGAAGAAACGTATAGGCCTATGTCACTATAGCACCACCTCCTTCCCAGTTCCATAAAAAACACATATCATGTTTAAATGCAGTATATCGCTGCTGATCCTACCAAAGTCAATGTCGAGGAGAGCAGCGTTGGCCCCTTCAACCAATATTTTCTTTGGAGATCCATGAAGAGCTTCATACATGTAATAGACCCCGTCTCTCACCATCGGCCGCAATCTCTCAGCGTATTCCTGCACGAAACAAGAGGGGCAAATGTTTTCTTATTCAAGGGAATGAAAATAAGCCATCACTTTTGTAAAAAGTCAGTTTCATCGATGTCTACCTTGAGTTTTTTCAGTTGGTCCTCAGTGTCAACTGTCAAAGCTGGATACATAGATTGATACTGGTGGACAAGGTTCTTGAATCTGACAGGGGAACGAACGCATTAGTCGTGTGACAACTGTTCATTATAGTATTAGTCGTGGTGTTTGCCATATTCCCACCTCATAGAGAAGTCCTTAAAGTCACCCAGGAGGTCACAAACACGCAGGCCGGTGCGAGACGCTTTGCTGGAGTATGCTGGTCCAATCCCCTTCTTGGTTGTTCCAATGCTGAGGCACAAGCCAAAGTAGTTATGTATGGAATTAAAGCAGGTTTATACTGACTGCAGTGTACTGTGGCATATTATCTTTTGGCATAATGTCGGCAGCTCCTCCCCTATCCTTACTTCTTTCCTTCTTGTGCTTGTCTTTCAGTTTCCTGCAAGCCATCGACAACCTGGTGGAAATCAAAGACTGTGGAGAGACAGCAAACAAGGCCTCACACCCTGAAAAAATTGGATATGCAAAAAAAGTAAAGCACTATAAACAATGACATGTGCTGTACGTACCAAGGTGAGCTCTGTCTGAGACAATCAGTCTCTTCTCCCAGCCTTTCAGACCTGGTCAGAGAATAGAAATGACATCTATGTGAGTACATACTGAATGTACACCAGTGCATTATATGTGCTTTCTTTCTCTTTTCACCTTTCTTTTCATTTTTATCGCCTTCTTCAAACAGGCCAGGTAGATGTATGACCACTCCATTACCTGCAAGAGAGGAAGAGGAATACGTAGAATCAACTGCACTAATATTCATAACCATATGGTCTCAATAGCACTGAATATTAAAGCCATTACCGATGAGGGATGTGCTTTTAGAGTTGATGATTCCACTGGGGAGCAGGTGGAAGTCATACTCCTTGCCGTCAACCACCACCGTGTGTCCTGCATTGTTACCCCCCTGTAAATGAAAGCAGGGTATGAATTATGATGTGATAGATTATACTGTCAATGTTTGGATTGTGATATAATCAAATACAATATGACACTTACACCCAAGAACACCAGAAAAGATTCAGCCACGTACACGTGTCACGTTTTATTTTTGTGAGCCCGTGATAAGTCACCCTCTTCCCGATTCACTGAGCTTTTCCAGCACCTATTTTAACAGACTTGGCTGGTACCGGCGGAGCCACCACTATGTTCCCCCTGGCTAAAGCCTGGCCTTCTCACATATCAAGCCCCTCTGAGAATGTGACCTCTCTCTAGCCCGGTGGGGTGGGGCTCTCAAGCCTCCAGAACACAGGGTGCTAGTCATGTCAGTGGAGAAAGTACAACACAGCAACTGTTGGCAGGTTTCTCTGTGCCGCCTGGCGCTGGACTGACCTCTGATTCCTGACCAGACGGTTATGTGTCCATATGTGAGTTGACCGAAACCGACCCGTCTGGGCTTGTTGTCTAGTATGAATTCAGTGCTTCTTAAATTCAATCTCTTGATCAGATGAATGAGTCCATTAGAGCAACTTTACACTCAGTTTAAAGGTGGATACAAGAATTAAGAGAACATTCAGGCAGGCAAATTGTACTTTCTTATACTAAAGTGATAATGTATTTACTTTTAATTTGAATGGCCACAATTCAGCCATAATTCGAACCATTAAGCTACAAAACACAATCAGTGTGGTTTATTGCAACAGCCAGAAGGGTTACTCAGCCAATACATGCGATATTCTGTTAACTATTTCCAAAAAAAAACGGAGGTAGCCTGTAGTTTTCACTGCGCACCTGTTGCGCTTCACCAGCCAGCTTGTGCCAGATTCCGTTGAATTCAGAGGGAAACAAATGGCATTCAGCAATACAAAGCCACGCCCCTGCGAAATAATCATCCGTAATCACGAATCCAGACATTTACCTGACATCTGCAGACAACGTCAGCTTCGGTCGCCAACAAATCGACGACCTTCCCTTTGCCCTCGTCTCCCCATTGCGCACCGAGCACCACCGTCACTTTGTTCCCCGTGTCGTTGCGCGATCGCTTCTGTCCGGTCGCGGCGGGTTGACTCATGTTCTTGTGGTCTTTCGCCGACCAGGTGAGAGACATGATGGCGGTGGCTTTAGTCCGGCCGTCTCAAGAAGACTAAGCGGTCTGCAAGAGTGGCATTGCCATATCTGTAACTTCATAGCCGATGATGTCAGAGCCAGACGCACAGAAGTGCGTAGCCGTGCAGGCGACTTGTCTCCAAGGCTGTTGGGAGCGACGAGAAAATAGCCTTTACGCAGCTCACGTAGGGATGAATGAAGCAGGAATAACCTATTCTATCGCTTATTGCATAATAGTTGTGATTATGTTTTCCTCATCTGTGCGAGTTGGTTGATTAAAAAAACAAAGAGCTGAACAGTAAATTCACTTTTATTAAAATATTTTGAAACATTAAAAGTTGCAATCCACTATATGCTTTCCTTATATTTCCCTGTTAAAGATAATGTGGGTTATATATAGATAAAGAAATTAAGAGCAGTTTTCATCAGTTAAATTAAATATCTTGCACCAACAACAATGCATCATCTCTCTTTCTATATGTGCTGAAAGGTAAATAAAGCAGATAGCAAAACACATTCACTGCATATTACAACAATTATACAAAACATATAAAGCATATTAAACTTTTTTTTTGTTTTTTTGGAATGGTTCTCAATCTGAACTCCAACTCATTTACATAAAGTGACACGTGGACATCCATGCTGTGAAGATCCCAGCCTGAGATGTTCTTACACTTCTTGTTCTTGGAAAACAAAGACTTGCAAAAAATACAAACAAACTTCGGCATCCTCCTGAAGGAGTCATGCACATGTAGTCTCACAAAATGAAATATGCCGCAGTCCTTCCAGTTCACAAATCCTGCGTGAAATTAACATTTTCTTTTTCCTCTCGATTTCCGTTTTCTTGAGTCACCTACGGGGACAAAGACTGAAATGAATGGATAGAATCAAAACATAAATACAATACTTTAATACCTTCTTTTTAAGTTTTAATATTTACATTGGGGTTGATCTATTGACATGTATTTTGTTTGGCTTGCACGCATGACTAGATTGCCTTTAACAGTTTAGGTTTAAAATAATGTTTTATAAGTGGTTAAATCACTTTAATGCATTGAGATCACATACAGCATCTTTGGTCAAAATCAGATTAAAAGCACATTTTACAGGAAGCACACAAGACTGCGTTAGTAGGTTGAACATTATTTGCTGCAGATTTGGGGAATGGACAAAAAAAAACATGGAGCGAGCGAAAGACACAAGTGGCAGCTTTCATGAGATAACTTGGTCCACAATGACTTCACAATGACTTCACAAACTGCAAGGCTGTTTGAGAGCAGAAAACTGATGTTAGATTACTTAACCATTCATTAAAAGACGATTCATTGCTGTACATTAGTGTACAATTCGAGGTAGATTTAATAAGGTTGGATGGACATTAGAATCACTGCAAGCCTCATTAGTTGTTTGGTCAAGTGGTGTTAAGATATTGGCCTGATATTTTTTGTTAAAGAGACAGCGAGTGTTAAAAAGCTGGACAACAGAGACAAATGAAATCCAGATTCCAGTTAACAGTAACAAATGACGTGTTATTTGGGACAAAGCTTTGACAGCGATTGAGTTCATTAGGATGACGTTCCTGCTTAGTTTGCCATCCCATTGATTTGACCTACCTCACTGCAACACACAGCCTTTTTTATGTTTAGTGTGTCCTTTCCCACTGTTACCTTGTGTTTCAGAGAGTCAAAGAACGGAAAGCAGAGCATTCAAACACACGGGCCATAGTTTCAAATCTATTCAATACTATAAAATCTGCAAATCAACTTCGGCACACTGCATCCATACGTCTTCATAAAATGCATGCATACAAAATACTTAATATACACTACAATAGTCCACACATAAAATATAAAATGTTAAATGCAGTAAAAGCAAAAACTACTAAGGATTTCCCTTCAAGACACATTAAGCGACTGGCATTCCAAACAGGTTCTTTAATCAAGTTAATGGGTAGGTTACCTTGGTTACTCTTCTTTTTGTTTCGTTTAAAGAGACTCCTCTGTTTCTTTGGTTCAGGATTAAGGGTTGCTTCAGACACTGATGGAAGATCTTCCGATTCCAGTCCATCTGGGACGTCGTACCCCTCGATACCCTCACCGAGTGTCGTCACAGAAGTGTTTGCAATAACGCATTTCGGTCCTTCTCCACCCTTCTCTTGTTCTACAGTCTCGCTTAAATGGCTTAATTTATTACTAGTTTCACCTTTCCCATCTCCCCTTACAGTGCTTTCACTGCTTCGTGCTACATTGTCTGGATCAGGCCTTTCCTTTATCTCAACATTGACGCTAATGTCCGCTGGCTCCTCAGGCGTCTGCTTCTCAGATACCAGGCTGGAAGTGCCATCCAACGTAGCTTCTAACAGGTCAGAATCTGAGAGGGAAGCTGGGCTGAGGATGCTCGTCTCAGTTGAAGCCAATGAAAAGCCGTTTGTGGGGAGACATGCTTGATGTTCCGCTTCAACCCGAGGTGCAGGTTTCTGTGGCTGTTGCTCCTCCTGTAGCGAGGCCGGCCTTTCCAGGGGTGCCGGTGTCGTCATGACTGGTTCTCCCGGGAGTGCTTTGGGAGGTAGAGCCGGTCCGCCTTGCACCGCCCTCTGAGGTGCTGGCGGAGCCTCTTCGGATGGGCTGATGAAGCCGTTCACTTTGTCTGTGCTGGACTGGTGACCCTCTGTCTGATGTTGGGTGGAAGCGGAAATGGCGGCTACTTCGACGGCCTTTTCGTCTACAGGCTTCACACTTGACCCTGAGGGTGAAAGGTAGATGGTATCCATGGTGAAGGTATACACATTAAGACCATTATTGCTTTGAAATAAGCTGATATTTCGCAGAGAGCCAAGCTGCATGAAAACAAAATGCTCACCATGCAAACAAATGCTAATATAGCTTTGACCAAGCAACTATGCGATGGAGGCAGTCGAGCAAGTTGGCAGCGGCGTTTAAGCACAGATAAAATAGCCGAGATAAAGCAGCAATGCTGTGTTGTGTCTCGCATAAGTGGCTCAGGAGCGGAGCTAGGAACTGCGGATGGAGGCCACAGTCTCTTGTCCTTACCAGATGGGCAGGTATCCCTACGCTTTTCACTAGAAGGGAGGCTTTCCGAATCGCACCTTGGCCTGGTCTTTCTTAAGCTGAAACCTTTCCTGATATCCGCCAGGAGATGGTCGATGATGCAGCCTTCGTTCTGCGGCACAAAGCCTTTCTTGACTGGTAACAGAGAGGTAAAAGGAGGGCTTAAAATGCATGCTATTCAAATTACATCTTTTTTTTCTTTTTTTTTTTAAATGATGATTTGTGGACAAAAAGGAGAGCTGTACACAGCTTACTGATTTTTCCATTCTCTCCCTTCTGTCTCTTGGACTCCTCCTCTGCCAGCTGCCTCTTCCTCTTCTCAGCCTTGGCTGCCTGCTCTCGTCGGGTTTTGTTTTCCTGTTATCGTGAAAATATGGTTGTCAGTCAATAACTGGTACAAGATGTACAAAGCAATTTGTTTTTTAATCATTTAGGCAGAGACATATTTCCATTTCCCAGTTTTTCCACATAAATAATGATACCCATGTTTCAAAGAAAACACTCCCCCAAAACCCAAGAGGAAAACTTAACCCTGCAGTGTGTAAACACACAGTGTATGGATGCACACACATTCACAAACAGTACAGCATGTCCCTTCATTGCAAGATGTAGGCTTAAAAACTTCAGGCTATAAAACATACAGTGAATAAGAATACAAATGTACAATCACAGAGACACATAATAAGTATCCTCCCTGACCTTCAGTGCTTTGATAAAAAGTCCTCGGAAAGTCCTGATGTTCCCGAAGAGTTCCTCAAGAGACAGCTGATTGGGATCTTCACACAAGTAGACAGCCAGCTCACTCCTCTTCTTGTCCACTGCAGCGAACCTTTCATTTAAAGCCTGACACGCATCCAGACTCTCCTGCAGTCGAGATAATGGAGGGGGTTGAATCACATTAGAGTGGTAACATTTTGACTCCATCTGCAGGCAAAGCACCGACTATTATCTTACCTTAAGAGCTTCTGTATATTGCTCCTTCAGCTCCTCGACGGAGTTGGAGACCTTCTTTCTGGTCTCATTCAGTCGTTTCAGCAATGCGCTGGCTTCTGCCTGAGCAGAGTCCAGATTAACTCTGAGGATAAAGCGTAACCCCTGTTCTTATAAGTGTGTTAACAAAGTTCACAGAGAAAGAGTTAAAAAAAGAACATGCACTTAAGTAGATGTGAAAGGTTTCTATACCCTGCTGCTTTTTCACAGATCTCTATATCATCTGGCAGCGCCAGCAGCTCTGGATGGTTCGCCTCTGCTTCCTGTGCAAAAACAAGCCACAGTGGGTAATTAAACATGTTCATAAATTACAGGAAAAAAAAAAAAAAAGGTTAGGCAGCTGTGAGCTACTTTGTGTACCTCCAGGATGTGATGAAGCAGCGTGATGCGGCTTTTGTTAGCCTTGGTCTCTGTGAGCTTGAGCAAAGAGCTGATCTTGAACCCCTCGGCGTTCCCCGTGTGACTTCCCTGGAAGTAGACCGATGATTAAAAATGCAAGCTCTGTCTAAATGTCAGCTTAAAGTCAAATATACGCGAGATCGAAGAGGTTCTTACATAGTTGAGAAAATTCCCAACATCAAGGATGAGCCTGCAGAAACTGGGCATAAGCGTGCTCCTTCTGAGAGCTGAGAGATTTGTTACATGGTGTGAATTTCATTATAATATATTTTGAGAAAGAGTGACTACTGCATGCATGTGAATATAGCTGAAGTCCTAGGGTTTACTTACACTGGCAGGCCTCCTCCAACAGTATCACTTTGGGTTTGAGCATTTCCAACACTGATGAAGTCTCTTCACACAGCAACATGCAGTCGATCCTCAACTGATAACTGGTGAAACAAGCCAGAGTCAAATAAGGAGCCAAGTGTGAGAATATCAATCACGCAGCACACACATTAACAGTGAAAAAAACACAAAAAAAGTTACCATGGTACAGTGAGAAGGGACGTGTAGAGGCGGTCAACATTTGCCAACTTGTCTATTTCTCCTTGGAAGGACTTCAAATTTTCAATCTACGTGAACGCAAAAGACATTCTCAGACAGTCGCAGGTTTAAAGTGGGCTCTTAACTGGAAACGCATCCGAAAAAGTAAGGAAGGAGAATAGAGTACAAACCTCATGCTTCTCCGGCAGGAGCTTAATAAGCTGTTTTAGTACCTCAACATCAAACCTACTACGATCCCCCTTCTGAATCATGGCTACAAACTCCTCATTTTTGCTGGACAGAGAAAATATATTGAATTGAGTGGGGAAACAAATGGACCAAAACTATATTTAAGAAAAACATTGAAAATAATGCGTAACGTTACCATTTGAACTGCTTTAGGAATATGTTCAAATTCAAGTTTTTCTTTGAATCGATGAACGTAATCTGGAGAAACACACAGACGATAGAGAGGCGTATTGATTATTCAGCTTTGATAATCAGGCATGTTTGTTAGGAGTGCTACAGCCCTGAGGAGCAGCATCAAGTGTTGACCAAGCACACCTCTTTAGGCTCCTTCTTGACAGGAGCAGCTGCCCCCTTGTCTTTGTGCTCGGTCACCGGGAGACAGAACAGCTGCTCGATACTGCTGTAGTCCGGCTCCCGAGGAGGCGGCTCTTTCTGAACCGAGGCCCACATGGAGTGACCATCTGTGTGTGTGCAGGAAGAGAGGAACCTGTCATGAGCTCATGTGGCTCCATTTTGCATCAGCATCCTACAACGGCTGAAATTCATTTGACAGCGATGTTTCAGCTCAGGAGAAATCCTTTGTAACACCCAAATTTGGGTTCAAATTCTGTTCATATCAATGTTCCATCTCCATCAACTATCTTCCACACAGATGCCTTCTGTTAATGTCTTTAGTCACATTTCCCATTAAGCTGTTCCATTTAAATCTAGCAAAAAAAGTAATTTAGCATATTCTTGACACTCTTGAAATTAGACTAAGCCAGGGTTTGCTGCCTTCATAACACACATGACAGATTGTAGTTGAAATTATTTCAGCTTTCACAGGAAGGTTTTATCCACTCACCAGTTACGGTGCGCAGTTTCTGCCAGTTGAGCTTTTTCATCCTCAGGGTGGGGCATCGGTTTGCCTTTGCAGGTGTAGCGCACCCCAGGGTCTGGTTACTCTGAGCCACAATCATGCCTGGGGGAGGAGGTGGTGGTCCACACATCCCTGCTAGGGGTGGCAGAGGTGGTGGGGGAGGCATGCCTGGGCCGCCAGGCAAGGGAGGGGGTGGTGGGGGTCCACTAAACCCTCCAGGTGGTGGTGGTGGTGGTGGAGGTGGTGGGGGCCCACCAAACCCTCCAGGTAGTGGTGGTGGTGGTGGAGGTGGTGGGGGCCCACCAAACCCTCCAGGTAGTGGTGGTGGTGGTGGTGCTGGGGGCGGAGGTGGACACTGGATAGAAGGTCGGAGCAAGGGCCCCGTCATGCCAGGGGGAGGAGGAGGCGGTGGAGGGGGAGGAGGAGTAGAGGCACACAGTGGCTTCGGAGAAGGAGGTATGCTTTTGTCCGACTTTTCTTTATCCTGGTGACGCGGTTCAGTCTGCACGGCCTTATCCACCCTCACAAGCTGCCCGTCCACTTCATTGTGATCGCCACAGCTCTTGCTTTTGGAGAACGTCAGCCGCTGCATGATCTTCTCCGAGGACTCCATCTGAGCTGGAGCACAAATCCAAAGACGCACACAGATGAACCCACTTTTCAAAACTATTTCTCTCACCAAAATAAAAGCTTTCAGCCGTCCTGTCAATGATAGTTTTTCCCGGATAATCACTCCCATTCATACATGAATCATAGGAGGTGGCCATTAGCGATCCATTAGCCTCCCCGGAGATCTACTTAAATTGAATGTATTGCTGCTTCAGTGCTGACTCACAGTCCTGTGCCAGAAGTATGGCTCTGTTGGTGATGGCCTCCAGAGCCAGCCAGATATCACAGCGGCCTGGCCCCAGCAGCAGCAACGTCTGCAGGATGGACAGCAGCTGGAGAGAGGCTGGAGAGCTGCTCACCTGCACATGCAAAGATTAAGAGGGCGTGTCATGTTTACATACCCAAGACTAATGATGGGTACCAGTGCCACAAAGAGTGCAACGGTTTTAAATCAGAGACATAAGAGCTGTTTTTACTGTAACAAAATGCTGATTCATTCTATCTCTGAATTTAAGGACTATCTAAGTTCTCAGTGGAAGATGATGCAGCTCTCATACCTTGTTAAAGAGTGTCGTGAAAACCTCAAGGTGATCACTCATGTCAATGCCCCCATAGACCCGCAGCAGCTCCTCCTCATCTTCAGCCATTGCCTCTTCAAAAGATTCACATTGAATCATCAAGTCGGCATCCTCCTGCTCCCTGCACATCACACACATACAGATCAGCGGTGGGGACACTTGATCGCATTTAAAGGATGTTAAAAATGACAATTACTGCCAGTAATGAAGACAAAATGCAATATTTTCCCAAAACCACCATTTGGCTCTGAAACTCTAACTTCATTTGTTGCAGAAAGTCTGCTTTAGAGACTAAAAATAAATCTAATATCAACAACAAAAAGGAGGCTCACCTTAACTTTGGCAGGATATCAAGTAATTGGAGCCCTGCGAGACAATAATAAAACACAGCTCTGAGTTAGTTTTTGGGGAATTGGCGGGAAGTCACAGGTGAGCAATCACACAAAGGGAGTGGCCAGACAAATGGCTGATTGCTCCAAGGCTGCGTTTCATTAGTGGTTCAACATGCCAACGTTCACTTCCCCTCAGCACTCGCCCTCGGGGGAATCCCCGCCGCCATCATAAGGGTCGTTCCATTTGTCTGAAAAACTGGTGAGATCGCCCCTCTGAGGGCTGAGGGATGGAGTGAACAACGATGGTCACTCGAGAGGTGGATATCACCCACAATGCATTGCAGTGAGTGGCAAGAGAGAATACACCACTGTGGCGAGGTTGCAGTAATGTATGTAAAACAATATGTGTGCATTCAATAATCATAAAAAAAGCCAAATCATTGCAATGCCAGGATCTATCTTCTAGTGTAAATAACAAATATTTGTCACAAAGTTAAACTTCTCTAGCTCTAGGAGACTGAGCTCTGAGAAACAACACTCTTTTTTACAGGGAAACTGGCCTTGGAGTGACTTTTCATTTACACAATATAATACAATATAAAATAATGAACACAATCTGACATGCTTTTCAGTTTCAGTTTTTCTATATTTAATATCTTATTATAAGTCTGTATTCTTACATGTGTAGGCTGCTCACTCCCCTATAATTTACTTCTAGATTTTTAAGAAAACCTCATTGATGGTTTAATATTTTACAAAAAAATGACTGGTTGCAGTAAATATTTACTTAGATATAACGTTATCTGTATATGCATGGAAGAATCTGTATATGCATGGAAAAATTGCTATTTTCCAATGTATCATACACCCGTAGTGATGATAATAATGATACAGATCACAAACAGAAGTTTCCGAATCAAAGACGGTTGGAGCTATTTATTTATTTTTGCTTTGTACACTTGAGATTTACTTAGTTCTCAGGCATTTTGTCCAAGTGAGAATGAGGCCATTAGACCTATTCTTAGACAGACCTGGTGACAGACATATTTGTAATAGAGCTCCTGCTGATGGCCCGCTTTCCCATCTGCAGTTTACCACAGCGTGACCTTACTCCTGATGGCAGCCTCGACTCCCACTTAATTGTTAAATAGCAGCAGAATGGGGTAACCTACCGATAAACTGCTTTCTCATCTTATCTCTCTGCCTGAGGTCGTCCGTCTCAAAGATGAGGGCGTTGATGACACTGAGGAGCGTCACCATATAAGGGATGTTATCTGTGGCCTGCAGCTCGTTCATGATCACACTGAAGCGGTACTGCTGCTTCTTCACCCCCTGAAGAGGAAATCAAAAGTCAGCCTCTGTCATCAACTCTATTGAAGAACCATGAGATTCCATTACGCTTGTGCATACAATCCACCACTAGAGGGCATTGTTGAAGTGATATTCAGAGTGATGATGCAGCATCATGTGAGGTAAATCCCACAACAATAACAACAAGTAAAGAGTTAAAAGCACGACTTCTAAATGTTCATCTTCTTGCCTTGTAGTGGTCCAGGGCATCCAGCGACAGGCGGTGACCGTCTGCAGAAAACACGCTGAGGGCAGCAAGTAGCTCAAACACCTGCATCTTCACCATGGTGTTGGAAGTGTCCAAAGCTGTGGAGCATCATGATCACACACACGGTTTATCTCAAAGCAAAAACCCTATCTCTACTCTGCCCGACTTGTGTGTAGAGCCAAGTCGGATGCTTTGTTTAACTGCCTTTTAGGCAACTCATCTTGAACTTTGCCCTCAGAAAATGTCACGTCACACTGTTGATAAGCATGTTTGTGTGTGTGTGTGTGTGTGTGTGTGTGTGTCTATCTGAAATTGGGGGAATCCAATAATCACAACTACATTTTTAGGGATGCACCGAAGTAACCCTTTCATGATTCATCACTGCACATAAAGCTGAGTTCATGACTGGAAAGTTCAGCCCAGCGCAGTGAGTCACGGAGGGTTATGACCTATTTAATTATAAATGTTACATGATATATGGAAAACACAATTCAGTTGCTTGAACCTGGCTTTCTTTTGAATGAACAGGTTGTTCTAAACACCTTGTCCAAAATATTCAGTATACTATATATTCTGAAGCATCTGTGCCTTTTTATATGTATGAGGATGCTCTGAGACATAATCACATGAATAGCACATGGAGAAATGAGTGGAGTGGACTTGATGATTTGTCACAAAATGAAGGGTCAACCTTGGGAGAGCTTCCGGATGTATCCGTCGTTGTCTATGATGAAGTGGATCCCTGCAGAGGAGTTCATGACCGCCCGGACGCAGCTGACACAGGTGAGCTGCAGAAGGGCATCGGCAATGCGGGAGCATCCCCGCCCCGAGAGCCTGTCCAGGGCCTCCAGCAGCAGATCCAACCCGCTCAGCTCCAGGAACTGGACCATCCATGTCTGATCGCTGCCCTCCAGGCGACGCTTCAGCCCAGAGTAGTTGACCACAGTGGGAACTTGCAGCAGTCTGATGCACAGCTCTGGGTCAGCACTCTCCAGGTTGGCCTCCTGCTGGGAATCTGAGTCCTGCGAGGAGCCCAGACGACCCCTGACTGCCGCCCACTTCTTTTTCCCATCTGACTTCCCCGACATAATGCCTGTGGAGGACAGAAGAGAAACATGTTCCATTTTTTGTGCAAATGACAAGAGACAATCTTCAACTATAGTATCGCAGAAAAAAATTCAGCTTGTCTTGGAATGCAGAAGGCGTCTGTTGGCGCTGATATCCAAAATATTTTGTCTGGAGTACAGTATTGTCATCGCTATCCGGATGAGAGGAAGCAGGTCAAACACAAGGCCATATCAGAAAGGAAAGGAAAACAGGAAATGATAGCACTGCACTTTTGTGGAGAAATAGAAGATATGTCAGCAGTCCAGTCACCACCAGCTCTGCCAAACATTCCTATTTAATCCTAGTTGAAAGGGAAGAGACTAGTTGTCAGCTTGTTAAAACCCTCTACAAAGCCAGGATCAACATTGTCTGGACAGTGCGTACAGCAGTTTACCATACCAATTATAGCTAGCTAGCTAGCTAGCTATAATCGCTAGCTACATAAAAGAACACACAACATGACAGACCAACATATATCACATAATAATAATAATAACAAAATCTAAAAACACATATTACATTAAAAGAAGTGAAATGAATGTACTTTTAAGCTCATTACTGGGATATAAACATCAGAAAACATGCACAAGGCACACTTGTGAAAAGCTAATACATAGCAATGCCACATATCACACCAATATGTCTGACATTGGCATGAATGCACACATTGATCACTACAAGTGCCCTTTTCTGGCATAACCTCAGAGCACTGTCCTCTCTTTTACCGACTTGTTTCACCCCCAAGATTCTGAAACGATCCACTGCATCGCATGTTACAAGTACAAACACATTCCCACACTCTAAAAAAAACAACAGTAGTAAGGGCTCAGTCCTAAAAAGGGGAAAGCTTTATCCATAAGTCTAAAAATACTTTCTCTCTGTGCTAGTAATGATATTGGCGGTGCAGATTGAGAAAACAAGCGTGAGTGGCTCTCTGTCTCCTGTTGATTTCACACTTGGCAGACATAAGATATACAGATGAGGCATTGAGTGATGAGCATGGCCAAACACAATGTTCTATAAAAGGGTCAATCACAGAGCTAGTTTGGAAGGAATTACATCTTTTACAAGTCCTTAGTTGACCATCTAGACAATGCAATACCCTTCTCTGGAATCTTTTTTTTTTGCCACTTCATTTTGGTTGTTTTGTGTTTTAGCAGCTCAGTAAACTAAACAGTAAAATCCAGTTTGGGATTCCTCTCTTTTCAAAAGTAAATTCCCAAAGTAATGACTTGTGAACAATCCGACAAATTGGATTTCTATTCACTCCACAGAGTTAAGGTACAATGAGCTTTTCTCACACATTCTTGCAATTCATTTGTCAGCAGCCTTTTAGTCCTGCTGCCAGTGTGAGAGTGTTACCGTGGCAGCAAGCAGGCAGACAATGGCGTTTTACATCAGGCCTTCTCAATACTCCTCAAAGAGCTGCGTTCAGTAGCCACAAAATGGACGGACGGCTCCCTGCCCCCATGTCACCCTAATAGAAGTCACACCGAGCAAAACCAGTTAAACACTTTCGGATTCTCGAGTACATTGGGCGTTCATGTTCAAGTTGGAGTAAGGAACAAAAGTTGCAAGTTGGCAATGCAATGTGATGAACACTTCTGTGAAGCTTCTGAGAATGTTGTCGTGCTGCAAAGTGATGATTCCAAATGAGACACTTCAGTGGAAATGGTGTGTGTAACAGGAATCCCCACTGTGGCTCAGGAACATTTCATAAGGAAGGAAAGGACTTTCCCGAGACAGGAAACCTGGCACGAGATAAACATGCGGGTGTGACAACTCATGTTCCTCTTTTGAAATTTCAGTTCAATTCGTGAAGTAGAGGGATATTTCCCTCAAACATCTGGGTTGCCAAGCAGTGTCATGGATCAACTGTGACGGAGAGCCGTTTTGCACATTCTTTCTTCGGCTCACTCCTCAAATATAAGCAACTTTCATTTGCTGACCTTGTCTGCCAGGTCTCCCACACACACACCACTAATAGCAGGCTGATTCACTGCACACAGGACAAACCTACTCATCTGTCCTCTGGTTAAACCGCCCACACAGCAACCCACTGCTACTATACAGCATCGACACTTCTGAAAACGCAGAAAAATCTCCACTGATTTGTTTCCTATGAGACAAATATACAAAGTTTGCTTGCATGATTTTTTTCGTCTCCTACAAATGGCCTGTGCTTATGATAATGAATGAGTAAAACTAACAGATTTAGGGCATATATATATATATATATTTCACAGACCAGTTTACACATTGTACTAATTTTGTTTCCTTCCACTGAAATGCCAGAGATGGATGGGGACACATATGAAGACATTCTACCTTTTGAGGACTGAAATCGTGATAGTGGATTGAATGCTTCTATAATATGTGTCGAGACATGTGTTGCTTGGAGATTGCAGAATTTAGATAATTATTCAAGCTTCTCCCACGCTATTAAGTCTTTAACAGTATTCGCAGAGTGATTATTCCAACAAAGAACATCTGGTAGTCATTGATCTGGCATCCTTCCCTCCATTCTTCCACTCTGTTCAGGGAGTGACCGAAATGCCTGCAAAGTCTACGAGCTGAAGTTGAAATGTATCTTTTAGTTGTAGTTCCCTGAATCCCAGACTGTGGATTCCTTCAGCAGTTGTCAGATCGACTTAAACATCTGCACATTGACCAAAACATTGAACGTGGCACAGCATATGTGCAAACAGCCAGCCTTTAAACTGCAATCCTTCAAGTGGATTTTGGCAACATAGTTTTTTTTCCACTCACCGCCGTCTCCCTCTTTATTTTGCCCGAAGAAATGAGGTTTAAATGGAACTAAAGATTACCAAATCCAGGATATGACCGAAAAGACTGCGACACCAGAATGGCCAGTTTGCCAAGCTGCGTTATGCGTCCATTATAATAATAATAATAATAATACAAAACGGACCTGAATAGCGACATTAACGATGCCACATCGTTACTTTGAGCTGCGCTTCCACATACAGGGGGCATAACGGGACCCGTCTCCGTACAGTACAGAGAACCAATCGATGGCGCTTATGATTACTTTCCCCAACCGCACATGTCACGTCTTAATCCTCTGCTGCATCGTTATAGATCACCTATAAACTGACTATGACACCTTACCTGGTTTTATTCCATTAACATGAAGACACTTGAAGAACCGCGTCCTCTGCTGTGTCTCAGATGGTGGAGCGCTGTGCAGTCATCCGGACAACCTTTTATTCTGCCAAAAAAATACAAAATAAAATAAACGTGGACTGGAAATGTCGGCACTGTGTGGCAAGTCAAAGCCTGTGTGGTGCACGGATGGCACCGTTTTCAAATTGTTACGGCCCCTGGGCTTTCATTCACTTGTGACAGACTGACAGTGTCAAAGCAGCGACATTACTCGGCTATGACATCCGGTCAAACTTTAAGAATAAAACATATGAGTGTAATTCAAGAAAACTGCGCAGCTCAACACAGCAAACTTCAACGTTTGTAGATACAACTAAATTTCAGCTAGAGCAATACCCTGATGTAATTTTCCAATGGTTTCAAGAAAACGGGATTTGGCTAGCTACTAGTTAGTATAAGCTAGCGAGGCCAACTGTCAAGTTACATTAGTGCTCTTTAAATCAAGCTACAAAACAAAGTAGCAGCACGTAAAATAACAACTGACAATATACCAGCAAATACATCATAAAATGCAATCCATAAAAATGTATCTTTAGTTTACCACAGACACCAAGATTTGCCCAACAGAAGCTAAATTAATTGACATAGGATGTTGCAACATGTAGCAACTTAATATGGGTAAGTTAATCACAGAAAAAATAAAAGTACACATTAAAAGTTAGGCTATTAGAAAAAGAGAAACATTACCTACAGAAAATTCTTGAACCGAAGTATTTATTTAATTTTTTTTATTTTATTTTATTTATTTATTTGTTCCGAACAAGTAAAGATATAAAAATAAGAAAGGAAAAAAAAACAACAAAATAGAAAGTCAAACAATTAGACATTCCAGGTAATATTTGCAGAGCAATTAAAATATTAAAGCAAAATTTGGATGTCCAACAATTTTTTTATTTTTTTTTCCTTTACAGCTCGGAAAGGAGTGAGAAGAAGAATAACTTATTTACTCTCACCCCTTCTCCATAACCCTTCTTCCATATTTAGAAAGTAAACTACATAAAGTATTCCTGTCCAAATGAGTTTGGCTCAAAGTTTGGTTGCCACTTAAACTGCAACTGTGTGACCAAGGGGTTGCTACAAGCAACAGAGTGCTGAATTGAAAATAACTGCTGGATTAAATTGCGTTAATATAGCTCTAAGTAGATTAATCGAAACATTTTTCATTAGATATTCACACTTGAAGCGATTTTGATGATCAGCTTTTATTTTAAAGGCGGCCTTTCTGTATTTCCGGTCTTGACGTGCCTGCCGTTTTGTGACTTGAAGCCGTTTATGATGCGGAATGCAGCCAGTGGTTGTGGGCCCTCCCCTCACACTCCCCATCCCATCAGCTGGATCTGACCTCAAGGACAGTCCCTACTGCCTGGAAATCACTTGGGTTCCCTGATTTCCAAGTCAGTCAGTGGTTCTTGACAGCACAGGATGCCAGTCTCATAACTGAGTAGCCTAATTATTATCTGGAGTTAATGCAGTTTTATCTGATAACTGCAGACACAATATCCAACCTTCAGGGAGTATGGGTCGGACTGCCTTGAAGATCCCTGTTGAATAGTAGTAGAACATGTTCCAACATTTTTTTTTTTTTTTTTTTGCAGCCTTGCCTTAAACTTTTAGTTATCAACAATCTATTCCCCGTCTCTCCCAGTGGAATTGCACACCTTTACTGTTAACGTAATCCCAAATTGTCCTTTGAATAATTTAGAGTTCAGGATTCAGTTATAATGTGGAGACACCCAGATATAGGCATCATCTATCCTCTATGATTTGCTTAAAAAGTAAACCTTGGCCATTGGTCACCTTAAAGGATACCAACAGAGCACACCAAATATATCAATTTTTATTCGTCTTAGTCAAAATGTGCCTCTTATAAAAAAAGTTTTTCTGTGTGAAACACTAATAGAGCAACTTCATTAAATGTATCACTGCTTTGTATGCGTTTCTCTGTTAATATAAGCACGTTGGAATGAAGAAACAGTGTGATTCTTGTGGCTTTTACATTTTTTGCTTTTTTGAATCTCACAAATTACTGTTTGGTAAATGAATATCGTTCTGAAAAATATAAAGGTATAGACTATACAAGAGACTGTTCCCATTCCATATCTTAATCAGACAACCCTTTCTGTCAGAATGACAATAGGGACTTTTGTAGTAATATAGTACTACGATTTGAGGTTATTTAGCTCGCTAGAACTGCACTGCCTACGAGAAACTGAGCTTTACGGTAATTGTGTTGTTGTGCCACTTTAGGTCCCCTGAGCCAAATTGTCTAACCATTAGATGTTTAGTATATCCAGAGGCAAACAGAGCTTCTATCAGGGAGACGACTGAGAAATCAGCAGCAACGGGTGCTCAAGTTACAACACCAAAGAATATGCAGGATAGCTGCATTTTCAGCCTTTCACAGGCGGAATAATGGCTACACACTAGGCTGCATTGTTTAAATCTGGCATCAAAGGCTCCTGAGCAAATATTGTGTATTAAAATCCACAACTCTCTTGCTGAGCTTGTTGAACAGGGTCATGAAACCTAGTATGAATAAAGCTCTCAATGCTTAGTATGCAAAGTCTACTCAATTTCAACTTATTGTTCTGCATGTATTGGCCTACACAACAAGCAATTTTGATTATCAGCCATAAGCACAACCTTTACGTGTACCTTATTCCTGCTGCCAAACCTTTTACCATCTGGACTCACTAAGGATGGGCCAGTGATTATAGGATTAGTTAGCAGGATTTAGTTCTACTGTGTTTGTCCAAGGTTTACTTTCCTGGAAGGAGGTCAACACAAATGCACAATAAGATCAGCATCCCAAGAGAAGGCAATCTTTCTGAACACCCTGTAACTATTTGCAAATAATATGAAACATTTTCTTAAATTTAGCCTTTATGTTTTATTTAAAAAAGAGGGCTGTTCTAAGACGTGTCAGGGCAGGTTTCTGATTCTGCATCACTGTTAAATTAATATTGATTGGATACAAATACTTATAGTTTTGTTCCATGGACCCATGCGACATGTCAGATGTTGATATGCTGTTTCTTTAATATTTTCTTTCTTCAAATCAATCAATAGTAATATTCCAATTCTACTTAGTATTACTCATCTTACTGGTGATCGGACTCCTTAAGAGTCCACAGATCCCAGTTTGGACACCACACTCGCCTACAACTGGTGTCCCAGAATAGACAGAATCACATTTTAAAATATAGCTGCGACTAAAAACACAAATGATTTAGTCCTGGGTGGAAATCTCTAAACAGTAGAGTTTTCTGTTTACATGTTACAGTTGATACAAGGTGTTGTCAGGTTTAGTAAAAGCAGACTACACCAAATGTAAATATTCAAATGTAAATAAAGCTGCCCAAAATTAAAAAAAAAAGAAAAGATGTTAACTGTTGTAATATTTCCCGTAGAACCTAGCTGATCCATCGCCAGGCTATTAACTAATATTGGCTTATCACAGAACAAATGATGTTGGAATATTTGCCATAATTAAATGTACTACATAAAATACTGGATAGAGCTTGACAATTAGTATTTTTGGAGACAGTGTCATATTACATAATTTGTCCACCAGAGACCGCTCTGTACACATTACAACAAGGTAAGAGAACAAAAACTACATTCCCCAGGTTGCAATGCACATCCTAGTTGAAAGGTCGACTACGTCATACGCATGCTGCCCGGAACGGGAACGACAACAAACCGCTGAATTAGCCAAACGTTAACATTGCGTTTATATTTCTCATTTTCTGTGTTGGTATCTTTGCTCGCTTTTTGCAGAAATGTCCGGAAAGACCAAGGATATCCTAAAGATGGACCTATACGGTCTACTCGATATTGACTGCACTGCTACAGCGAAAGAGGTGTGTAAATAAGCTAGCCGTTAAGCTAGTTAGCGACATAGAACCTCGTTATTTTACAGTTATTTTACTGCATTACAGACTGGAGGATACTGTTTTGATAGGCAGTTTACCGGAGTGTTGGCTAAGTTAATGTTAAATGTCAAAGCAATTGTGTTTGCACAAGGAGAGACTGACATTTTGCCTACAAGTAGGATGCTACATTAGCTTGTTATCATGGAACTTGTAGGTGTGGGGTTGTATCGTGTAAGCGTGTATAATAAGGTAACACAAAAAGTATTTTTTCTGTAGAGAGAAACGCAAGGTAAAGTATTTCTTGGTCCAGTGACCGAGACTCGGTAGCAAAAGACGGCGGAAGTGTGATAGACCGAAAAGGCCACACGATGGAGCCGTTGTGTCAGTCCAGTCTATTTAAAACAAGAATGATTTATTAATCGGAGTGGATATAAATTATAGGGGGTGCAACTCATTTAAATGATCAATTAACCTGCCTGTTATTTTTCTGAAAAACTGAAATTTCAAATTACGTGAAAAATATTTTGTATGACCAATAATCCAAAACCCGAATATACAACATTTTTCATTATCATAATGGTTGCCAATCATTTCCCCATTGATTATCTATTCCATTAATAGACTTATTGTGTTCACTAATCATTCTAATTAGTATGGAGGTGAAATTAATTTACGGTTTGTAGTCTCTAGTCTGTTTCGAAAACCAAACCGAAGTTTCTGATCATATATAAGCTCAAAGTGATGATATGATTATGTCTGAAGCCTGGAAAATACTGTAATACTATGGATAGTCTATTTACACAAGGTTACATATATGTTAGCTCACCTCCGCACACTACAAACATAATTTAGACTGAATGACATTCAGTCTGCCTGCATGGATTTTGAATCAACTCCTCTACATTTCATTTCCCATTCCAAAGTGGTTTACCATAATGTCCTGAATCCTGCCTTTTCCCCATGATCACCTTTTCCCCATGACCACCTCTCCTAGTTTCCGGCATTGAATCCACAAGCCAGAAGGGAAATTAAAATTGCGGGCAACATCAAGGAAGAATTTAATTTCTTAATTGGATTTCAAAGTCCTGTCCTCCCCTGAGGATTGTCCTGGAGGAAGTCGGCGGTTGTGGCTTGGGTGAAATAGAGACTCCAAAATGCAGAAAGTTGGTTCTGTGAGGTCTGCTGATGTCCGAGAGCGATAGCGAGGGTTTGTGTGGGTGTAGTGCAAAGGGGGCTCACGAATCAATCAAGTCTGAAGACAGATTTCATCAGATGGGCGACTGATCCCAGTTGTTTTAGCCGCTGCTCCGCCACCGCTATCCGGCATGTTGTTTAGGGGAAGGAGTGCATCCCAGAGCCTGTTTATGTAGGCTTAGCCACAGCTTGTAAAACATTGTCTTGACATAGGGGATCTGTGTTTTGCATCTCCTCCTGGTTCTATTTAGCATCCTTTTCTGTTATCACTGCTATGACCTTCTTAACAGCTTGGCTGGCTGATAAATGCTGCAGGAATTGGAATGTCAGAGTCTATGATTTTAATGGATGACTGGGCTTTATCCCTGTAGTGTGTAGGGAGGCTCTTGCTGAAGGCTATCCACCATTTAAAGAGTCATGCTCATGCATAGCAGCAGGGCTTAGGTAATAATTGCCTGTGTGTACCTACCACAGATTGCTTGGTGAGACAGTGTCAACAGAAAAAAACTCAACATATCTTGTAGTTTATTCAGCTACTCAAATTGTAGTGAACCTGATGTGTTGCAGTGTAAAGTAACTACATACTTACCTATACCTACAGGGCATACGGGCACATCACCAGTGATGCAGCCTGGGGTCATTGGGTGTTTCAGGCCTTTCAACATCAGACACCAGCACCCAGGCAGTTTATGTTCAATGCATTCATTTGTGCTCCATAGTTCTTCAGATACAGACAATCCTTTTGACATATGATGTAAACAAAAACCTGAATGACACATTTTGATCCTTGATCCTTGATTTTGTTGGTCAACAGAATTGTGTAAAATTAAGATGAAAAGTTCACTTTTAATGGTATCAAGATTCTTGATTCCATTAAAAACTAATATGAGTGTCATGCTCAATTAATGCAGAGTTTGACTGGAGGTTTGGTCAGGTTCACAAGCACATGGGAAGTTTACCACTGTGTCTCCTCATTACATACAATTTTATTTCTTACTTTTTGCTCAACATCCTCTGTGTGGTCATATCCTTCTTGCTCCTCTTCTTCCTTTCACCTGTTGTACCTTTTATTATTTTCCCTCCAGCTGATAATGTCCTGTAAATCGCAGAGCATTGTAATTAAGGAGGATGGGCCCATGGCAGATCAGGCAGCTAATCAGCCACACAGAGTAGGGGGCTGCACTAGGACCAGTTTGTCAACTATAATTGGCACCAAAGACTGGTGTAATGGGGACAAGATGTGGGTATGCAGTTAAGACTTAAGCAGGCAAGGATCAGGGAGGCACAGAGAGTCTGTTTTTTTTTTAAGAACACAAATCATTAGGCTACTGTGGGCCTGCTGCTGCATGATGAGTCGTTCCTTGATTTCCTGGTTCCTCTTTCTGCAAACTAAAGCGTGCAAAATAGTTTAAATTTCCATTTTGACAAGGAATATTTGCACCTGACAATCTTTAATAATGAGAATAGACATAGAAGATGCTAACATTTTTCTCATATCTAAGCACAACAAACAGAAGTTGGTTTCAGTCCAGGAGTTCTATTGTTTTCTCTTCACATGGTCTTACTAAATGATCCAGGAGCCAACCCTAAAAGGTCAGGCAGAACGGCACAAAGATAATTGCATCAGTAATCGACTAGTCCTGTAGGAAGATGCCACTCAATCTGAGAGCTCTTATCCACACATGTGCTAACCTCTTCAAAAGTTGGCCTGCTTTGACTTCTAGTTTGTAGGACCAAAGGGCTTCAGGGTCTTCCAGCATCAATTAAGGCTTGCGTGTTACGGCATTGATGGGAGTAATCATGTATTATTTAACAAAGCAGCACTGGAGGCTCAGCAGAGACAAGATAACGTGAAGGATGCTAAAGGGATTGAAACTGGAAAAAAGGAGGATGAGTTGTGCAGAAAAAGATGTAGGATAATCAACTTAAATGTAGAGAATTATGTGTTCACTAGATCTTTGACTGAGGTCAGTGAAACGAAGGTGATGACGTGCAACATTGCAGAATCAATGATGACAGGTTGTACTTGTCAAACAGCTCAGCTGGCCAGCCTTTTTGTCCTGACAGTGTCAAACATGCGCTATGTTTACAGCAGATGTGGGGATGTGTTTATCTTGACAGCCGTCTGCAGGTGATGATGAACATGAGAAGTAGAGTAAGAGTGAACTGAGGACAAGGCATGAGCTCTTAAAGGACCATAGCAGGCATTTTGAATATATCAGCCCCCTCTATTTCAAAGCACACACACACACACACACACACACACACACACACACACTAACTTCACAGCTGCAAACTGCAATTGCTTTATTGTTTTATAAATATGAATGTATTTTTGTACCATTCTGGGGATTGGTTTAGCCCTGTCAACGCTTGCTTCCTTGTGTCCAGTAAATGTGAAGGTGAAGGTTTTGTGCAGACTTTTTGTAATTTTCATAATTGTCAGAACTCCATTACCACACTGACACCCCCCCCACCCCCATTCAGCAAAGAATAATAGTGAGCACAGAGAAAAGAAAAGGGAGAAAAAGTCGACAGCCCTATGTGTCAGTTTTAATCTGTAGAAAGGTTTTATGTGCCAAGCAGCAAGACTAAATAACTTTTAATTATGTCTAGTCTTTGAAGGACCTCTCAGTGAACCAAGTCCTCATTTACTGGAACTATTACGAAATGAAAAAAATCAGAAGACCTGTGACATTTAGGAGCTACTATATGAGCCACGATAATCTCCAAGAGGGTTCACTGGAGTCTTGCTGCTTTCATGAAATCGTGGGAGTCTTACCTCTTGTACCATGAACAACGGACATCCAGCCCAATGTGACTAAGTTGACTGTCATGGAAACTCATTGGAGATGCTAAATATGGCTTGGACACTGATGGATTACACCCGTCTGCTCAGTTCCCTCAGAGTTGAGTTTTGTTTTCCCCAAAGTAAAGTCTCAGCGCTGTATGTTTTGGCGTACATTCTAGAGATAAAATTGTGCAAAACAACATTGGGGGAAACACTACATATGCCAGAGGACCAGTCGTCCAATGCAAACGTTTCCCAGACACGAAGAAGGGAGCTCCCAAATGCTGTGGCCCGTAGCATACTAGCAGGAGATTGATTTGCACGAAGGGGGGGGTGTGTATGTGAAAACATGCAGAACGTTGGCACGACTGGTTAAAACTGGTGAGAAAGCGTGTGCTTGTGTCTGAGATAGAATATACAGGGGATCTGTGTGCCAGGTCTTTTGCATGCAATGCACATACATGAGCGTGCGTTTTTGAGGTTGTGTGCCGAAAGCTTCAGCGCCGCACTCTACAGCCCCCTCTGGTCTCCACGGAAAGTTTTCCTGCTTTCCTTCTTTCTCCAGAGGAGCAGAGATCTAATGAAAACCACCTTGTCATTAACTGGTCCCTAGAAGAACCAATGAATGGTTAACATTCCAAGCAGTGACCCAGAGTTTTAAAAAATCAGCTATAACTAAAACCTCATATGACATTACAATACTCCGAAGTATTGTGTAGTTTTTCCACTTTGGTTTTCTGAACCCCCCCGGAAGTCTTGGCTAACTGCCTAAAATAGTAACGCCGGCCTTCTCAGATTTGTTATAGACAATGGCACTCTGTTTGTGTATGTTATTGTAACGTTTCTTAAGTGTGAGTGAAAATGGACTAATACTAGGCTGCAACTAAGGCTACATTTATCTTGCACTCTGGCAATGGGGCTGAGAATACTTTGTAATTCTTGTGCGGGTAATTCACTGTGGAGTATGTGCCGATAAGGTGGTTAGATTCCATTAACAACATGTCGAAAGAACGCAAAGCAGAGGATCAGCTCAGGTGTTTGGTTTGATCCCAACAATACAATCCCTAATTTTGAATGTAAATCTTGACTGCATTTCACCCCTAGTGCTTTTATGTCATACTGTGACCATTTAATGCATTATTTCAAGGGGGCCATCATTTTTTGATCTTGTTTTTCTGGTCCAAGGACGATGTGATAAAGATAACTGGTACTGAGAGTAGAGCCCGACCGATAAAGGATTTTGAAGGCCGATACCGATACAAATGTTTGTTGATTTAAAAATCCGATATTCCAATATATCGGCCGATATTTAATTATTATTTTTTTTTTCAGAAACGCGTAACAAAACATCAAGATATTTCCCCAACATTAGTTATTTGTAGTTATTTATGAGTCTTCACTAAAATAATATGATAATGCAGTTTAAAAATAAACTTGTTTATTTTATTGTCACAACGGAACATCAAAATATATTAAAGTTCTGATTAATAAAATGTATAAAAATACAAACTTAAGATATAAAACTTAAAGTCCTTTGAACGAAAACACAATAACAACAACAACCAAACACAAAGTTACCAGTATTAAAAGACTTGGTAAGCTTCATAAATATAACTTTGAACAAGACTGGAGACAAATTCTGTTAAGTTCTATAAGGGTGTTTCGTCCGTTTTTATTTTATTTTTAAAATATTAATTTATCGGCCATTATAAATGGCGATACCGATAGTTTGGAAAATGCCTAATATCGACCGATAATATTGGCCCGCCGATAAATCAGTTGGGCTCTAACTGAGAGTAACATTTTGACGTTCACATGGCTGAGATCTGTGCTTGAGTGGATGAACATCACTCTCATAACTTCTTCTGTGTTTCTTTTAGATCAAGAAAGCTTATCGGCAGAAAGCCTTGACATGCCATCCAGACAAGAACCCAGACAACCCAAAAGCAGGTGAGTTTCTCTTCACCGTCTCCTCAGTCTGAGCCACGGACTTCTGTCAGTCACCCACTAGAACTGGAACAAGATGCATTATTTGTTTATGCAATTTTCTGCATTGTTTTCATAAGAAATAAGATTAATTGTCTTGACAGATCCAAAAATGAATGCTCTAGAGTAGAGCTCTCAGCAAGACACCAGACAGCCTAGCCACAGCACTCTGTTTAAAGTCTAACCAGCGCCTGGCTCTCCTGACGGCTTTCTAGCCAGACAGGACCAGCCAAACACCAACACCACCACCAGCATTTCCACACTCTGTCCCTTTTTGACATGAGTCCTTCTGTGGCCCGTCACCAACCAGCAGGAAATCTCAATGTATCTTTTGGTTGGGAGGGGAAAGAAAGGCACCTTGGACAAAAGACTGGTCATGAAGCATGTTTTCAAGTGAGGTTTCTGTGGTTGCTGGATAGCTCAGACAATTCCTGATTATATCAAGAAAAAAAAAACTGGGAAATTGGTTGGTTTCGGGAGGTTGAGAGGGATAATACAAAAGCAGGGGGTCTGTTTCCCAGAAATGGAAAAGAAGTGGTTTGGAGGGCCTCAACACTTGAACCCGCACATGGACAGACACTGTCTGTATCGCACGAGAGCGGAGCAAGTCTTGGGCTTTGCTGCTCCTCAGGGGAAAGTTGTATGCATGGAAGAGGTGACTTGGGGGTCATTATTCCTCACTTACTGAAGACGACACACACACACACACACACACACACACACACACACACACACACACACACACACACACACACACACACTATTTCCCCACTCTCAACCCCCCATGTTGTGACACTCTGAGCTGCCTAGTGGGCATGGCAGGTTTCCCCTAGTTGGATTTCATTCCAGCCCATTATATGCGTGTAGGTAACCCAACCGCCTGCGCTGGCAGCATGATCTCCAGAGCCTCCTGTTAGTGTGCACTGCCAGTCCCCACAGGGAGTAACAGTATCAGTCTGTTAGGCCTCCCATCAGTGAATGATTAAGCCTGGCTAGTATAGCGCAGTAGTGTGGTGGTTGTATGATGGAGAGTTGTGGTCTCCCATTTGTGTGTGTGTGCGTGTAAGTGCATGTGTTAGATGACGACTAGGGAGGTGGGGTCTTGCATGATAGTGGTGATTGTAGTGGCCCCTCGAGGTGCTCTGTTGGAAGATAGATGGAGAGGTGAGGGGTTTGTTTGGGAATGCACAACTGTGTCTTTGGAGGAAACAGTTCTGGCACCTTAGAATAAAAATGTGCAGTTTGCTTCAGCCGCATGTCCGAGCTTCAGCATGAAGAAAACATGCTGAGCATATATTACCTCGTTTTCCACGTCCCCTTGAGATGGCATTTTCTCTACACTTTCTTCAGGCCACATCACCTTCTTCTGTGCCTCTTGTGTATAAGTTGCCAAATTGACAAAGTCACCAGTGTTACATCATTGTTACACTTAAGCCACATTTTTCTTTTCAAAGCTCATGTTCCACATTTTCCATTGGTTGCTGAAGCAAAAAAGAGAAGGTGTATCTGTGTGTACTGTATCCAGTAGTCAGAACTTTAATTGTATTTCTTCTCCCTTTCTTCTAGTGGAGCTCTTCCACCAGTTGTCCCAAGCTCTCGAGGTGCTAACTGATGCTGCTGCCAAGGTAAGACCACTGATACCTCTTAAAGTTTCATAACTGCTGGTACACACTCTCTCACACATGATTCATCCTGGTGTCTAAAATGGTTTTCAGGCTGCCTATGACAAGATCTGCGCTGCCAAGAAACAAGCAGAAGAAAGAAACAGCAAGCTAGACGATAAGAGAAAGAAAATTAAGCTTGGTGAGTTTTTGTCATACATATTCCAGGATTATTGCAACAGAGGTTAATATGTTTTGACATATTTCCACATCATGGATGGTCCAGCAGGAAACTGTTGGAGAATAATACATTTATTTAGCAGTTTCATCTGTTTTTCTTGTGTGAAAAGAGAAATAGACACAGTATTTTTGTGTTTTTATGACAGACTTGGAGACCAGAGAGCAACAAGCAGAAGCTAGGAGCCACGAAGAGGTGCAAATCACTCGAACACTTGAAGAAGAGGTAAGATAATTTATCGAAACCATATGAGAGATGACACTGCACCAAACATCGCCCGGCGAAGATGTTTAGAATTAAAAATAAAGATGTCCACTGTACTACAGGCCTGTAGCAGTGAACTGGGAACAAGGTATCCAGTGTATCCAGGAAACTCTGAAGCACATCCAGGTGTTTTTATTCTGTTTTTCGTCAAATACTCCCCTCTGATTGAGTTGAAATCTTCCAAAGACTTGGGTCAGGAACAAAGGCTGTGTCTGAGAGAGGCTCATTTTCCCTCACTGCCATATCATAATTATCAGTAATCCCATTAGGTGATATTGCATGACTTGGTGCACTTTGTTCAGAAAGCCAATGATAAATAAAAATGGTGCGAATGCTTCCAAGGTGAGTCATGGCATGTGTTCAAAGTGCTAAATGCATATAAATTTGTGGCCATATGCCTCAGGGGGGGGAAGAGGTAACCAGTAGGTGGCACTGTTCCATTTTCTTCGTCATCTCAGGGTTATTGCCTTATCTGAAGAAATACGTTGATCTGCACACTCTCCTGGAAACACAGAATAACAGAACGTGTCTCAGAATGGGAGAGTCATACAGCAAATGCATCAGTGCTGTGTCTGTTTGTGCACATCATTGTATCGTATGTGTTTCTGCCAGATAGCCCGTTTGAGAGAGGAGGGATCCAGGCAGCTTGAGGAGGAACAGAGGCTCATCAGAGAGCAGATCCAGAGAGAGAGAGAATCGCAGCAGCAGCAAACCGGAGGGAGACGTATGTCCACTTCCAAGATTTAACCTAGTCCAGTGTGTTCAAATCCAGGTTAACTAGTTCTGTGCAGTCCGGTTCTGCCTGGATGAATACAGTTTGATCCAGTGAAGTCCTCTTGCTACCCTGAAAGGGGACCCCTGTGTTTCCCACCCATCACACTGTCAGTCCAACCACTGCAGTCACCAGGTTTGCCAAATAGTATTCACGTAAAACACATTACAAATAACTGAATGTGTTTTTGAGTTGATGTTTTTCACTTTGAAGAGGTCTATTTAAGTTCCTTGGCTGTAAAACAACTTGGCAAGATCACATAGGAATGCCAAACTCCATACACATACATAGTTATTCACCTTTTAACCTCTTGATAATGCTTTAGTGTCTCCATTCTAGAATGGGACATGAAAAGTAAGTCTTGTAAAATAAGACTATGGAAGTGTGGGTGTTTAAAGGAAGTACTGATTCTTGGCCCTAGACTTGGACCCATTCTTGTGGCTGGACAATTACTCATGCATAGTCAGCACATCTTTTGAGTCTCCTATATTTGCACGCAGTCGTGCCTCCCCAGCCCTCCACTGGATCAGTGCTCTGTCTGTTCCATCTCCAGAGGCACTCAGTGGATCACCAGACTGTACAAAAGGCTATAAATTTACCATGTGACAGCCAAACATTGATGTCCATATGTATACGTTGACAGCTATCTTGAGAGTCACATTTCTTTCCTCAACAAAACAATTATTTCCTTGATTTTTTCACTTAATTTCTGAATCTCCCCTCTGATCTTTTCTCAGATTCAGGAGTGGTGAGATGTTCTAAGAGCAACGTGACCCCCAAATTGAAGGTAAGGCTTGCAACTATGAGTGACAAGACTGGGAAGAGCGGCTGGGTTGTTGCAGACACAGGGAGATGGAACAGAGAGGAACAGCTCCATCTGAGTGAAAGTGCAGGCCGGACATCAGCGGGGATTTTGATATAACCTTAGACATTTGTAATTCATTATTTAGAGAACACATACGCTGTCTGACCACTGAGCTCACAGGCTGTTCTAACGCCCATTCCTCCAGAGTAGGCCCAGCATCCTCAGGAGACCCGTAACTATGCCAAGAGAAGGCTTATTATATTTCCTCCTGGAAACTGCCTAGCCTGTGCATGTTAACGGACACTGGGGATGTTAGCTAATGTGTTTAGAAATTAAATCTGATTTTAAAAGTTGATAGCCATCTAGTGCAGCAGTGTATTCCCCAACATTTGTGTATTCAGTTAGAAAAATAAGCAGCTGCCATAGGACGGTCGCATTCAAGGACATGGGTTCATCACTGCACGGATCTATTTCAGAGATAGTTGGCTCTTGTCGTGTTGATAAAAAATAAAATTGCAATTCTGTTTTAATTTCATCCATTTTTGCTTTTAAATTAATTTCTCATGTTGTCTCTGGTTTTTCCTGTCCCATACAAGTAATATTATATCTTTAACCAGATTCAGAATGATCCTGGTATTAACCATTTAACCCGATTTTTAGATTAAACTAATCTCTGGGACTATTAGAAGGTTGATGTACAGCTAAATTATTGATTGTGTGGTGGACATTTGCAATTAATCTGATGTCAGCCATTCCTTAAAACAAATCTCAGCAACATTCTTCTTTGAGATATTTTCTTTTAAATATTTAAACTAGGAGCAAAATATCAGTGCTCTGTGCTAAAACGGCTGACATCACATCATGCGAGTAGTCCAACTTCTTATTTGAAGATTAATGGGTAAAGGTAATACCAGTGGGTGCAGGAGACTGCTCTTGGATGGAGAATGTACAATTTCAACCCAAAGTGTTGGTAAAAGAGGCTATGAAGACGAGGAATTTCCCAGAAATCCTGTTACTCTGACAGTGAGCAGATTGCTGGAGCTGAATCAATGCTTAGTGCTTGCCATTTATAATTCTACTTTAAGTGGTTAGTGCGATATTGGCTCGACTCTGCTGTTCTTTTAACTTGGATATGATAAGTTGCACAATTTCTTCTTTTAGGAGTATGGGAACTTGCATCAGTGGTTAGTCTTCCAAGTAAATCAAGACTTAAATAAAAACATAGGAAAACAGAATACAACTTGGGGGATCGGCTTCGGATTTCTTTATTTTTCACTGCTTTAAAAAAAATACATTGCTTTCGTTCAGGGGTGTTTTCAGCGTGAAAGGAATTTCCATGATTTACCCCAAAGCAATACATTGTATATTTTCTGAAATAGCTTTTATGGCATACATGAAATTAGTTAAATTAAATTCATTATTCACAATTCATATTCATTTGATATAGAATAAATAAATAAGCACATACTCTCAAAATAATACACATGATACAGTAAAATTAAATACGACATTTTGAGTAAGATTAATTTGTTTCAATGGAAAAACTTTGTTTAAACTATATGACGTAATTACTGTATTATTATCATTATTGTCTCTGCTTTATTCGGTGATAGCTCACCATGTATTCTCTGGTCCAGGGCTCCATGTGTTCGTTTTCACTCATTGTAGCCGTCTCACAGGTGGTGCCAGGGTGATGTTCCAAGACGTTAACAATGTCTCTCATAGCTCCAGTCTGTCTTGAAGGTTGGCAATGGATGGCAATCTGTGTGGCATCAAAGCCGAGCCTCCCTGGCACGCGTCTAACCAATTGTGCTCAGTGCTCAGTCACTGTCATGCAGTTCTTTAATTCTTGACAGCCCTCATAACTATTATAGGCTTCACTCTTGTGTCTTGTTTCTCATTTCAGTTAAAGTGGAAGTGTAAAAAAGATGACGAGATGAATGGAGGCTACTCCCAAGACATTCTTGCCAGCCTTCTACAAAAGGTACACATCCTAAAAATCAAACAAGTACTTCCACAATGTTACAGCAAAACACTTAATTTGGCTTGCCTTTAGGACTCCTGTCTATTCACGCGACAGAGTAACAATAAGGTACTGTTTTTGATTGGGTAATATAATTTAATATGCCTTGAGGCTACCAAGGTAATTATCCCTTTAATATATCTGTATTGGGACGTTGCAGGCGATGTTGTAAATTAATGAGCAGGACTGCTTTACTGGAATTTTTGCATCAATGTGATGAAATACTTTAATATGTGAGGTATTTAATTGGCTGGATTAACCCAAAACAGACATGAATATTGAATGTATGATTTGTTTCTCAATTAAATCTTAAGGAAATTCAATATGTTGCTGCCCAAAACAGAGCTCCACAGTTACAAACTTGCATGCAGAGTCCGGCCATATTTGAGGTCTGCATGACATCAGCGCTGTAGATTGTTTTATTCCTCCCCTTAAACAAGGCCCATTAAGTTTTGTTGCAGAGAAAGTGCTGAGGGCAATGTTGTAGTGCCCTTTAAAAGCCGTGCACGCCATTGTTTGTGCCCCTCTTACCAGGTGATTAAGCAGTGCCAAGGGAGGAATTAGGAAATGTGCTCTTCTCATGCAACCTAGTACCACCTTATGGTGTGATCCCGTCACAAGGGCTTTTGGTGGGGCATAGGTTGGCCTGAAATGAGGACAGGGCAAGTGTCACTGACGTCAAGCTGTCCGGAAAAATGCGTATGAATTTCTCCTGAAACAAACTCAATCAATATGGTTCCAGCCGGGAGTCATAATAAAGACTGCAAAAAAAAAAAAAGTGTTGTTATTCTTGAGCAAAGGGAGTACATTTTAAGGAAAGATTTTGTTTGAGATGGCAAGCTCCAGTGAGTGACAGTTCATGCTTTTGGACAAGTCGAAATAGCCACTGCAGTGTGGGAAAATGTGATACGTGTATACTTGTCCATGCATACGTGTGCAAACTTGTGTACTTTGGCTGCTTAAAATAATACATTTTTCTTAAGGGTGGGCGGGAGATGTTCAGACATTTATATTGTATGAAACTGAGGCCTTTTGAGAGTCTCCTTTGTCACTGTTGGCTAGCTCCAGAGTGCCCTTCGTCGATATGAGCATTCCCGGACTTTTCCGTTCCCAGAAAGCTACATTTTCACAGGATGAGATTCTTTAAGGCCACGTACACCCTCCTCATGTCTCCCAAGCCCTTTCTTTAGTCGGGGAGAGGTTATTGACAAAAAGGCCTCAGTTATAAACTCTGAGGAATTAAATCAAACCCTTTGCTCTGCTAATGGCTGCCTTCAATGTGGATCCTTTCCTTTTTGTCTCCCCTGCTAAGACATGTTTCTAGCCTTCCTCCTCTCTCAAACATGATGCAAGCCTCATTTCACTTCAGCTTTCATGCCAAAATGATTGTTCATCAAAAGTCCATGAGCAAGGTGCAGCTATCCACTATTAGCTCTTGTCTCTTGAAGTCACAGAGGTCTCACTTTTGTCCATGATGTTCATTGCAGGATTACGTGGTCAGTCCCAAACACACGGACCCTATCATTAGAGATTAGGTTTAATAACCCATCACATATTGTATCCTAACTTTTATTCCGTAAGTCTGTTGAATTCACCCGTGTTTTCAGTTCTTAGTCTGCATATGCTTTGTATTTTCATGGTTATGGGTTGTGCTGTGAAAGGAAATACTAATTTGAATGTTTATTTTTTTTCTCCTTCCATTTCATACCTCTAGTATGGGGATGTTTCGAATGTGATTGTATCGAGTAAGAAGAGAGGAAGCGCCGTGGTCGAATTTGCAACCGTGAGAGCAGCTGTAAGTACCTAACTATCCCCCAGTCACTGTCTTCACTCTGTTCAATAATGGAAATCTTTTCGGAAGAAGAGATTTGCATGAAGCCACATTTGTTTACCACTCACTTGCCTCGAAGTCTCTGGTCACCTGCTGAGTTAAATTATTCCTGAGAATGACACCTGTCATAGATTCCCCAGCCTCAGGACAGTCTGAGACCTAAACCGATGTTTTAGTCATTCTGTAGTGTTGACATCGCTGTGCTGATGGGAAACATTGGACGGAAGAACTTGAGCCGCTTCATTGTTCCACACTGTCTGGATCCTCAGGCCCTTTGTCGTGATGGTGTACTTTTTTGTTGTTGTGGTTTCCTCCCCACAACGTGTGGTTTTCCTCCAGAGAACATGCCTGCCAGTCCATAGGGATCCGGGCACAGGTTGTGTGGTAACTGCCTGCCCATCTCCGGGTCCCAGCCTTCCTCTGGGTGTTGGCACGGTTACAGTCCACCGTTGTCCTTGTCTACATGTGTTTTTCGTTTTTATATAATACCGAGGTGTAAGATGGTTTTCCTTTTGTCTTAATAATATAATGGCATGGAAACCTTGCTAAGATCCATTCACAGACAATTTTGTGTTTTCAGGAGCTTGCAGCTAAGAATGAAAGTGGCCTGAGTAAAAACCCCTTGAAGATTTCGTGGCTTGAAGGACAGCCTGAGGTTATTGCTCCAGCATCTCAACCCCAGTTCATATCTTCACAGGTACAGTACCAGTATAACCCGAAAATGCATTCCCTCCCTCTCATAAATTATGGCCCTGTGTAACAAAATCTTCCCGTGTGCAGTCTCCAACACAAATACTATTGCCTAAACACTGTCCCACTAAGAGAAGTATGTAAACCTTCTTAGGTTTTATTTTCATATCAGCGATGCAAGTGTTACCCCAGTGCTTGCACTCTCCTCGTCTGGTCGAGAACAATGTGTTTGGTTAAATGGGCCTCAGTTTATTTGCTTTGGAGTGTTGAGGCGCTGGCCCGGCACTGGCCCACAGGCCCTGGTCAGCCACTCATTAACAGGCCTGACCTAGGAGACCCCAGGAATGCCGTGCTTCGCATAGCAACCCAGAAGAAGCTGTGTGCAATAATGGTAGCCTGGCACGTGAGACTGACATTGATCTCAAGTGAGCGTGTCTTAGAAAAAATGAAAGCATTTTCCCTCTGACGTGTAAGTGTCAGCTCTTGTGATATGGAAATCACTCACACCCACATGCAGACACCAAAGGCAGATCATCTCATTTCAGCCGTATCTACTGAGAATCTATGTTTTTCTTTCTCGTCATTAGATAAGTATAAAGTGATGTTTTTTCCCACTCCAACTCTGTCCATTTTGCTCCTCATATGTTGTGATCTTTACCTGTGAGAGATAGCAGATCAATAGATTCTCTCCTTTTACCACTACTGAACTAGATTTCACCCCTCAACACAGTGCGCTGTCTCAATCCCTCTTGTCAAGGCTAGCATGTAATATTCAGCCTGCACACTGGGACTTGTCACACTAATCTCTTTAAATGTTATTATGGTGACCTGGTTTACCTTACAGATATCCAAATGTGATTGCTACATCTTTTTTTTTTTTATCTTGCACCTCTGGCCGGGTAATTTTCGCATTAGCCTTCGGTGAGATTTCTTCTTGCTAAAGAGGCCCCACATGACATAATGGTAAACCAATGTAGATATTAGTAATGTTGTTCCACATCTGGATGGGGGGGAGAGAGATAGAGGTAATAAGAAGCCAGAGCCTAGGAGGTCCTTCTCCCCGAATTCCAAAATATAAAAATCGGATTCCTTTCCTATCGTTAACTCCATTGCAACCTCACACCAGCCAGCTGCAATCACATAGGAGCAGCTTGTGTAAGGAGTTGCGTCTTTAACCTCATCAATCCAAACATAGTGCTCAGAGAGTCAGTCTCACTGCAGGGAGCTCAGACGCAGACAGTATGACTTCAGCCTCCGCTGCAATTCCAGCTCTGCTGGGTTTACTAAATGAATGTGGGGCCTAATGGAGAGAGGGAGGGGGCACAAATTCCCCTGAAGACCCCCCTCAGAGTCCAGAGACCTTGAACGTTACTAACTATATCATGATGTGTTAGATTTTCACTGCTCTCGCAGAGAAACACACTGAGGAGACCTGTTTAACTGTTGGCTCTGTTTTTGTTGCAAATGTCCAGACAGCAGATATGACATGATTGCATTCACCTTGTTAAACTTGCCCTGAATATACAAAAATTCTAAATCAGGAATAGCCTATGTGGAATTGCTCCCCATACTCCTGACTTTCAGGTCAGACCCCTCTTTTGTGAAAGGATCTAGTTTCCTCTTTAGACTGTTCTTTGTTGTGTCTTTAGTCTTTGACAAAATAAACTGTCATAGTGAGCGATTGGGAAATGGGCATGTTTATGAAAGAAGTGCTTAAGTCATTCCCATTTCCTGCATTGTACTGTACACTGCTGTGGTGCCCGACTGAACCTGAAGTAAAGATAATAAGCGGTTATTGGTTGTGGTGTAGAATTGTGAGAGCTATACATGCAACTGCAGTGTTTTGATGGATCAAAATCTGATTTCATATGTGCGGCTGATTTCATGGACTAATGATTCGTATTTCACCTTCCAGACTTTCTATCTCACCGTTTGTTTTGTCTTTGTGAGACGGAATATTTGTGTCTCCTGATATGTAATACCCTCATTAATCACTGTATCTTGATTTGTTTGATTCTGTTTTGTAGTTTAACATACCATATTATTTAAAATGAACCTATTGTAAAAGAATTTAATTTGATGTGTCTACCTCTGCATCTTCCATCTTGAGCTTGGAAAGTCACTGCCTGCTTGTCACGACACAAACCAGATGCAGCGCATCAGCTATTCTGGGATTGTTTTTCCCAGCGCGACTGTTTGCTCGTGCTCAAAAAGTACACTCTCACCTAAAATAGCCCCTGAGTCTGGAAGAGATGCGCTGTATGTGGCCATACTGTTGGCACATTCAACCCTGGCCTGACCCCCTCTCGGAGTGTAGATAATGAACTTGCATAAGGAGGAACAGCAGGCTTCTGTGTTTTCCTATAATCAGACCCAAAAGGAGGAAATAATAGTATTATTGGTTAGTACCTGATATTGATCTTGTGTACTAGGTTTGAATGGATTTAGGATAAATAATAATAATAACTTTTATTTAATAGTGCCTCTCATGACACTCAAGGCCACCTCACATCACATCCAATCAGTTATAAAACGTCCAACAATGCACCAGTAAAAGACTTCAATTAAATCGACAAAAAACCATATGGTACAATAAACAGAGCATAGCCTAACAATGAGTTAAGCCTCTGAGACTCTGTGTAACTAATGGTATCACCCCAAACATTTCTGCAACATCCTGTGACACACAAGTGAGCGTGGGAATGGCGATTATATACTTACATCATAATGTTCTTAGTCCTTTTACACTTTCACAATTTATTTTAATGTTTTTTTTTAATTACCACAAACATATTGCGATATTTTATTTTCTCCATATTGCCCAGCCCAGTATTGGTCATACTGTGTGTGTGTGTGTGTGTGTGTGTGTGTGTGTGTGTGTGTGTGTGTGTGTGTGTGTGTGTGTGTGTGTGTGTGTGTGTATGAATATATATATAAGTGTGTGTGTGTGTATGTATACAGTATGTACTATATGTGTTTGTTTTTGCATTTTCTCATTAGACACTGAATGAATTGCCTGGTGTGATTATGATGTGGTCAGTATTTCATAATTCTTGTGTTACACCCAGTTCATCATGTGTGTCATGAGAGGAGATAGCTGTTGTGGATTGGCTTGGCCCTACCATCTATAACTTAATAATACGTTCTGACACAATACAGACAGACAATAAACAATGTCAGTTTCACAAAATCCGCTATTGTGTGTGTGAAACCATGCAGCATATTTCAGTAGCATCAGTTCCTACTGGGAGACGCAATTACAGAAGACAGACACAACTCTTATTTGCCAAAACAATATTTTTAGTTTTTTAGTTAGTACCTGACAAAATAAATAACTCATAAGAGCTGCTCTTTAGCGAGATGACAGGCTTTCTTGATATTCTGTATGACAGTAAGTTTAGGTTTTTGGAGGGAGAGAAGTGGTACCAGATGTGATTGGGATACTTCACAACTCTGCCAGTTTGGGCTGCGCAGACAAGATAATTTGTCTTCAATCACAGGCTCTTTTTTCTCACATCAGTCATGTGGCTGAACACTTGTTGAGCTTAACTTGATGTGATTCTTCACGCTGAGAGCTATTGTGAGATGACATAGCAGCCAAGCGTTCTTGTCTGCAAGGAGGCTTTCTTCAGAAAAAGCCGACAGGGAAAGTAAGGTTATAATGAGTAAGAATGGGTTTCATAAAATGTGTTAATGGTTTTCTTTTATGAAGAATGGTTCAGGGACATGAAATATATATATTAAAAAAAGTATTTCTATAGGCTTACCCTTAGTAATATTCCTAAATTCTTCTTTCTTCTGCGGATAAATAAGGCATTGATCGTTGGGCACTCTAGCAGAGAAGGAGCGGCGTACAATATAAAATCTGTGTGACTAAAAGCTCTTTCTTCTCCTTATCTGGAAAATGTAGCCTGTATAGAACAAATAACAGACACACCCTAGTTAGCTATTGCATGTCACCTCTTTATGACACAGGTGTGCCCTTAAAAATCAGCAGTTGCTTCAAAGTCCAGTTTACAGCAATACAGCATTTATGACACAACATGAAATCCTCCTCGACACATCTGTCTAATGAAGGCTTGTGTCCCTCTCCACCTTGAAATAATGTTGTGCTGCCTGTTGTGGTGGGTTATCCAAGGCTATAATTTCTCTAGAAGCTGTTTGCCTCCACAGCTTCTGACAGTTGAAAAGCCAAATAAATGTCTGTTCATCAGAGTGTGTAAACAGTTTCATACGAACTCTGTTAAAATGTTGACATGAACATTTCTATCCACAAATCCACCAATTTTGGATTGTGAGGGATATTTTCTTTACTTTGCCAAAAATACAAAACGGTACATTTTTTTCCAATGCAAAAAATGTTTCAGAATGTGATATTGCCGTAACATATAGAGAAAGATATTTAGTGATATCTGATATATAATGGAAGATGGCAAAACAGATATACACGGCAAACGTATCCATAAACACGGCTCTTCTGTTTGGACATACAGAGAAGTCTTAATCTATAGCTAGGCATGGGACACTTGTGGTTCGTATATTTTGCAGCATGACCTGTGGGGAACTTAGGAATGCGACTGGTTCTGGGTTTGCCCCACAGCCTTTCCTGGCAACCCCCACACTTAGGCACAGACTGAGCCTCTGTCCTGACTCTCTCCTCTCCAGACCTGAGCAAAGTGGACCTAGATTGTCTGCACAAATCTTAGTTGGACGATGCATGCCCATATGTACTGGTACATGTGTGTGTGCCAGTGTGTATGGGATTCAAGCGTGCTCTTTTCTCGTGTTGGAGGTCTGTTTGGTCAGAAGGTAGTGTTTAAACCCTCATCAGGACTTTTGCCGCAGTAATGGATGTCTCTGATCCTCCTCCCTCGACACCCCCTGCATATGTGGAAGTATCACGTTACCCTTTACCACTTTCCCTCTCGTGCGCCACTCACCAGAGCATCGAACTCTGATTTGCAGCTAAGAAAACAGCCTGCTACGTCTTTTTTCCCCCCTTTTTATTTTTTTTTTCGTCTGAGGTCTAGGACCTGTGGCCTGGCTTGGTCTGCAGCCCAACCTGCCACTACTGGCTGGCTTTTATTGGAAGCAGAGCTACATGTTTGTTTTCACTGCATTGTTGGGAATGAGAGATGGGGGGTACCTTGGTCTACCTTTGAGTGGGGCCTCTGGGATGCGTGCGGAGGAAAAATTGCCCTCTGCACACAATAGATTGGCAAGCACGCCAAGAGCCAAGACATCACAGCTCGAAGACCTTGGATTCCAGCCGCAGCTTTTCTTTTCTTAAACACAACACACTTAAGTCTTAACAGCCGTCTTCAGCGCTGTGCTGTGCTGTGCTGTGCAGTGCGGTGGGGTTTGGGGGATTTCAATACATAAGGAGGAAAGTTAAAGAAGGTGAAAATGTCAAGCTTTGAGTTTGACATCCGTCAGAGTTCAATTATTAACTTAAACATTGTACCCAGCTCTGCAAGGGTTGAATCTAAGGAAAACATTAACTTTGTGTGGTTGACATTTTTTAGTTTAACCTTCCAAGTAGATGAGGTTGATTTTTAACAAATGCCGCAGACCTCAGTGTGCTATATTAAAGGATAAGTTGCTGTGATATCAGATTGAAAAAGTAGCACGTTTCTATACTTGATCCCCAGGGATCATAAAGTCAGATATCTCCAGATTTATTTCAACAATAACCATAGATGTAGGATATTGGTTTGTCCATAAATTCAGGAGTGCATTCTCAAAAAGGTGTCAAATTGGATCTCTTCTCCTTAGTCCACACTTAAAGGAAAACCTTCCAGTAATACCTGGCCACTGTGTTGTCTAATTGAGGCGTTTGTCCATCACCTGGAGAACATCATCCAGGATTGAAGGGCCCAGGTCGAGGCTGAATGAAAAGCCACTGTCCTCCTCCTTATGCTGTCCAACAGTTTTGACACAGGTCTCTGTGGAGTCTTCATCCTTGTCTGAATTCAGGCTGCCCCGTCCAAGGCTTTGAGCCAGATTGGGAGCAACAATATTCCCTCTTTGGTACCCATCCACCTTCTCCATCTCTATTTCCCCTTCCTCACTGTCCAGCAGCGGCATAGAGCTGCATTTCTTTCTCTTCTGTGACGCGTTGTGCAGGTGGCCTTCATGCCAGTCAGGGCTCTCTGAGCCCTCAGCATCATCCAGGTTCAGACGGGGGGGCTTTGGTGGTGGAGAGCAGGCCAGGAAGAGATTCTGTTCACTCTGGGAGCTTTGTAGGAGCAGACCGTGGCCCATCTTTAAGAATGAGAGGTCTCCAAAGCTGTCTGTGTGGGCATCGTTGCCAATATGTGAGATGTGGCGGAAATCGGCCAGTGGTAGGCTAATCATGTTGACAGACAGCACCTCCCTGCGCTTGTTCCTGCCGGGCCACCGAGCAGAGGATGGCTTTCTGTGCAACGATGTTCTAAGTGGCATCTTGGCAGATCTGGTTGTGATGTGTTTATTAATCCTTTTTATATATCCTCAGTCTTTGTATCCGCTCGTATTTCCTCCTTTGTTTTGCACTGATTCCTTAGGAAGTGGTGAAGTTTATAAACATATTTCCATCTGCGTAAAATCACAAGAAAAGAGAAAATGGAATTTCACAAATCCAAGTCCAAAACCAAGTTTATAAAACTTCATTATAAATCTGCCTTTGATAAGCCAGGCTTCCCTCACACCGTGCTAGAATATGGAGCAGTTCTGTGTTTGTGCTTGTTATTCAGCACCAGATGTAAGTATTGTACTGAATCAGTTGGCTTGATGAGAATCGGCAGCCATTGTTTAGGGATTCCACCTGCTCCACTTGATTTTGATTTATTGAAATTCAATATAATTTGGCTGCATAGAGGTGTTCCAACGATGCTTTGAAGCATTCATTTTTAAATATTTACTTTTCAAGTCCCTGCTTTTTTCCCATAAATGTAGGTGTGGTCTCCAGCCTGTCATCTGAAGGAAGTCTACGAGCCTACTTAAGACTTCCTGGATCAAAAGCAACACAAATGCAGATTTCCAAATAGTTGTAGGCGAATATCTCTTCCCATTTTTGTTTTGGGAAAACACGAGCCTGTCATAAATCATGATAACTTGACTTTGGAACACATGTTTCTGATTTTGTGAGAAATACAAATGGCTGGAATGCAGCCAGTTTATTTTGATGTAGTGTGAGAAGCATGCTGTGACTCTGGATGTGGAATAGATATTTGTATTCCATGAATTACACTGTAGGCATTACATTTAAAAATATTATATATATTATAATATATATTATATATTCATACTATTAAAAAAGTTAACGTCCACCAACACCCAAAAAATCTTGGTCAAAATGAAACCATACAACACCACTTAAAACTCTAAAAAAAGTAATTTTGCGTTCCGTGACCTGTAATCATTTTATTGAGTAAAACAGACCTCAGTTCATCAACGCTGGCACGTCAATTAGATAATCTGCCCAGTGTCTGTGATTTTAACTGTCTCCCAAACAGCTTTGCCCACATTAGATCTATGTTCGTGACTTGAAACACTCACTCTGAAAATTTGTAAGCCACTACAGCAAGCAGGTTTTGTTGGCCTGTAAAGGTTTTATCGGCACTTTAGTAGCAGCGGGAGATTGGTGAGCATGGACACAACAGCATTCCTTTCCAAACATGTCAGTTTGGCTGACTAGGAGTCTTGCGATTTCATCCATAAGTATCATGTTCAGGAAACACTTCATGGCCAAATATAAATTAAGGAAGTCCATTAAAACAGATTGGCCAAGAAACCATTTTTAGATCTTCCTCATGGCTGCCATAATGATCCATCTTTGAGACCGATGAGGAATATGTCTCATGAAAACGCTAACCACCAGTTAAAAGAAATTGATTTCGGTGTTTTTCCTTTCATGCAGTTGTTTGTCTAGCAGGATAAATTTCAATAGGATAGAAATCGGATTAGTTCTTACCTGTTTTGCTGAGCAAATGCAGGATATTTGAATCCAACTGATTCACACACGTCTCTGTCAGGAAAGTAGGCAGCGTCTACCTGCACACCCTGACAAACTCTGCCTTGACATGATGGGGCTTGTTTCACGCTTACAGGGAATATCTTTTCACACAGCCTTGAGACAGAAAGACAGAATGAGGGACTTTTCCCTGGTGTGTCAAAGTCAACTTTTACATTAAATGGTAGCATTAACTAAGAAATGTCTTACCTTTTATATATATATATATCTCCTGATTAGGTGAGTGGTTTCAATCCATGGACATTTGATCCCTTTTTCCTTCCTACTCAGTGTAGATTCTGTCTTGAATGACAGAGTTCTCCGTGTTGCCGCTGAAAGTCTTCTTTGCCTAAGAGATAAGCCAGGTGAGGTCAGAGTACAAGAGCTTTAAGGCATCCAGGTGGAGGCCTCTCTTCAATTTGTTTTCCTAGTTTAAATTTGCAGTCATCCCACTTTAGAATGGTTGCCAGCCGTCAGATGATATCATCTTGGTTGCAGTGTGAGTTGGCCTTTTAGTCATACGTGTTAAAGTAAGTCCTGCAGGTCGGTCGGCTGCACCCATTACCTGTGGGAAAGTCGATGCAAAGTAGGAGTTGCTGATATAATTCCTGTGATATTGACAAAGACCGAAATGTGGGAGAAACTACTGCACGCAACTCATTTCAAGAATGGCTTGTGAGAGGGGACGAGGTTGAGTTTGCATTGGTTAGTGAGTGTTTGAGCGTGTGTGCGTTTCATAGAGTTTGTGCTTGTGTCTAAAAGGAAGTCATAGTCATTGAGCAAACAGGTCAGTCACTCAGAGGAGGGGGGGTTAAATGATCTCTAATCTCCATGTCATTGTCCCTGTGCTCTGCTGATTTGCTGGTTTCCTGCCTGCTGTTGGCATGACTAAAGCCCTGGAGTCAACCCGCTCCACAGGCCCTTCTGCCTGACTGGAGGCCTATAGCTTCTCTATGTAATCAAAGTACACTATCACATGCAGACATGCATGTACAGGCACGCTGGATTGCACAAGAGAGATAACTTGTTCCATTTCCAATTCTCACGCCTCCAGAATGTTGTCTTTGCCTTTTGGAATGCAATATCAACACAGTAATGGAAATTGTGTCAGAACGGCAAACGTTTTTTTCCTGCTCTATGGAATTTGTTGGTGTTAAAAATGGCAGGGTTAGAGCATTTTTGTTCTCTCACAGGCAGTAATTGTTACTTGTGCTAATCATAACCCTTTCATCGTTTTACGGTGGGTAAATATTATTTTTTTTAACTATATAATCGTTTGCAACCTGTATCTGTGTGTTTTAAAAGGAATATATTAAAACCAACAGACCATCATGGTCTGATCTGACCCAAACAAAGTCTTATAGTGAACATTTTGTTCCAGCAGAAAGGAGGACACGGCTGTGGATCTCTTTGTTCAGAGTCTCAATGCTTCCTTGTTCGCTATACTTGACCATGCAGGGTGTGAAGGAAACGGACAAATCGGATTTTTCACATCTCCTCCAGTCCTTTCATATTGATCCAATAAACACAAGGCGTGCTGCCTGAGTCTCTCTTGTTCCCCGCTTTGCACACCGGTGCCAGAGCAGTCTGCAAGACCAGATGCAATTACCCACACAAATGAAATGATCATAACATTTACTCAAGACTGAAACAGAACATTTTTGAACAATTCTCTTCTGAGAGGCCTACCTTCCACCTACAAACCCCAAAACGTATTTAATGGAAGGAAATAAATCAAAGCGAAGAGATAGTGTAATCTGCAATATTGGCGTGACCTCACGAAACCTTTTGTCTGACCAAGGTTCGGCTCACTCCTTCAGCTTTGTTGTCATGGTATGCAGCCTCTGGGTTGATGCGTTAAGCCCAAGCTGGATTTCTGTATAAGCTTCTTTTCTAAGGCCTGACCATAGTGGGCAGTGTGGTTTGATGCAGCTATGCTGGGCCTGAAATATGGGATGCTGCGTGTTTTTGTTGTTGCAGGATAAAAAATGGTTCCAGATATTGCTTTGACTGGCGCTAGAAGCCCAAACTGAGGCTTTGGTGGATATTCTTCTGGTCCTTTGTTGTGTGTTCTCCAGCTTCCGCTGTATCGAGGCCCTCAGACTGCCAGCATTTAGACTAGATTTATAGGAAGAACTGTCTGATTCTTTTATATGAAAAACATTTTTACGATGATGACAAACATGCAACATACTTTGCTTTGATAAAATCCTGATTGTAGTACATCCATAAATTACCCGGAATATGAAACCAATGAGACTAGACAGTCGATTCCATGCTTGAAGGTGGGCAGTTCACGACTCCATCTGTATCCATCTCTAAAGCAGTTTCTTGGAGCTTCTCTCTGTAATATCCTTTCATCAATCCTGGTGAGAACATCCAAGCTTGCATGTGTCATCATCCTAACAATTGTCATGACTGTTTGTCTTCCAAGTTGTTATGATTAGATGATGAGCTTTTTGAATGTGCTCCAACAGAAACTTGGCAGGCTGTTTAGAGGAAGTGCAGACACTACATTGCATGACTGCCACATGACGGAGATCTGACAACAGTCAAAGTCCAGGTGTTATCTCTTTGAATACCAAGTGCCGACTCATCACTACATGACAGAGGTTGCAGTTGTCCTTAATCAACTAAGGAAGGTCATGTCAGGTCCAACACATCAAGGAAGTGAAAAGGCTGGATAATATTAGCGAACCATACATTTCTGATTTGGTAATGTTGATCCCAAATACTACAACACCATAAACAGCTAATTGCTTACAAGTTAGTGCCTGTTTTTGCCTTCTAGCAGAATCATATATTGATTGAACTATTTCAGCATCTGTTTATCTATTAGAAGGGGATTCTAGTGGGCTATACGTGTAAAATACAATATACGATTGAGCTGCAGTGTCTTGTGTTTGAACCTGGTCTGCCTCTCCTGTCATTCTCATATGTCAACTGGCAAAATCTTCAAATTTCCTCAAGAAAATATGTTATTTGATGGTAATTTTGTTTTTATATAGAGATATCTTGTAATTGTTTTGATCTCTTTGTTTCGCTCACAGCTTAATAAAATGTCATCTGCATTTAGAGCTCCCCACTTATTTTTTGCAGGGTTGACTTAAACTTTTTTCTACATTTTTATAACTCTTTCTCAACGATTTCCTTCCAGTGAAGGTGGGCGGTTGGTCTAGGCTGGGAATGTCCTGGCACTGAATCATATGTAATTATATATGGTTGGGATATTTACATTACTTTGAAGACTGGCGACATGATGTAAACAGTATACAGCAGGATACATCCCACTAGCTGTTTGTTATGCACATTAAATAGATAATGATCCATGTTAATATGTACTTACACATGGAGGGCACAGACATTTCACATTTTATGTCTGGAACCTTGAGTTAATTTTCATTTTTCTCTCCCTTCATAATGCCTTAGTTCTTTTTGACATCTCCAAGGTTCAGACTGCATTCTTACCAGTCCTGTGGCCACTTTTGTTTTAATGGGAAATCTGTTGCAATCAGAGGGCTTTTCCCGGAAGACCAGGATGTGAAAGACATAATTTTGCTTTTACAACGATGTATTGTTGGATATTAAAGAGGCCAAACCCCCACATCTCCCTATTCTAGGAACCCTGAGCTCATCCATCATAAAGAGAAATACCAGGGCACCAGGAGTTCAGGTCTTTGCTGCCATTTCTCTTTTCACTGTTTATTTCTTTTACTTTAACAGTTTCCAAAGGATCTCTCCTTCTCAGTCAAACAGGCTCCTATTCTGTCCAATACAGAGACCATTTGGCTGAATCTACAGTCCACACACAACCACCACTACCTGCACAGCACAGATTTGTAATCGAGGGACATCAGCCCTGAGCAGCAGCAAGATAAATCTCCCACAGTCCAGGCACTGGTGGTGGCGGCTGATGATTCTGTTGTGACTGATAGGCTGATAAATCATGGTGGGGCATGTGTAACAACAGCACAAACATACTAAAGGCAGAAAGAGAGTGCCATATTTAGAAAGAGACAATGAATGCTAGTTGTCTAGGATAGGTGTGAACAGCCGATAACACAATTGACGGCCTCAAAAGAGGAGTGAATGCAGGATATATGAGAATTGCAGGCCTAAGCATTCGAAAGAATGGTATTCATGACTGAACTTACTCCAGCGCTTCATTTCCACCTGATTTTGTGAAACATTTGCATTTTTGTTGACAAGCTTTAGAAGTCAGCTTTGTCTTTTTTATCTCAGAGTTTTTGTCACTGCATCCATTTGAGAAAATACCGGCAATACCGGTTGTCTCTTTTCTATTGCGGCTCGACTTAATAAAGGGAGGTCTTGTCTTAGGAGTCTCATTCAAAAACCAGATGTTTGCAGTGCATGCGCATTGAAAGGTTTAAATACAGGAAGTAGATTTGGGCCTTAATCTCTATGTAGTGTTTGTCCTTCACTAACAAAAACACTATAATAGACCAGACCTCTGGGTTTTTATGTCTGCCGCGTCTTATAATGAATGAATGATGATTAATCCTCCGCCGTTTACAAAGCTTGAGTTTTGTCTGCGGAGGAATTTCACCTTGGCTTCAGCGTTGCATGTGCAGTACCCCTGCCTGTTTGTTTGAGTAAGCAGGAGTGCCCCCCCTCCACCCCCACCCCCACCCCCAACACACACACGCAAATGATTTTGCCTCTCATAAATCACCTACTCCATAAGTCTGTGACACAAACACACACATACAAACACACGCATAGACACACACCACGCCACCACACACGCTCCAGATAAATAGTTCCTTGATTAACTTCACCAGAGTGCATTAGAGGCAGAAATGTTAGCCTGGACCACAGAGCATGCTTGTTAAGGAGAAGCCATTTCTTTTCTTGGCAGCAAAGTCTGTCAAGTCTCTTCTTGGCTCGGTGACCATCTAGTTAGACATATCTGATGGCGTTAATGATTAATCCAGTTATCTAACACACATTGGTAACCTCTCCGATTGCAAGGGGAAGAGACAATAAGCATGAAATGGTATAGAATAGAAACATATCATGTGAAAATGTTTAAAAAAGTCACATTTATTTAATTTAAAATGATTAAAGCCACTACAGTGCAATTGTAGTTACTGAAGCTATAAAATCTGCCAAGAGGCATCGTTAAAACTTCTCAGAGATCAAAGATTCAAGCTTACAAATTGTGTCCTTCTCCCTTGTCTTCATGTACATTCACATTAACATTTTAGGCACAGGGCTTTTGCACCTGGCCAAGCCGTGACACTAAATCACTAAAATGGGACCTACATGTTAAGGGATGGTGTCACCCAGCACTCTATCTGACAGTGTATTCCAAAAATAATCATG